>OY856409.1:1237946748-1238521748 GCA_963693085.1 Alisma plantago-aquatica | reverse complement strand
GCATGAATAATGTAATCTAATATGTCACATAATTTGTTTGGTGATAATAAGATGATAAATAACTTAATTTCATGCATAATGTTGTTAATGGGCCTATAATGGGCTAGATGATAGAACCCATGTAAGAAAGTCTCAAAATAAAGAATAGACTTCAAATTCGTAATCTACACATTAAAATAAGCCTACATGTCAAAATTCATTTAATTTGGACAACCTCAAAATAATATGGTAATTTAGGAGAGAGAAATTGCCTAAAAGGTGTAATTAATAAATACATATAATAATTGACTCCAAATGAGGAAAATAATCTTAGATTCGTAATCTACATAATAAATATAGCCTTTGGGTAAATTTTTATCCAATTTAGAGAAAGTTTGCTTAAAAGGTTATATCAGGAGAGAGAAAGTATGTACAACCTTCAAAATATTAAATAAATACTCAAACAACTCCAATATGTAAAATTGATGGCAAATTCGTATCCAACACATTAATTATAACTTGTGTGTCAAGTTTCATAAAATTTGGATAATCCTAAAGCCATTAATAAAGGAGGAAAGAGAAAATAGTAATTTATTTATTTGACACATTAAAAGTTCTTAAAAGGAAAATCTAATTTTATAATCGAAATCTACATGCCTAATTTATCCTCTGTGCAAAATTTCAACTAATTCGGGTCTCGTTTGTGCCCTCAAAAGAGGAAAGAGAAAAAGGATAATAATGTAATGTCACTTTATTAAATAAACTCGATTTTTGTCACGCAGGCTTTGATTTCCTTTTCCCAATTTCGGCTTACTTTTGGACCGTTGATCTGCGACCTAACGACTCATAGGTCGTCTCCTAGCTCGGATCGGAGTAGGAGTACATGCTGTTTCTTGTGATTTTCGGTTGATGATATCTCCCTCAATTCTTACTCTTTTTCGACGATTTGTTCGCCTCTGGGTTCCTGGAAAGATTCCGCACCCAAAGAACCTATATAAGTAGGGTTTTGGTTGCCCTTTCTCCACCATCATTGGGCGCCCCTCTGCTGCTCTGTTCGCGCCCCTGTTTTCCTACTCCGTGCCATCTCCTAGCCACCTAGGGTGATCGGGCTACCGGGGATTTGTTCCCTGACCACCGATGGAGTCCCACGAGCAAGTTGGTCGCTTTGGTTTGGCCTCGTGGGGCAATGCACACTCTTCCCCTACTCCAGCTGTCGTGCCATGAAGCTAGAGTTGGAGGTGCGATTTCCGTCACTGTTTTGGTCTGATCTTGGCTCGGAGCGACTTCTTGAGTTTGTGCGGAGGTAAGAGTACCATCAATTCGGTGTTTACCCCGCGGACGTGATTTCCCCCAAAATCCAATGGTGGCAGCTTCGCAAGCCTGCGGTTCGGTCGAACGGAGAAGAAGGTAAAAGTGTTTCTTCCAGTTTTACCCTCGCCCAACCTTCCTTTCTGTTTTTTTCGCACAGGGGTTTTTTTGGTCTTTTCCCCATGTTTTCTTTTGCTTTGGTGCGATTCAGCTGAGTAGCTGATTGTTGATTTGGCTAACCCTGATTGGGCCAAATCAGCGGGTTGGCCCACCCTCTTGCAAGTTTTCTCGCCTATGTGGCATTAAGTAATTACCTGATTGGTCGGATTTATAAAATCCATAACTAATAATCTGCTCATCAGAAAAATATGCAAAAATACTCGTTGGATTCAGAAAAATAATACCTATCTAATGGTACAGGTTTTGATAACTCAATCCGAAGATTAATAACAGGTGTTTTTAATGGATATAATTAAATAAGATAATAACTTGTATAACTCATAACTAATAATTTATAAGTCAGAAAAATATAATAAAATATGTTTTGAGTTTAGAAAAGTATAACCAAAAATATGGAATCGTTTTGAAAACCTAATTCATATAATAACAAAAAGGTGTTTTTAAGGTTTTGTATAATTAATCGAAACCTAACCCTAATTCCACATATATGTATAATAGGTTATTTGGATGCCTAGGCTTGGACCTAGAAGTGGCTTTGGATTTGTTTGACTCTGAAGTTGAGGTATGATTGCATCCCATATTATTTCCATATTGAGAAATTCTTCTCTCATAAGTATGCTTGCATCTCATATTATTCTTGTTGAGCAATGATCCTATTTTATTCTTTCTTTTGGTCCTATGGACATTAGCCTACACATTATCTTGTTCTTTTGAAATCATGCTTCATGTGAAGTATCTTATTTTATTATTGATCTTGTGATCATAGATATTCTCTTGGAATCTTATCTATTTTCCTTGGTGCAAGTTGGACTTTTGATATTATATGCCCACTGTGATGTGGATTTTACTTGTTGATATATGCCCACTTTGAAGTGGATTTTCTTATATGTTTGAGTTGTCCATTGTGTGATGGAAACCTTGATAATTTTGACTATACTTCTCTACTTGCCTCTACATTATACATGCAATGTGATTCAGTAGCATTAGAGTAGTGTAATTACATTGGTTTTGGGGCAGTATTCCCCTATTGTTTATTTGGAGGGTGGCAGTATAGCATTCCTCTGTAAATCGAGTGTGGCAGTAATCCATGCTCAAATTATATATATTGGGAGATTGGCAGTATTCCTTTCTCTATCAGGTTCAAGTGTGTGCTTGGCCGCCAATTGTGTTTATATTGTTCTAGTGTTATGCTTATCTCACATGCATGCAGGTTGATGATTATATGTGCTTTGTTTTCCACCATGGTAGTGGATGTCTATATTGATAGCACATTCTTATTATTTGTTGGTTATGGCAAGTATTCCTTTGGTTATGATCTTTTCTCTTGATACCCATTTGGGTGATACTTATATCTTGCGTGGGAAGCCTTTTCTTTTGATGTCCCTTAATCTTTATAAATTGCTCAAATTGCTTTTTAGTATGCACATACCAGCCTTTGTTGATGTTTCCTTTTGTTTCTCTTTTGCTGGGGTATGCTTCCAACCCTAGGTGGAAGACTTGGATGCATGGCATGTTGACCTGGACTTAGTTTGTGATGATAAATCTTGGAGACAATCTTGAGGTGGTTTAGATTTCCTCTACATGGATCCTTGTGATGTAAGTTGTAACCCTTTGTTTTATAATTGAATATAGTCATGTTTTTATTCCGCTGCTATACATTGGTCTTTTGATTACCATTATATAAAGATTTGAAAATTTTACACCCACTCCATCATACCTTTTGAGTGTGTTTGGACTGGAGGTTTTATTGTTCAAATTTTTAGTAGAGAAGTGGTTTCACTTCTTTACAGCATGGTATCAGAGCCCATGGTAGTCGGAATCGACTATTTTAATTTTGTCTCCCTTTAGAACCTTTGACTTAGTTAGTTACCTCTAAGTGAGATGTTGACACAAGATTTGATCAATGATGATCTTTTGGTGCAATAAGGTTTGTTTTGAGGATAAGATTAGGTTATGAGAAGACCTTGATATGGAAATATTGTGACTTGGTTTTCTCTTTGATTTTGAGCTCACCATTGTTTCATATTGTATGATTTTTCGAAGAAAAATATATTTTCAATTATATTACTATATGTACAAAAAATCTTTGATTTATCGATGTTTTCTTGACTAAGTCACAAAGAAGAGAAACTATAGTTTGAGTAGAATCTAACCCTAGTTTTGTGACTAGGAATGATATAATGGTATAGTTGACCTACCCTATGACTTTTGGATGATCATGTAGGGTTGATAGGTTAGTGACACAAGGACCTAAAATCTCAACCCTAGATGGCATGACTATAGTTGGATACATAAATAATAAAAGTATCTAGAACTTTCACAACTAAGAGATGTGGGTAGTTCTAAAAAAATTGTTTAGTTTGACTTGTTAGGTTGAACCTTTTAAGGGGTGGAGAGTAGTTAGTTGTTGATGTTTGGATCAATAGATTTCGAGGACGAAATCCTTTTTAAGGGGTGGAGTGCTGTAACATACCGAATCTTAAACCCTACCCTAGAACTTTGATCCTTTTTGGTTTGACCAAACAAGGTTAAGGTTAGAGTGACCATAATAATCTAATGCATGAATAATGTAATCTAATATGTCACATAATTTGTTTGGTGATAATAAGATGATAAATAACTTAATTTCATGCATAATGTTGTTAATGGGCCTATAATGGGCTAGATGATAGAACCCATGTAAGAAAGTCTCAAAATAAAGAATAGACTTCAAATTCGTAATATACACATTAAAATAAGCCTACATGTCAAATTTCATTTAATTTGGACTACCTCAAAATAATATGGTAATTTAGGAGAGAGAAATTGCCTAAAAGGTGTAATTAATAAATACATATAATAATTGACTCCAAAAGAGGAAAATAATCTTAGATTCGTAATCTACATAATAAATATAGCCTTTGGGTAAATTTTTATCCAATTTAGAGAAAGTTTGCTTAAAAGGTTATATCAGGAGAGAGAAAGTATGTAGAACCTTCAAAATATTAAATAAATACTCAAACAACTCCAATATGTAAAATTGATGGCAAATTCGTATCCAACACATTAATTATAACTTGTGTTTCAAGTTTCATAAAATTTGGATAATCCTAAAGCCATTAATAAAGGAGGAAAGAGAAAATAGTAATTTATTTATTTGACACATTAAAAGTTCATAAAAGGAAAATCTAATTTTATAATCGAAATCTACATGCCTAATTTAGCCTCTGTGCAAAATTTCAACTAATTCGGGTCTCATTTGTGCCCTCAAAAGAGGAAAGAGAAAAAGGATAATAATGTAATGTCACTTTATTAAATAAACTCGATTTTTGTCACGCAGGCTTTGATTTCCTTTTCCCAATTTCGGCTTACTTTTGGACCGTTGATCTGCGACCTAACGACTCATAGGTCTTCTCCTAGCTCGGATCGGAGTAGGAGTACATGCTGTTTCTTGTGATTTTCGGTTGATGATATCTCCCTCAATTCTTACTCTTTTTCGACGATTTCTTTGCCTCTGGGTTCCTGGAAAGATTCCGCACCCAAAGAACCTATATAAGTAGGGTTTTGGTTGCCCTTTCTCCACCATCATTGGGTGCCCCTCTGCTGCTCTGTTCGCGCCCTTGTTTTCCTACTCCGTGCCATCTCCTAGCCACCTAGGGTGATCGGGCTACCGGGGATTTGTTCCCTGACCACCGATGGAGTCCCACGAGCAAGTTGGTCGCTTTGGTTTGGCCTCGTGGGGCTATGCGCACTCTTCCCCTACTCCAGCTGCCATGCCATGAAGCTAGAGTTGGAGGTGCGATTTCCGTCACTATTTTGGTCTGATCTTGGCTTGGAGCGACTTCTTGAGTTTGTGCGGAGGTAAGAGTACCATCAATTCGGTGTTTACCCCGCGGACGTGATTTCCCCCAAAATCCAATGGTGGCAGCTTCGCAAGCCTGCGGTTCGGTCGAACGGAGAAGAAGGTAAAAGTGTTTCTTCCAGTTTTACCCTCGCCCAACCTTCCTTTCTGTTTTTTTCGCGCAGGGGTTTTTTTGGTCTTTTCCCCATGTTTTCTTTTGCTTTGGTGCGATTCAGCTGAGTAGCTAATTGTTGATTTGGCTAACCCTGATTGGGCCAAATCAGCGGGTTGGCCCACCCTCTTGCAAGTTTTCTCGCCTATGTGGCATTAAGTAATTACATGATTGGTCGGATTTATAAAATCCATAACTAATAATCTGCTCATCAGAAAAATATGCAAAAATACTCGTTGGATTCAGAAAAATAATACCTATCTAATGGTACAGGTTTTGATAACTCAATCCGAAGATTAATAATGGTGTTTTTAATGGATATAATTAAATAAGATAATAACTTGTATAACTCATAACTAATAATTTATAAGTCAGAAAAATATAATAAAATATGTTTTGAGTTCAAAAAAGTATAACCAAAAATATGGAATCGTTTTGAAAACCTAATTCATATAATAATAAAAAGGTGTTTTTAAGGTTTTGTATAATTAATCGAAACCTAACCCTAATTCCACATTTATGTATAATAGGTTCTTTGGATGCCTAGGCTTGGACCTAGAAGTGGCTTTGGATTTGTTTGACTCTGAAGTTGAGGTATGATTGCATCCCATATTATTTCCATATTGAGCAATTCTTCTCTCATAAGTATGCTTGCATCTCATATTATTCTTGTTGAGCAATTATCCTATTTTATTCTTTCTTTTGGTCCTATGGACATTAGCCTACACATTATCTTATTCTTTTGAAATCATGCTTCATGTGAAGTATCTTATTTTATTATTGATCTTGTGATCGTAGATATTCTCTTGGAATCTTATCTATTTTCCTTGGTGCAAGTTGGACTTTTGATATTATATGCCCACTGTGATGTGGATTTTACTTGTTGATATATGCCCACTTTGAAGTGGATTTGCTTATATGTTTGAGTTGTCCATTGTGTGATGGCAACCTTGATAATTTTGACTATACTTCTCTACTTGCCTCTACATTATACATGCAATGTGATTCAGTAGCATTAGAGTAGTGTAATTACATTGGTTTTGGGGCAGTATTCCCCTATTGTTTATTTGGAGGGTGGCAGTATAGCATTCCTCTGTAAATCGAGTGTGGCAGTAATCCATGCTCAAATTATATATATTGGGAGATTGGCAGTATTCCTTTCTCTATCAGGTTCAAGTGTGTGCTTGGCCGCCAATTGTGTTTATATTGTTCTAGTGTTATGCTTATCTCACATGCATGCAGGTTGATGATTATATGTGCTTTGTTTTCCACCATGGTAGTGGATGTCTATATTGATAGCACATTCTTATTATTTGTTGGTTATGGCAAGTATTCCTTTGGTTATGATCTTTTCTCTTGATAGCCGTTTGGGTGATACTTATCTCTTGCGTGGGAAGCCTTTTCTTTTGATGTCCCTTAATCTTTATAAATTGCTCAAATTGCTTTTTAGTATGCACATACCTGCCTTTGCTGATGTTTCCTTTTGTTTCTCTTTTGCTGGGGTATGCTTCCAACCCTAGGTGGAAGACTTGGATGCATGGCATGTTGACCTGGACTTAGTTTGTGATGATAAAGCTTGGAGACAATCTTGAGGTGGTTTAGATTTCCTCTACATGGATCCTTGTGATGTAAGTTGTAACCCTTTGTTTTATAATTGAATATAGTCATGTTTTTATTCCGCTGCTATACATTGGTCTTTTGATTACCATTATATAAAGATTTGAAAATTTTACACCCACTCCATCATACCTTTTGAGTGTGTTTGGACTGGAGGTTTTATTGTTCAAATTTTTAGTAGAGAAGTGGTTTCACTTCTTTACAGCCTCCCAGCTGAACCAGTGTATTTTTCGCTCCCCCTCTTTCACCCCCCACCAGAATCTCACAATCATCCTACATATCTCATCTAGTAAGCCGTCTGGAATTTTGAAAACACTCATATAGTAGGTGGGTATGGCTTGGATAACCGCTTTTATAAGGACCTCCCTTCCCGGCTTTGATAGTAACTTTTCTTTCCAGCCTTGTAGTTTCTTCCATATCCTGTCCTTGATAGAACTAAAGACATGTTTCTTGGATCTCCCCATCGCCGTAGGTAGTCCCAAGTACTTGGCATGGCGGTCTACTTCTTTAACCTGTAGCTTCCTTTTGATGCACTCCCTTCTATTTTGGTTCACGTTTGCACTAAAGGCGACTTCAGATTTCTCGTAGTTAATCTTTTGTCCCGACACTCTTTCATACTGGCTGGTAATCTCAGCTAGAATAGAGCACTCCTCTTGGGTCACCCTTGTAAACATGATGCTATCATCTGCAAAGAAGAGATGTGACACTCTTGGCCCATTTCTACTGGCCCTTGCTCCATGTAACCTTCCATCCCTGTTCGCTTTGAGAAGGGAAAAAGAGAAAATTTCAGTGCAAAAGAGAAAAGGATATGGGGATATAGGATCACCTTGGCGTAGACCTCTTGTTGGTTTTACAGTTCCCGTCCTCTTTCCGTTGATGACGATTGAGTGTGAGACGCTTGAGACGCATTCATGTACTTTTGACCTCCATAGGACCGAGATGCCCATCTTCTCCATAGCTTTGTCCATAAAATCCCATTCAATTCTATCATATGCTTTGCTCATGTCCAGTTTGAGTGTCATGATCCCTTCCTTACCTTTCTTTTTCTTCTTCATCATGTGGAACATCTCATATGCTACCAAGGCATTGTCCGTAATCAGCCTCCCATGTACAAAAGCACTTTGGTTTTCAGAGATCATCTTATTTAGAAGAGGTTTTATACGATTGGCAAGCACCTTAGTTATGATTTTATAAGAGACATTGCAGAGGCTTATCGGGCGGAACTCAGAAATTTTCTTTGGTTGTTGTACTTTTGGTATGAGCACGATGTCTATCTTATTGATATTATCCAACCTTTTCCTCCCCTTCCACCAATCCTGGACAAACTTAATGACTGATCTTTTGACAATATCCCAGAAATTTTGGTAGAAAACCACCTTCATTCCATCCGGCCCTGGTGCCTTGTTAGGATGCATTTGTTTGATAGCACCCCAAATATCCTCCTCCGTAGGCATGCTGTCCAGCATCGATGCTTCATCAGCCGTGAGCACACTCTCTAACCCGTCAAAAATATGATCCTCTATCATTGGCTTCGACGTCGTAAACAGGTCCTCGAAATAATCCACCGTGATCTTTTTTACCTCATCCGGTTCTTGCCTCCAATTTCCTTAGTCATCTGTCAACCCTGTAATGTGATTCCTTTTTCTCCTTTGGCTCACCTTATGGTGGAAATAGATGGTGTTTTTGTCCCCATCCCGCATCTCATTAGCTCTAGCTCTCGTGTGCCAATAGCTTTCCTGTAATCTGAGAAATTCATGCACCTCATCAGAAAATCGTTTATAGTCCCTCAACATCACGTCATCGGGCGGCCTGTTTTGAACTTCTTGTAGATTTTCTTCAGCTTTCTGTAGTCGTTTCTTAATATTGTTGAATTTATCATCAGCCCATTTTGCTAATTTCTCCCCACATTAAGTCATCCTCTCATGCAAGTCGCAACCCAGTGCCTCGTTTCAGAATTTCTCGATCACATGTCTACAGTCCGGGGCCGACAGCCACATAGTTTCAAATCTGATTTTTTTTCTCATAATTTTCCTCCTGCCTTGATTGCGTAGCCGTGATAATGATGGGGGCATGATCTGAGAACTGTATTGGGAAATGACGTACCCCTCTAACCTGGTAGATATTGCACCATTGCTGATCTGCCAAAAATCTGTCTAGACGCGCCTTCAACCTGGTTTCCTTCTTCTTTCCCCGGTGCCACGTGAAGATGTTTCCTTGGTAACCCATATCCTTCAGTTCACAATCTTCTATGGCTTCTCTGAAGTTCCACATCTGCCATTCAGCTCTGTTCTGTCCTCCCTGCTTTTCCTCTTCTTTTATTATTTCGTTAAAATCTCCCCCTAGGATTTTGGGAAGCTGAGATGATCCACAAATATTTCTCATATTATTCCACGTGGCTTGCCTTTCCTGTACCGCTGCCCATCCATAAATACCCATGAAACCAAATCTGTTAGAATCCCCATCACCACCCACCTCAGCATAAATATGGTGGTCAGAGAAAGATACCACCTTCACCGCATCCCCCCTCCACCATAGGCCCAGGCCACCTGCTTTCCCCACACTGTCCACTCCAAACCCATTTTCAAACCCACAGCTCCTCCTCAGCTTCCCTTGTTCCCTGCTTCTTGTCATGGTTTCCGATATATATATATATATATATATATATATATATATATATATATATATATATATATATATATATATATATACATATACATACATACACACACACACACACACACACACACACACATATATATATATATATATATATATATATATATATATATATATATATGGGCCCATCTTTATTTCCGACGCGGGTAGCTATCCGCCCACCCTTCCAACCACTTTTTTTTAATTTTTTTCACAATTGCAGAGGACCATTTTGTCTAGCTCTCTAAAAAATTTCATCCAAAAATAATATCATTTGCCCCCCCCAAATCAAAAAACCCGTCCTTATATATATCTGTTGTATATTTTGTACATAGTTACTTTTTTGGCCAGCAGAGTTACTTTTTTGACACCATAGTTACTTTTTTTACAGCAGAGTTACTTTCTTAGCCAGGCGAGTTACTTTTTTTACTGTCGGGTAGCGAAAATCCAGGCTACCCGCACGGGCAATGAATGAACGCCCTATATATATATATATATATATATATATATATATATATATATATATATATACATATACATATACATATACATATATATACATACATATACATATACATATATATACATATATATATGTATATATATACATATATATATATATGTATATACATATATATATACATATATATACGTATATATATATATACTTTTGGCTAAATGGACATTTGTAAATCCCTTTGTTTTGATAATGACAAACATTTCATTCTTGTTAATCTAACGTGGTACTTGAGTGTTGCAGGAATAAGGTGGATGACAAAGCAATTAGGGAAATCCATATGCTTACATATTTATATTTTCATGAAATGTAATCACTTTGTAAAAACTTGTACAAATATATAATGTACAAGTACTTAGATTTCATGTAAATCAAGCGTTAGATTTTCCCTAGCTAAACATCACATTTAGATAGGTCATCCCCTTCAAATAAGTGTCACATATGCACACTCATACACACACTTAGTGCTTTAATTGAAAAATTGAAACAGGGTTAATCTCGGTCGACTAACTCCTCGATCGAGACACTCTCGGTCGACAATTTCCTCGACCGAGAAAGACCCAGGTAGCCGTTAGACACATATGACAAGGTAGTTGGCAGTTGGAGATAAATGTTGCAAAACACTTGATTCAGAGAGCCTGTCGGTCGACAAAAGTTCGACCGAGTAGGTGTCTCGGTCGACCATTTCTCGACCGAGATGGACTCTGACAGCAACTACATAATTAATTAATTAGTCATTGCTAAAGCAACAAACTTGTACCTAACACGGCTAGTTAAGCACTTAGAAACCCCTAGAAGGTGTCTAGAACGTCCTTAAGCACTTGTAGGACATTCCTATAAATAGGACATGCCTTAGGACACCTAAACTCACTTGTTACACTTGAGAAATCTTTGAGCATACTTTGAGCAACCTATTTGTGAGTAAACTGAGCATAGTGACAATAGGCTACTTCTTCTCTTAGCTCAAAATTCATGTCCTATAGGCTAGCATCTCCTATCCACTGCAATTACATTTCCATACACTTTGGTTAGGAGATCTACACGCTTGATCTAGGCAAATCAAGCCTTGTGCTACAAAAGGATAAGTTGTAATTTCTATTTTCTTTCTTGTTCTCTATTATTGTTTGTACTCTCCTTGCTACTCCTAGGTTGGAGGCTGCGGGTTGGAGAGGTTGAAGATCTTCTTGGTGAAGAAGGGGACCTTGAGCTACTTCAAGAAGGCTGGTGCAACGGGAGGTTACTTCTAGAGAGGAAGGCTACTTCAAGGGGGAGCTTGGAGTTACTTCAAGAAGGCTACCTCAAGTTGGTGCATCTACTTCAAGTGAAGGCTGTTCAAGGGGTGTAAAGAAAGTATTGTATTTTGTGTAAATCCTTGAGAAGGTAATAAAATTAATACTTTCAAAATCCCAGTTGGGTAAGCAACCGGGTAGTGGACTGACAACTTTAGTATTTGCTAAAGTTGGAACCACTCTAAACACATGTCTCCTTCTTCCATTCTTCATTTGTGGTTGTTTGAGTTAAATAATTGCTAAAATATTTAAAAACTCTATTCACCCCCCTCTAGTGTTTTTCAATTGGTATCAGAGCAGGCTTCAAGGAACCTTAACAAGGTCTTGAAGAATGGGTGACGGGGTGCTTAACAATCTTAACCTTGAAGGGACACTTGTTGCTAGACCTCCAGCGTTTGATGGAACAAACTACACATATTGGAAGAGAAGTATGCAGTTCTACTTCCAAGGCATCAATTGGGACTTATGGAGGATGGTTTCAACCCCATACGAGCTTCCTCAAACACAATATGCAGAGTGGGATGCAAACACGGTAAAGTTGGCTCAAATGAATGTCAAAGATGTAAGCATTTTATATTGTTCAATTTCAGTAGGAGAATTTAATAGGATATCAAACTGTGACACAACCTATGACATTTGGCATAGACTGTCCATAACTTATGAAGGTACAGTTCAAGTCAAGAATTCTAAGATTAGCATGCTTAAATAAAAGTTTGAACACTTCCGTATGGATCCAAATGAATCTATTAGTGAAATGTTTGCAAAATTCTCTTCTATTGTTAATGGTTTAAATGCCCTAGGAAAAACTGTTCTTGAAGAAGATCAGGTATCAAAAATCCTTCGATCACTTCCTCCTAAATACAAGCCAAAGGTGACAGCCATTGAAGAAGCTAATGACCTCACTCAGCTGAAAATGGAGCAACTCATTGGCAATCTAGAAGCTCATGAAGCAACCCTAGAAGAGGAAGAAAGAAGAGAACGTGAACTTCAGCAAGGAAAGAAGAAGGATGTAGCTCTAAAAGCCTCAAAGATAATTACACCAGAAAGTGAGGAGTCAAGTGAAGAAGAAGGAGAAGAAGCATTGATTGTCAATGGTAAGAAATATAGAAGATTCAAATCTAACAAAATTTCTAGTTCTTCTTCTTCTCCTCCTAGGTGCTTTGAGTGTGGAAAGAAAGGACATTTCAAAAATGAATGTCCTAAAGCAAAGAAATGAAAGAAAAGCTCACACAAGAAGAGGGGAGAAAAAGCCTATAAAGCTGCATGGGACGAGTCAAGTGAAAGTGAAAGTGGAGAAGAAAAGATGGAATGTCTAATGGCAAGTGAAGATGATGAAGACTCTCAAGTGGTAAGCCTACTTGATCTTCCTAAAGAAGAGTTAATTACTAGTTTACAAGAAACTCATGATAAGTATGTTGATGTCAAGAAGAAACTAAAGAAGGTTATCAAAACAAATGATGAGCTATATGCTAAATTAAATGATCTCTCTTCTGAAAAGAACAACATTGATCTTGAGAATTTGTCTTTAAAAACATCTTTAAATGATTGTACTAACAAGCTACTCACTCTAGAAACAAATGTTGATCTTCTCTCTCAAGAAAAGACTGAATTGTTAGCTAAACTAAAAGACTTTCAGACTCAACCAATTCTTTGTAACCATCTAGACTATGACAATGTTGTAAAAGAAAGAGACTCCCTATTATTTGATTTAGATCAAGCTAGAAAAGATTTATACAAGAAGATGGATGACATTGCTAAGCTACAAAGAAACCTACATGAGTTAAGAAGAAAAGATATCCTTGACAACATCCTAAAAGCCTCCTCTAGTTTCAATGGAAGAAAAGGTTTGGGATATGATCCAAAGAAAAATCAACCCAAAAGAACTCGGACTATGTTTGTACCTAAGAACACAATTCCTAGAAAGAGAAATGAAGTTGACTCTATTACTTGTCATTTTTGTCTACGTCTTGAACATTATTCATTTTCATGCCCGTATAAGACCAAGGATTCCTACTTAGTTTGGGTCCCAAAATCCCAAACTTAGTAGAGTCGAATGCAATTCAGTTGAGATATGATCACATGCTTAATTTTGCAATTCATATTGTCTTATCTCAACTTAATAAAAGGTTTTATGCATTATAATAATTTTCTGAACTGCTGTACTGAAACAGAAACTTAGTCGGTCGAAGTATTTTCGACCGAAAATATAATCGGTCGAACTTTTGTCGACCGACCAGATGCCTGTGACAAATCAAAATCAAACAGCAACTATTTCGGTCGAAAATTGGTCAACCGGCTAAATTTCTGTCTTTAATTTGCAATAAAGCAACCTTCTCAATCGACGATTAGTCGACCGAGAAAGATGTCGGTCGAACAATTGTCGACCGACTGAAGTTCTGAATCAGAATTTTTATACAGTCTCTACTTAAATGCTTCTAACCATATCGGACCATCACATGGGTACCAAAACCTACATTCTAATGCAGGATTGGGTGGTTGACAGTGGATGTTCCAAACACATGACCGGAAACAAGGATGCATTTCAAACTTTTGAAGAAAAGAAGAGTGGAACAGTCACTTTTGGAGATAACGGTGAAGGTAAAATTGTTGGAATAGGTAACATTGGTACAAACCTCGAAATAAAGAATGTTCTACTTGTTGACGGTTTGCACCATAACTTAATAAGTGTGAGTCAATTATGTGATAGTGGCTATGATGTTTTATTTAACAAAACCTGTTGCAAATTACTAATAGAAAACACTACAAATGTTGTTTATGAAGGAAAAAGAGTTGGAAATCTTTATATTATTAGACCTAAATCTATGAAATCTGTAGTAGGAAAATGCTTGCTTGCAAATGAAAATACTTTACAATTATGGCATAAAAAGCTAGGACATGCTAGTTCACATGTTATCAAAAAGTTAGTGAAATATGATCTTATTCGTGGTTTGCCTACTTTATCCTTTGATCAAGTTGAAAATTGTGAACCATGTACATTGGGAAAGCAAACAAAAACCTATTTTAAACCTAAACATGAACTTAGCACCAGTAGATCTTTAGAATTAATTCACATGGATTTATTTGGACCTATGAGGACACAATCTATCGGTGGCAAAAGATATTGTTTTGTTATTGTTGATGATTATAGTAGATATACATGGGTACATTTTATTGCAACCAAAGATGATACTATTCATGCTTTTATAAAATTTTGCCCTATGATTGAAAATCTATTACAAAGCAAAATATGTACCATTAGAAGTGATCATGGTGGAGAATTTGAAAATTATGTATTTGAAAAATTTTGCACATCTCAAGGGTACACTCACAATTTTTCTGCTCCACGCACTCCACAACAAAATGGCATAGTTGAAAGGAAAAATCGATCACTACAAGAAATGGCTAGAACTATGATGCTCGAACATAACACTCCCAAAACCTTTTGGGATGAAGTTGTAAACACCGCATGCTATATGTTAAATAGAGTAACTGTTCACTCTCATTTGAAGAAAACTCCGTATGAAATAATACATTCTAAGAAACATAGAGTTGACTATTTTCATACCTTTGGATCTACATGTTATATCTTAAATACCAAAGATGATAGAGATAAGTTTGATTCTAAATCACACAAAGCATTCTTTTTGGGATATTCTACCTCTAGCAAAGCATTTAGAGTCTACAACACTATCTCTAGAAAAGTTGAGGAATCTATTCATGTCTCTTTTCATGAAGAGTCCAAATCAGAAAATCTAGAAATAATTGATCTTACTAATCAATTCGAAAACTTAAACATACCAAATGATAGTGAGAAAGATACTACAAACAATAACCAAAGTAAAACACAACCTATACCTAGACTTATTAAGGATCATCCTCAAGAATTAATTATTGGAAATCCAAATGATAAAGTAAAAACTCGGTCTTCCTTTAAGGATGTCGCAAACATGGCTTTTGTTTCTATCATTGAACCTAAGAAGATATCTGAAGCTCTTAAAGATGATTATTGGATAATAGCAATGCAAGAAGAATTAAATCAATTCACAAAAAATGATGTATGGGATTTAGTTCCTAAACCACAAGATAAAACCATCATTGGAACTAAATGGGTTTTTAGAAATAAGCTCAATGAGGCAGGAGAAGTAATAAGAAATAAAGCTCGGTTAGTAGCACAAGGATATAATCAACAAGAAGGAATAGACTTTGATGAAACATATGCACCAGTAGCTAGACTTGAAGCTGTTAGAATGTTACTAGCTATTGCTGCACATAAAAACATCAAACTTTACCAAATGGATGTAAAAAGTGCATTTCTAAACGGAATCATTCAAGAAGAAGTTTATGTTGCCCAACCACCCGGTTTTGAAACACCGGAAAAAGGTGAATATGTTTATAAACTTAAGAAAGCACTTTATGGTTTAAAACAAGCACCTAGGAACTGGTATGAAAGGCTCAAGACATATCTTTTTGATAATGGTTTTTCTATTGGAAATTCAGATTCTACTTTATTTTTCAAAACATATACATCTGATTTTCTTGTTGTTCAAATATATATTGATGATATTATTTTTGGAGCTTCAAATGAATCATTGTGTACACAATTTAGTGACAATATGCAAAAAGAATTTGAAATGAGCCTCATGGGTGAACTAACCTTCTTTCTTGGTTTCCAAATTAAACAAACGCCTGTCGGGATTTTTATAAGCCAAGAAAAATATACTAAAGAACTCTTAAAACGTTTTGGGATGGATCAGTGCAAACATGCTACTACTCCTATGGCCACTTCTACTAAAATTGATAAGGATGAAGATGGGGAACCTATTGATGATTCCTTATATAGAGCCATGATTGGAAGTTTGCTTTACTTAACTGCTTCTAGACCAGACATCATGTTTTCCGTTGGTCTTTGTGCTCGATTTCAATCCCAACCTATGCACTCTCATTTTCAAGCAGTTAAACGAATTCTTCGATACTTAGCCGGCACTACATGTTTTGGTTTATGGTATCCAAAAGGACAATCCTTGGATTTTAAAGCTTATACTGATGCTGATTATGCTGGTTGTCGACTTGATCGCAAGAGCACTAGTGGTGGTTGTTTCTTGTTAGGGAGAGCTTTAGTATCTTGGTTTAGCAAGAAACAAAACACGGTTACCCTTTCTACAACTGAAGCTGAATATATGGCAGCCGGATCTTGTTGTGCTCAAGTGCTTTATATGCAACAAGTATTAAACGATTATAGTTTTACTCTTTCATCTACACCTATTTTTTGTGACAACACAAGCGCTATAAACCTAGCACATAATCCTATCTTACACAGCAGAGCTAAACATATTGAAATCCGTCATCACTTTTTAAGGGATCATATTTCTAAAAATCATGTTTCTCTTCATCATGTTGATACGGAAGATCAACTGGCTGATATTTTTACAAAACCGCTTCTACTAGACCAATTTAACAAGATTAGGAAGCAATTGCTTATCACTCCTTTGGAAGATGTCTTCTTTGATATTTGTGCTTCTTAAAAATAACTTTTACTTACATCATTTTGGCTTTTAATGGACATTTTTTTGGGACCTCTAATTAAGGGGGAGTTTTATTCTTAAACGGATATCTTTTTGAAATGACAAAGGGGGAGAAATAAATATAAAACTTAGTATTTGTGCAAAACTCAATCAATGAGTTTCATGAACTCTTGGCTTTACATTGAAAGTTGCTATATTCCCTAAAGGATTGGATTTCATGTTTCATAATTCATGGGGAATAATAAGCACACATTTTATAAACAAGAGAAGAAATTTACAAAGGTAATCTTCAGGTATGAAACTCACATGTTTTATACTTTCTTATTTTATATTTAGGAAATGTTTGTCATCTTCAAAAAGGGGGAGATTGTTGGCTAAATGGACATTTGTAAATCCCTTTGTTTTGATAATGACAAACATTTCATTCTTGTTAATCTAACGTGGTACTTGAGTGTTGCAGGAATAAGGTGGATGACAAAGCAATTAGGGAAATCCATATGCTTACATATTTATATTTTCATGAAATGTAATCACTTTGTAAAAACTTGTACAAATATATAATGTACAAGTACTTAGATTTCATGTAAATCAAGCGTTAGATTTTCCCTAGCTAAACATCACATTTAGATAGGTCATCCCCTTCAAATAAGTGTCACATATGCACACTCATACACACACTTAGTGCTTTAATTGAAAAATTGAAACAGGGTCAATCTCGGTCGACTAACTCCTCGACCGAGACACTCTCGGTCGACAATTTTCTCGACCGAGAAAGACCCAGGTAGCCGTTAGACACATCTGGCAAGGTAGTTGGCAGTTGGAGATAAACGTTGCAAAACACTTGATTCAGAGAGCCTGTCGGTCGACAAAAGTTTGACCAAGTAGGTGTCTCGGTCGACCATTTCTCGACCGAGATGGACTCTGACAGCAACTGCAGAATTAATTAATTAGTCGTTGCTAAAGCAACAAACTTGTACCTAACGGCTAGTTAAGCACTTAGAAACCCCTAGAAGGTGTCTAGAACGTCCTTAAGCACTTGTAGGACATTCCTATAAATAGGACATGCCTTAGGACACATAAACTCACTTGTTGCACTTGAGAAATCTTTGAGCATACTTTGAGCAACCTGTTTGTGAGTAAACTGAGCATAGTGACAATAGGCTACTTCTTCTCTTAGCTCAAAATTTGTGTCCTATAGGCTAGCATCTCCTATCCACTGCAATTACATTTCCATACACTTTGGTTAGGAGATCTACACGCTTGATCTAGGCAAATCAAGCCTTGTGCTACAAAAGGATAAGTTGTAATTTCTATTTTCTTTCTTGTTCTCTATTGTTGTTTGTACTCTCCTTGCTACTCCTAGGTTGGAGGCTGCGGGTTGGAGAGGTTGAAGATCTTCTTGGTGAAGAAGGGGACCTTGAGCTACTTCAAGAAGGTTGGTGCAACGTGAGGTTACTTCTAGAGAGGAAGGCTACTTCAAGGGGGAGCTTGGAGTTACTTCAAGAAGGCTACCTCAAGTTGGTGCATCTACTTCAAGTGAAGGTTGTTCAAAGGGTGTAAAGAAAGTATTGTATTTTGTGTAAATCCTTGAGAAGGTAATAAAATTAATACTTTCAAAATCCCGGTTGGGTAAGCAACCGGGTAGTGGACTGACAACTTTAGTATTTTCTAAAGTTGGAACCACTCTAAACACATGTCTCCTTCTTCCATTCTTCATTTGTGGTTGTTTGAGTTAAATAATTGCTAAAATATTTAAAAACTCTATTCACCCCCCCCTCTAGTTTTTTTGATATACATATACATATATATACATATATATACATATACATATATATACATATATATATATATATATATACAGTGACGAAGCCAGGATTTTTGATCCGGGGGGCACCCCACAACAGAAAATAAGAAGGATGCATGAATTGTAAAAAGAAAAAAAACAAAACAAGAGCAATCTTATTTTAAAAAACAAAAAATAGGTTGATATAGTTATTTACCTAAGAGACTTTGATTTTTTTCTTGCAAATGTAGTAGAAACAAGAAATCGAACTAAACAGAGGGATAGAAATTTGGTAGTCCGATTTGTTTTATACAATGAGAGTCGTAGAAGCAAAGAAATTATATATATAAGAAGTAGGGAGTCAAAGGAGAAATCATTGCAAAAATGATATGAAAAAAGAAATTCATTTAGGCACAAGAATAAGCACAATGATCGTTCTGTCACTATCGAATGTGTGGTTGGAGAATACCGTCTCTACCGACTACATTAGTGCCGTGTCACTGGTGTCGTCATGTCGATAAGGAAATACCCAAACAAATTAATAGACCGTCACCGTCGATGAATTGAACTGGCCACCTTTACGTTGTCCGTCTTTGCGTCGTCCCCCTATTGTGGGGCGACAGAAATTTTAGTTTTCTGAATCGGATTCTTCATTTTGTTACTAATATATCAGAAGAATAAAGAAATGAACAGCCGTGGTCTTTGCCTCTGGCCATGTAATAAAATCGCCGCCCCAATCAAGGAGAGGAGAGGAATTGAGGAAGAGCTCAAGGGGCGTTCTAGCGGCGAGCGGACAAGTCAATAATTGTTTCGTTCTTTTAAAAATCAACAGCAGCGAACGGGCATGGCAGTTATTATCGTGACCTTTTAAAAATCACAGACAACCGAAAGATCAAACACTTTTACTAATCATTAAATTATCGATATACTAGGTAGTTATTACAGACGGCAACTGGTCGGGCATGTGCCCCTGTATAGCTCTGTCACTGTATATATATATATATATATATATATATATATTTATATTTATATATATATACATATATATATACATATATATACATATATATACATATATATACATATATATACATATATACATATATACATATACATATATATACATATATATACATATACATATATATATACACACATATACATATACATATCTATATATATACATATATAAACACATATATATATATATAGAGAGAGAGAAAGAGAGTTAGGCTAGTGTACACTCTGAGTGTACCGGAGGCACCGTACACCTCAGTCATTTTTTAAGATGCAATAACTTTTTGAAAATTCTAAACCGTTGATGTTCTTAATTATCATAAGAACATACTACATAATAAATTTTAGCTCACTTGGACACTTATAGGTCGTGCATCTAAAGGAGGCAAGAATCATGCATCACAAATTAGTTTTGTGCGTCGATTTTGTTGTCCTTGGATGAGTGACTTACACTCATCCAAATGAGCTCATATTTTGTATGTGGCCTATTATTATTGTAACCATGAAGAATAATGGATTGGATTTTAGAAAGACAAGGTCTAGATAGGCAAACACCATTGGGGTGTACGGCGTGATCTGTACACTCGAGTGTATTCTAGCCTGACTATATATATATATATACACACACATACATATACATATACATAAATATACATATACATACATATATATATACACACATACATATACATATACATAAATATAAATATATATATATATATATATATATATATATATGGGCCCATCTTTATTGCCTGTGTGGTAGCTACCCGCCCACCCTTCCGACCACTTTTTTTCAAAAAAAAAATTCACAATTGTAGAGGACTATTTTGTCTAGCTCTTCAAAAAAATTTAGCCAAAAATGTGTATATATATATATATATATATATATATATATATATATATATATATATATATATATATATATATATATATATATATATATATATATATATATATATATATATACAGATACGTATATATGTACATATATTTACGTATATGTACATATATATATACATATATTTACATATGTACATATATGTACACAGATGTACATATATATACACATATGTATATATATACACATATGTATATATATACACATATATGTATATATAATTTCCTCCTCTAAGTCCGTCCTAGCGGTAACTAAGAAGCAGAAGAAGACAGTAGAATAACACTTCCATTGTGCTGCCCCGTCTTTTGCAACAACGGATTCCGGAAAACAGTGTGTTTTTTTGTATGAACGGATCAAGCTTCTTATGCGTATACTTCATAATTGGAACGGAAAAACATGAAAGTGATAGGGAAACATACCCTGGCCTCTTAGGACACGTTTGGATTGTTGTATGTAGATGGATTTGCAGGAATGCAGTAGGTTGAGAATCCCAGTACATGGGTTTTCTGATTTTACTAATCCCTGTAATATCAAATTTTAACTTTGGTTTGTTTGTACTTCCGTGAGATGTGCCAGGTATTTGGCCATTTTTTTGTATGCCGCAACAGGTACATAGTACGCTGACCTTGCTGGATTCTTGGCGTCCGACCAATTTGAGAAGGAAAGGCCCATCCCGCATCCGTTACTTGTCTAAAAATGCAGGAGTCCTTTCATTTCTCCAGTTCAATAAACCAAATATAATTTTTACTTTGCTAGAGAATAATGTACAATCCAATACGGCTACATCCAAGAAAACAAACGTGTCCTTAATGGTTCATTCCCTCTCCCGTCTATTTAATGAAGGTGGGTTCACTGGGTTGCATGGATCATGATTGCGGCGAGGTATTCACTGCAACACTTCGAGTGCATCCGAATGGTCGACATGGTTCTGGATCTAATCAGGTACCTCGGCCTCCATGATCATTCGGCTGTTCCTGGTCTAGAACTGGAAGGAGCTACATATTGCGCTTCTTGTCCTTGTTATCCTATGGGCTTCGGCCCGCCGATTATCTGTGGGTAAACTGTTTGTGGCGAAAGCGACATTATCTTATGTGCATTGGAAACTGGGCTGACGCAAAGGTTCGCGGCCCAGCCAGTATTTCAAATCCTCTAAATTTTAATCTTAAATGCCTTATTTTGACAATTTGCACAATCAATCCCAAACTAGTGTGTTTTCCTTTTTTTCTTGTATAAAAGCCTTAAATAGTTATGTTTTTTACTTAAGCTTTTATAATTTTATATTATTAACATCCTAATACAAACCAAATTAGTTAGAGGGGTTTAAAATAAAAATCCGTATTATTTCCTCAAGTTTGGATTCATTACATGTTGGTTTTTATGGTCAAGTAAAAACTTGAAGGCTAGTCCGTGAGTCTTGTCCATCAATATAGCATGGAATTGCACCAATTTAAAAAAAAAAACACCCTTAACACGATCACCGTAATAGAGTTTTAGCACCATTTGCGTGAAATTCAATAAGATAATAGTTAGCTTACAAAAAAAAGCATGCGGCAAAGATTCTAATTTGTGCCTTAAATGCACGATCACCCAAACAAACAATTTGCTATGTGGATGAGAGAAACAATTGATCTAAATTACACAAATTGATTGTATGTTTGTTGTTTAAGCTACTAGCAATGAGATTGCCCCCCTCTCCCAACTCACTTTGTATGTTACCTTTATGTGTAATATATATACAACATACGGATAAGGATGGATATATCAATGTCCATAAGACATGCAAGTCTCCGCCTTATCCATTGGATATGTAAGCGTTATTTTTATTTACATATACAGCCATAGGATACATGAAGTAATATGTGGACCGGTCTTGATATCCTTGTATTTTCCTCTAAATTATGTTGTGAGGAATATAACATAATTTTATCTTTAGTTGACTCTATGTATCATATTAGCGGTCATGCCACAAAATCCACCACCGACTCTTTTCTCCACTTTGCCTATCATATGTGTGCCTTAGGTTTAACTCAATGTTTACAACTCATAGATGATTATTTCGCAAGGAACTTTACTTTGTCACTATACCACTTACAAGCTTACACTATTCAAATTGTTAGGGTCACTTATTATCTGGGGTGTAACTAAGGGAATGTTGTTGGGGTTGAAGCCCCTCAGTCCTCCTATTAATCACTACATATACATTAATTAGTTTTACTAAATACATAAAATTGTACCAACTATTACACTTCCACTGCTAAACTCTGGACAATTCTAAGTACAAACACTACTAGATAGGAGGATGTCACAAACAAATTCATAGTCTGAGCAGTCAGTTCATGAAAAATTTCAATGCAATGATTAAAAATAACCAACCTGTAAAACCCACGTGTCGACAACCAACTTTGAAAATTGATTTGTCGTCATTGCAAGCCAAATGGATGGTACAACACCAATTGTTTTGTTTCTTATCTTCATTCTCAATCTTACACTTGTCAATTACCACTATAGTTGACAGTCTGACGAAGCATATTATTAGAAGTAAAGGACTACACTTTAATTAGAGTTAAGCAAATCCTAGTTTCCATCGAAAAGTAATATTTCTTTTTTATATATTGCAATTTTAAAATTGATTTGAATTTATATGATATCCATAATTTTTGGTATTCACACTAAAAGGGTGTGTTTGCAATTAATCAACTAATAAAACAACAAGAATTTCATTCGATGTGTTAAAATTCGGTCTTCTTTCGTCTAAAATTTAACCCCTCCTATTGTAATTTTCGAGATCCACCATTGCTCATTATATTAGTCAATATAGTACTCACGTCATTGTCCATATTTCTACTTTTGGTGAAACGGAAGATGAGTCCGGATTTGCTGTTCCTTCTCGGAAGATAGAGACGGAAGATATTCTCGGATGGCGGAGGGGTTCGTAGCCCGAGGATCAGGAGCGGGCGCGCCGGTGCCCCGGCGGCACGGTAGAGGGCCCGGGAGATGTTCGTTTGTCCGTATTTGCAGCCGAAGCAGCACGAGAGACGGATGGCGGAATCTGTCTTCATTTGGAAGGTGGCTTCGACCATAAGCTGTACACGAAGCCTTTCCTGCCTTCTTGCTCCACAAGAATTGTCCCCTGTTCCCACCTTCCCACACTTAAATAGCTGAACCTCGACCTCAGTCCACTTGACAACCGCCAGCAGCTCAGCAGACATCAGACCGCAGATTCCATTCTCCTCCTCGAATTTTCAATCCTCACCATCGTTCTCAACAAGACCTTCCAGCAAGCAGACCGCCACAACAGCCATGGAAGGCCGCCGCTCACCTACGCCTCCCCGCTCCAGGAGCATGCCCACGACATCGCACCCTATAGATGCTAAAGCCGGCGCCTCGCTGGACCATCTCCATGCCCTGTCCGCAACTCCGTGCTCATCCGCCAAGCCAGTTAGTGCCGGGCTCAATGCGCTCTCCTCCCTCTGCACTGCCGTCGATGAGCTGATCCGCCTCCCTACCAGCCAGCTCGTCCTGGTGCGGAGTCCTCGTGTCATAGACGAAGCCATGGACGGGTACGTCCGGCTGCTTGACGCGTGTAATGCCGCAAGGGATGCTCTGCTGCTCACTAAAGACCACGCCCAGGCCGTCCACTCTGCGTTCCGCCGCCGTGGCGCCGAAGCAGGCGTGGTTCTTCCGTACATTAACGAGTACATCCGAGCCAGGGGGAACGCGAAGAAGATCGTCGCGAGCTCCTTGAAGGCGCTAAAACCTCAAGGCAGATGCAAGCGCATCACCGCTGCTGCAAAAGTGGACCGAGACCTCGTATCCCTTTCCGACCAGCTCCGCTACTCGCGGAACGCAGCTTGCGCGGTTCTCAGCTCCCTGCTTCGGCTCTTGGCTCCATCACCGTCCCAAAAGTTCAGCAGCAAGTGGATTTGCAATCTTCCCCACAACTTGCGCAAACTTACACTGGGTACCGTCCGCCAGCGGCGATGTGGAGAAGGGTGGTTGACCGCTAGTGAGGTCTACCTGGCTGACGCCGCCGTCGCCCAATTCCGTCACGAAAAGCTTAGTGGCGCCTTAAAGCGGGACGCCGTCATCGTGGCCCAGGAGAGTCTTGGGGCGCTGGAGGCGAGCTTGGAGGAGCTGGAGTCCGCCCTCCAGAGTGTGTACTTGGGTCTGATAAGGAACAGGGTCACCCTGCTCAATATTGTAAGCAACTGAGCAGCCAAAGCAACGTCGGCAGTGCACAACCCGCTTTGACTGTCAGCCGACACTGATCTTGGTAACAGTTTTGGTAGAAACCCACTTTGTCGCCATCACAGTTTTGATGTAATCTGCTGTGCATTACAAGTTTGTATAAGGAAATCCCTGTTCGACATTTCCTGGAACAGATGAAAGGCGTCTTTTCTGACATTTTGGTAGAGCCCACTTCATCTCCAGTACAGTTTTGATGTTATCCTTTATTCATTACAAGTTTTGACATATCATAAATAAAAATCCCTCGTTGACATTTCGGCAAGGGAGTGAAGGGCGTGTTACAGCCCGTCAGTGAAGAACGACGTTTTTAAGAAGTAGAACTGAGTGAACTGCAGGTTCGCCGCATATGGTATATTGAAAAAGCTCATGCCAAGCACAAAATCACTTTAAGCTGCATCCAACTAATTGCCTCTAGGAAAAAGAATCCGCCTAACTTTTCCTCTGCAGTCTGCAGAGCCTTTCACTTCGTCTATAAATTTCCATCCCAACTGGTACAGAATCGAACCGAGGCGTCACCATTCCACTCCGGTTCATTAACGACTGGATTGGCTACGTTATCCCCTATCAATGGCCTGCATTGTCGAGCAAGGTGATTTTATTTGAAGTCAACGGCCCTGAGGCACTCCTTCGGCTGCCAGATCGAGCTCTATCATCAGGTTGAGGATAGCTCGGCGACGCAGATGTTGCCCTCTCTTTTCAAGTTGCCTTCTTTATTCTTGATCCATGCTGGTGCGCTGTCAGGTACCCTCTCCCTTCAGTCTCTCTAGGACGCCCCACACAGTCTGCTTCAAGTGTCTCCGCCACTGGAGGTTCACGTACGACAAACGCCCCGGAGACCGGCTTGGCGTCCGTCCTTGATGATGGAGTTATGCTCTTGGTGAAATGTCGTGGACCTCGTGGTTCTCAGTAGCGTACCCGTCCCTCCATGTCCTATCCCCATTGCAACTTGGAAAAAAAACCCAAATAGGACACTTTTGTAAAACAAATTAACGAAATAGCATCCTTTCCAACTTATTTCTCAAACTAGCACACTTTCAGACTAAAGCGTCACACTAGTTGGCGTTTTACTGTCTCGGCAACAAAAAGTGTCACATTATGTGGCGTTTTCAGGCTTGAGGACACAAAAGCGCCACTTTATTTGGCGTTTTCCTACTAAGCGTCACACTAGTTGGCGTTTTACGGTTGCGGGGATAATAAGCGCCACAATAAGTGACGTTTTCAGACTTGAGGACAGAAAAACGCCACATAGTCTGGCGTTTTCAAAGAAAAGCGCCAAAAAGGTTGGCGTTTTATTGTGAAGCGTCAGATAAGTTGGCGTTTTATTATAAAGCGCCAGATAAGTTGGCGTTTTATTATTTGGCATTTCTCACGACCGAAAACCGCCAAACATACTGGCGTTTTCATGGTTGCTTCATTGGGTTCTCAATCAATACCACAACCAAAGCACATATACTGCTAGCGTTTAATGTATGTATTTGCTGCATTATACGTTCAAGCATGTTCTAATTTTGTAAAAATTCAACACATTTATATGGTATTTGCTGCATTATCTTAATCTCAAACACGTATTCATATAGTGTTTGTTGCATGTTCTAAATTTCTAAATATCCAACACATTCATATGGTATTTGCTGCATATTCTAAATTTTTAAATATCCAACACATTAAGCTAGATTATGATTACAATATCATAGAAATATGTCCAAAAGGGAATAAGGTAAATGGTGAATACAAAATGATCCAACATAGAACAACAACAAAAACAAACATCAGTCTAAATGCATTTAAGAAAGATACATGATTCAACTAGGAAATCTACAATATTTGGAAATGACAAGTAATCTTCAGACGTTGCAACAAAGACGTTCAATCTTGCAATCAAAATAAAAGAAATATTTGACCAAATTATTAAAACTATAGTCAACAATACAATATATTATTTAGAATATAAAAATATTTGAAAGAATTAATACCTGTCACTTTTGACTCTTTAAACCTTACGTTTGGTCACCAGATTGTTGCTCTATGTTTGGAGAATCTTGGATTGGGCTCAACTGTGTAGTTTGAGCTCCACGTGTAGGCCTACTCATAGGAAGTGGTGGTGTGAGAGGTCGAGTGAAGGGCATATTCCAAGATGGTGGAGGTGATCCAAACATGGTTGTGTAGAGGCCCTATGACCAGCTAGGTGGTGGTCCATGTGGTGAAAATGGATAAAAAGGTCTGTGTTGGTCAAAGCCTCGGGACGGACTAAAACTTGGTTGAGACCATGATAAAGTAGAAGGAACCCCAAAGTGATCAGATGGTGGCGACGAATAAGAGTAGAACATTCCTGGAAACGAAGAAGGAGTACCAATAGGAAATTGTCTTGCAGATGTAGAATCACCTACAGGCAAGGAGTCGCTTGTTGTTGTAGAACAACCTGGTGCTGTAGAATGCCCTTGTGGTGTAAAGTGTCTAGTTGTTGTAGAACAACCTGGTGCAGTAGAATGCCCTTGTGGTGTAAAGTGTCCAGTTGTTGTAGAAGTTGCAAAAGGAGTGGCATCGACTGATGTTGTCATAGGAGGAGCTATACTCTGATTTGGATGCATGTGGCTAGGCATTTGCTGAAACCATGCATTCTGTACTTTATATATGTTATCCCGTGTTGTCAACCAATCATCAACAGGTGTCTCTTGTGTGAATTCTTGTAGTGTCTCTTGGATTTGCACATGAGTTTGGACCTATCAGAATGAATGCTAATTAAAATTGATTTCATTTCAACATTAAGATCTATATAAATATATATATATATAAATATATATATATACTTACACAATCTCGCTCTATGTATCCACGAGGATAGTACAAAGTAGGTGGATCAACTGGCCATTGAACATGATACTCAGGTTTGTACCATGTAGGGGGCAGGTCAACAGTCAAAGGATCAGGAAGTTGAACTATACTATTATGTCTGTCGTTCCATGCATTTAGCTCTGTGCTATATTGGACCAACCAGTCATTGCTGCTACGCCCTCTACCATCAATCCTATGATATATAGGAAGGTCTTGGGGTTGTGTTTGATAGTGAGCACCAAATTATCTTAGGACTCTATCAGGAGCATGCCACTCCATTATAGTAGAAGAGATCATTGGTACACGTGCCATCCAAATATCTCTACCTTGTTGACATATAGGCGGCAACTTGGCCAACAATTCAACATTGTAAGGTGTCCAAACTAACTGCAAATTTAAATATTTATAACAATTTAAATATATATATATATAATAATAAATATAACAATACATTAGAATAAATATTTCACAAATAAAGTTATGTAAAATTTAAGAATAAAATGAACTAAAACTCTCACCTGACTTGGATGATGAGTATCAATCTCATTAAGGTAGAACGTCACAGTTCCTCGTGGTAAACGTACACGCTCCATCAGATGGTTCCATCTGTTTCACATAATTTACCAATGATAAGAACATTATGAGGTTATACTTTCTAAAATAGAGTATTTATATATTCCTATGACTTACCTATAGCCTAGTGGATCATGTTCAGGCCACTGAAAATCATCTTGCATGTCCAACTTTCCAGGTCTACCAACATGCAATCTTTTCCAAGACCACAGTTGCAATAGATGCACACACCCAGATATTCGTTTATTGTTTAGAACTTGGACGACACCTATACAACTGACGATATAAGTATGCTAAAATTGCACTGCCCCAAGAGTATAAACCGCAACGGTCAAAATCCACTAGAAGAGTCAAGTAGCGAAGATGAACCTCGTTACCAGTACCATCTGGTAATAGAAAACAACCTAAAAGGTGTAACAAGTATGCACTTGTGTATCGACGTTTGACTTGATCGTCGACATTCTCCAAGTCAATGCCTGTAAATGTAGAACACAACCAACTCAACTGGATGGACCCATGATCAAGCCCTTCTGGATGTGAACCTAAGATGTGGTCGCACATGGAAGACCAAGAACTAAATTGACCTTCATTGGGACCTATAGGATGATGAGCTACAACGGCATCACCATCAACACGTAAACCTAGTAAGACTTCAACATCCTGAAGTGTGATCATCATCTCACCTAAAGGGAAGTGGAAGGAATTTTTATTTGAGTGCCACCTTCTACTAAGTGTTGTTATCAATGATGCGTCAAAGTGAACCCTAGAAAGGGTAATGATTGATCTGAATCTCGTTGTACGAACATACCCTAACACATCTGCATCTGTTAACTCCCACCTAGAAATTTCAGTGGAGTAGCATGTAATCCGCAATGTATCATCTCCTTTCACCATGTCTATGCAAAGAAAGAAAAAATATCACAATATGGTGTTAAATGACTAAATGCATACAATAAAATTACAAAGATTTGTTAATGAGATGTATACCAAAATAGAATCTAATAGTTTATAACATGTACTATTACTATTATAGAAGTCAGGAGGAAATTTTATTCATCCCGCCCTCCTCATGCGAGTTAGCAAACTAAGATTACAACTAGAGATTTAAAAGTAGAAAACTAAGATTACATATAGAGATTACTAATTAGAAAATGAAGATTACATGTAGAGATTTCAAAGTATAAAACTAAGATTACATTTGGAGATTTCTAACCATTGCTTTTCTTACATGTTCTCTCATTATGACCTAAACCACCACATTTTCCACATTTGTAAGAAGTGCGATTAGGATCAATATCCATATTTGTCATTTTGCGCTTCACCTTAGGACTTCCTGCACGTGTTGTAACAACTGGTGGTAGAAGATATACAAGACCCATGGTTGGATCAAACCCTGGCCAGTATCTTTTATCTGGGATTCCACTAAATTGAGGGGCATATGTCAACCTATAATTGTCTAGCTTGTACCAATTGCTGACAAACTAAAAATATTCATAGTGTGTGAAACTAGTGCAGACCAGTACATGTGAGCATGGGATATGATAAACTTGTGGTTTACCACAAGTACAATGTGAAGGATAGGGATTTCACAGAATATGCACCTGATAACTATTGTCTGACACATCATTGACAGTGAATTCTAACTCATTTACTCGGCAACTAATGTGATGTTTCCTTGCCTCCTGCTCCAACTTCTCCAATTTATAAGCTATTCTCACGGTGAATGGGCCAGTTAATGATGTTGCGGCGTTCCTCCTTTTAAGGAACATCGTGACCAACTGATAATATGTGCTACATATGAGGGCTTGTATGGGAAGATTGCGAGCACGCTTTAAAATTCCATTAATCGTCTCAGAGTAATTGTTTGTTTTTGTACCGTATCAATAACCACCATCACAAGACATAGTCCACAATCTTGGGTTTAAAAGCATTAGCCAACTGTAAGAATATGGGTCAATGGCTTTTATAGCACTCATGTGTTTATCGAACTCTACCACTTCAGTCGCCTTAGCTGCTTTCCACATCAAGTTATATAATTCAGTAGACTTAAATTTCTTATGAAAGTTGTCTCTATAATGTCTTAAACAGTTACGTTGAGTGGCATATGGGAACACCTCATCCAAATCTTGATGAATGTTGCACATCCTATCAGATATAACATAAAAGCCATTCCTTTGTCGGACAATTGGAATTTGATATTTCATGCAATTCAAGAACCACACCCAAGAAGAATAGTTTTCTTTCTCAACAACTGCAAAAGCTAAGGGAAACAATCCATTGTTTCCATCAATGCTAGTAGCTATAAGTAACGTCCCACCATATTTACCATACAAAAATGTGCCATCAACACTAATCACTGGCCGACAATGAGCCCAACCTGCAATAGATGGACCAAAAGTCCAAAATACACGTTCAAATCGATGGCCAAGGGTTGTTTCACTGGCTTTGAAATTATATACAGTTCCTGGAATAGCTTGTTGAACAGATCTAAGAAATAGAAGTAACAACCCATACGATGTCTCCCAATCTCCAAAGATTGATGAAATGGCTTTCTTACGTGCATGCCAAGCCTTCTTGTAGGATATGGTAAGATACAACTCAGCTTTCACTCTTTCAACTATCTCTCGAGCGCTCATGTCTAGTTTTTCTCTCAACATAGGCATTATCATCCTTGCAATATATGAAGACTTGCATTGCATATGATCCTTGTACAAAATTGCACTGTGGCATGAGTGTTTATCATTGTATTTTGTTATTTTCCATAACCCACCAACCCTCTTAGAAGCACATGCATGAAGTCTCCATGAACATTGATCTTTATGCAGACGTATAAGCATAAGGAAACGCTTATTTGATCGGTCTGTCTGAAATTGGACATTATTATTGATTGACCAAGACTGCAATTTTACAAGGAGGTATGCCTTTGTTTCAAAAATATCACCTTTATTAAAACCTTGTCCTGTAACAACTTCATCGTCTCCCATGTCTAAAGGGTTTGCAAAGTCATCAATCCAATCATCCACTTTAAAACTTTAATAGTTATCCATATTGTTATGGTCCACCCAATCATCCTTCCAGGTTTCCGGGTCAACATAAACATCATGATTGCTATCATATATACGAACTTGTTGCAATTCTACGTCATTATCAAGGTCATCGTCATCATCATCATCATCATCATAATCTGGATCATCATCATTGTTATCATCCTCAAAAACATTGTGTTTTCCATCATCACCCAAAATTCAGATTTCTCAACATAAAGATTCATATGCCTCCCATAGCTGATAGTGAGTTGGTCTTTCCAACTATCATCATCCACAACTTGAGTAGGAAATAAGTTAAACATCGGACCTAAATCACTTGGAAGGGTGTAACTTAAATGTATGTCGTGCATTGATGAGTTGATGGCAAGAACTTGATGTATGAATGACATAAACTCGGCATAAGTAGATGTCGTAGATATTTCAATAGGCATGGGTGTTCCATCATAAAGTATGACAAAATGTCTTGAGGTATCGGCCATAGTCTTGAATTGTATGGAAGTAATTTTTGTTAGATATATAATATGAAAGTTTTGATCTAAAATCACTAACCATATAGCTACTGCATTAGTTCAAATGATTTTGATCTAAAATTGTTTTTGTTCAAATGACTTTGATAAATCACTAACCATATAAAAATGACTTTGTTCAGTGCATTTGGTATATTTTTGTAGATCTAAAATCACTAACCATATAGCTACCACATTTGTTCAAATGATTAGATCTAAAATTGTTTTTGTTCAAATGACTTTATAAAATCACTAACCATATAAAAATGACTAAGTTGAGCGAATTTGGTATATTTCAGTGGCGTTAAAATCACTAACCATATAGCTACCGCATTAGTTCAAATGATTTTGATCTAAAATTGTTTTTGTTCAAATGACTTTGATAAATCACTAACCATATAAAAATGACTTTGTTCAGTGAATTTGGTATATTTTTGTATATCTAAAATCACTAACCATATAGCTACCACATTTGTTCAAATGATTAGATCTAAAATTATTTTTGTTCTCATGACTTTGATAAATCACTAATAATATAAAAATGACTTTGTTCAACGAATTTGATATATTTCACTAGATATAAAATTGTCTTTGTTCAAATGACTTTGATAAATCACTAACCATATAAAAATGACTTTGTTCAACGAATTTGATATATTTCACTAGATCTAAAATTGTCTTTGTTCAACTACTTCTCATGATTTAATTATAAAAACATATATAATCAAACCATCATTCACACGCAAAAATAGACTAGACTTGTACAAAATAAAAAATACTAATAAATATCATGGCATACTTAAATAATGTCTAAATAATTAACAGTCTGTGTAGGACAAAGTCATTTTAAAATACATTCCAATAAATTACAGTCCATTAAACTTACATTTTACAAATACATACATTAAAACTCACATAACATTAGTAAGAACACATACACAACTCTCACCTTTGGATGTGAAGTTGTTCTCTCATTTGGTTCAGTTCTCCCTAATCTTGCTGTGAAGAGATCCTAATCTTGTTGTCAATAGAGCCTAATCTCTCTGTCAATAGAGCCTAAATATAAACAAATAAAATTCATTAGGGTTCCCTGTAATACGCAGGGCTGTAATACGCAGGGCCTCATCCCTGTGACAAAAGGATGAATGATGAACGGCTGAAGAAGGAAAAGAGCAGTGGCAATAGATCTGCTAAGACGTTACAAACTCCATCCGGATAATCAATGGTGAATCATTCATCTAGTTGGAAATTCATCAGAGGAAATAGTTGGGCAACTGGGAATTGGGCGTTGACCGTGCTTGCAAGCCTGACGAAGGACGTCGGTGACCATGATAAGAAAAGCCATGCACTTAGGGTCGATGGCCGTGCTTGGCCATCATGCTGGGGATAGCAGGAGAGGAGGAGGCAGGAAAGAGGAGGAGGCGGAGCAGGAGAGGAGGAGGCGGAGCAGGAGAGGAGGAAGCGGAGCAGGAGAGGAGGAAGTAGAGCAGGAGAGGAGGAAGTGAAGGCGGACCTGAGGAGGTGCCTGTTGAGCAGATGAGGACAAGGACGAGGCGCCGGCGGCGGCGGCTGCGGATGTGGCAGATCCTGTCTAGCAACCACCGGCGGCTGGAGGTAACCAAGCGAGGAGGAGCAGCGGTGCAGCGGCGGAGGAAAAAAAGAAGTGAGGAGTGAGCGAGGGAGAAAGGAAAGCCGCGCTCGCTGGGGGAGGTAATCAAGCATAAAACGCCAACTTAAGTGGTGTTTACCAGAAAACGTCAGATAAAGTGGCGCTTTATCCCTCGTAACCAAGCAAAACAAGCCACTGCCACTGGCGTTTACTGTAAAATGCCACATAAAGTGGCGCTTTATGTAAAAGTTGTTCCAAGGACGGACGCGATGCATCGTCCTACTGACCGAATAAACGGAAAGTGCCAGATAATGTGGTGTTTTTCCGCCACGCAACCCGGTTGGTGGGACACATTCAAGTAAAACGCCACTTTAAGTGGCACTTTCACTTCCCGGATCGATAAAACGCCAGGCTATATGGCGCTTAGTAGGAAAACGCCAAATAAAGTGGCGCTTTTGTGTCCTCAAGCCTGAAAATACCACATAATGTGGCGCTTTTTGTTCCCGAGACAGTAAAATGCCAACTAGTGTGGCGTTTTAGTCTGAAAGTGTACTAGTTTGGGAAATAAGTTGGGAAGGGTGCTATTTCGGTAATTTTTTTTACAAAAGTGTGCTGTTTGAGTTTTTTTTCCTTGCAACTTTTACTTGGGAAGAAATGAGCAAAGCTTTATCAGATGTTGACCACATCAGAAACGTCGCGCAATGTAGTAGTAGTTTCAAAGTGTGGACGCTTGATGGAATTGTAGGATGAGCAAATCGATTATATTATGGAATAGGGTCAGAAACTGTGAGAGATGTAAGCTTGTGCGGAAGGGGTAATGGAGCATAATCATAGTAGACTAGTAGTTGCTTGATGCTGATAATTAAGATACTGTATGCATGCTGGAGAGGACCTACCGTCCTGACCTTGCAAGGAATGTTTTGAGGTATACTTCCCCATTTGTTGGATTTAGCTTGTAAGGAGAAGTTTGATTAAGTGGTTTCTAGATACACATATTAGGACGCATTGTATCAAAAACACACTTAGCTAGACAATTAACAAATGTCATCATAAACTGACATGATGACTAGGGTTGTCACATGAAAAAATTATATATTTTTAAGGGTAATTTGATATTTAGAAATAACTAACTAAGTTTGAATTATGAGTTGTACTTTTATTTGTTGATAGTAAAAAAATTGAAGGGGCGTGTATAAGAGAGTATTAGTGTTTATCCATGTCGACAAATATCAAATGTTTTAAGCTTAAAAATATGGCCATTATGATAAGCATGACTATTTTCATTGTAAACAAACACATATTTAATAATACAAATCATGAAAGGCATTATTTGTTATGTGCGAAACCATGCCAACAATGTCACTCAGTTGTACCTTTGGGTAAGCTTGCTACCTATAGGTACATGAACTTTAGGTGATTTTGGTACATTTGGGCACATTGAATGAACAGTTCAAAGATTTAGAGGAAAGGCCTATGTGTAGGACCTACTTAATTAGAATGAATGATAATCATTATAGATTTTTTTAAATTTAATCCTAGTTAATAAATTAAACAATGGATATATAACAATCACGATTAACACCACTTTGAAACTACAACTTTTTTTTCTCTTTTTCATAAACCTTAGAACTAGTACACATCAAGAACAATACCTAAGTTCATCAACCATCCTTACCATTCTATTCACATATACCATTCACATTAGGATATGGTAAAATTGAATCAAACTTTATTATATATATGCATTTTAGTTTGTTTCAGAGTACACGTACAGTAGAGAAACAAACTTCATAAACAACTCCAACCAAAAAAGTGAGAGTATATGGACGAATCTAATTTAAATGTATAATGTTTATATCTTGTTCATCATGCCATCTCTGTGAGAAGAAATTACACCTAGAATAGATTAATAGCTAGCCTGAGACTCATATAGGGCCCTAGTGAATGGTTAACTCCCACATCAACTAGGTAGGATGTGTTAGCATTGAATTAGACATATCAAACCTGAGGTGACAAATATTATTTACAATTTTAACAATCAATACTAGCACCAAATACACTATGTTGCTAAAAAACATGATGGTGAATACTTGAACTAGCCCTCATTTATATTCGTATCCATCAAAAGTATATTTGTTAACAAACAAGACACTATTAGGGGTCGTTTGTGTGCCAACTTTTAGATTATCGGTATTTAATACACAAATGCGGAGTGGGTGATGTATCAGTTCCCCACTGAAAGACTATAGCTTCAGCATATTTCAGTTCAGGAGCTCATCCGGTGAATCCGGAATCTGACAACAATGTGGTGATTAAAATTTCAGTCGATTCTGACGAGTTTCACAAATACTACTATTAGTTAATAAATTTGAATGGTATAGTATTTGTTACAACCACTTCTTAAATAATATATAGCTACTGTCGTATAAGAATGCCGCAGTTAGAAATTTATGTCCCAAACTAGGCCTTAGATATTTCATAAGTACATTCATTTCACAATAGATGATACAAAGACAAAATTGTACACATTATTTATCTAAATTATATTTTTTAATGACAATAATACAATGCTTGTGACTTTTCATCAATCCCACCAAGAACATATGTCACCTTCCTAATGCCAAGGAAGATGAAAGACACAAATTCCCAAAGCAACACATTCTTGATATAACCTTCATCGCGAACACAAATAGACAATTGAGTCATTGCATAAAATTATCAAAAAAAATTAATAATTAAGCATCATTGGCCATATTTCATAGAAAGGAGATCAAGATAAATCACAACTACTGGCTATGAATACAAATATTAATCTCGATTACCTCACCATTGGTCACTTGAAAAAATAGTATACATAATCATCGTTCATCCAAGAGAGTTTTTAGAAACATTTATGTATATATATATATATATATATATATATATATATATATATATATATATATATATATATATATATATATATATATATATATGGATCACAAAAGGTGACTTAAACACAAAATACTTTGATGGGGTTTGCAATGTCCACTAGAGATACACTTACATTTATTCCCTCCCTATTGGACAAAATAGTACTCAGAATAGGAGTTACATTGTACATCATATGGTTCAACATTTTGATAAGATATTCAACCATAAGGTGTTTCTCAAGTCACTTTAAATTCAACCTAGATATGATTTTTGAGAGGGTTATATCTCAACCATATTTTCTCACTATGCCTTTTACTATGAAGGCTATTAGGCATGAAGTTTACAGTCTTGACCTTGACAAGTTCCCAAGACATGAAGGGTTTGACCTATATTTCTATCAGACTAATTGGGACACAATGAATCATCTCCTGAGCAAGAGTTTTGAACATATACACATTTGAGTTATTTTATCATGCATGGCATATCTATCCTCAACAAAGTACTTAGGTACACATTGTCTTAATAAAAAAGTTGATAATCCAAAAACTATAAATCACTTCAAGCATAACAATCTCATTAATAAGATATAAGATCACTGCCATTAATTACACATATAAGATCATTTCTAATGTTCTCAACTCTCATATGAAATCAAAAATGGACTCTTTTTTAGTGTAAAGTAAACAACCTTCTTAAGTTGATACAATATACATATATTATGGCCAATGAATTTATATACTCATTCCAACAAATTTACTAATATCATGATTGTCTTTATCAAACCCATTAAAAAATTGTCAATGACATCATGCCTATCTTGTAACTATTTCAACACCATTCCATATACAAGATCAATTCTAAAAAATCTACTCTATATGCCATCTATGTAGACAACACATGCTCGACTACATGTTGTAGATGCATAACCTAATCTTTCATTTTATGTTAATTGGGTTTAACATTATTTTAGGAGAGATTGACATCTAATTATTGAACCTATTATTGATAAGATGATGTATTGATTTTGTACTTGGAAGATGAGGTGTCTTAATATGTCGGTCTAGGTTACTCTTATATTTTCCTTGATCACAAGTATTGCATCATACTTTATTATATGCATATCCCTACCCATACAACTAGAAATAATGATTGATACAATGAGACATTACTTTATTTACGATAGCACAATTAATACAAACATAATAAATATTCTAACTGAGAGACTCATAGTGGTCCATGTCACCTTAGAGGATAGTGTATATTAATCTTAGACTACATTCAAACTACATGTTTAATAAATTTATTTCTTTCATTATAGTAAAAATGCATGTACTTGGTTTCATTTAGTCAAGAAAAAATACTATTGAATTATACCTCTATGGTACTCAACTCATAAGAATGAACGATCACATATTTGGCGATACATTTTGAAAGACAACACCTCATTGAGAATACCATAAAAAATCCTTCAAATTGTTGGCCATGTGTCAGTTTTTAGTTTGATTCTTGGAGAAATATGGTTGCAAATACCAACATCAATAAGGTATACATATATTGTTACAATTTGATACATTAAATTAGATGTCTCTCTTAAGATTTGAACATCTAACATAAACAATATTCTAAAATGTCTTATTGGATATATTAGTTAGATGGGGTCTATACCTCGTATGATGAATATCTTATCATAGATATATAACTATAACTCCAATGGAATTGAGGGGATATCGTGTAATAATGGATGTCAATTGTTTATAGTTTATAGGCATATTACAACCTTATATTGTGGCTTATTCACTAGTATAGAACGGATATATAATGTCACATTTGATGGCGTTGGTTAAACATAAAAAACCGACGCCATAATACGACATCGGCTAAATATTACAATCGTCACCAGTATGTGAAGTCCGTCCGATTTAAAAAAGATAGGGTTACTGCTTTTACTTTAACGTTGTTCCTTTTCAAAGAAATCGACGTCTATAATTACCCGCTAAATACAATTTTCTAGGTAAAAAAATTTGCCTCCAAAATTTTCAATACGCCACCAGTTGTTCTAAAATCGACGACACATCTTTCGTGCCATGTCCCTGCAAAATTTTTTATCCCTAATTAGTCGTCGGTTGTCACAGAAAAATGATGACTAATTACCCTTCGCGAGACGAAATGTATCCCCTCATTAGTCATAAGTTTTTGACAAAGAACTGAAGACTAGGTGTTTTCACGCCTTGTCCCCACGAAAATATCCCCCCATTTGCTTCTTCGTCATCAATTTTTGTTGTGAAACCAACAACTATGGTCCTAAGACAAGAACATTTTTTTTGTTTTGATATGTGAATAGGCGTCGGTTGTTATGTCTAATTGTATGTATACCCAGAGAGACAATCATATGATGATTGGGATATGGAATTAGATACCTGATTTGATAATTATAAAGGCAAGCTTCCAATTTATTTTGTATATTCAGTTATGAGATAATGAATTACATAATAAATGTCTAGAGAATGACATTGTTCAATGTTGTATGTCTTCAAGTACATGACTTGGAAGAATGAGATCGCACAGATGTTAAGAATATATACAATCTCATTATATCCCTGATCGATTGTTATTGTGGAAGGTTGATAGACAACAATAACACATAAGATCAAAATATGAGTTGGTTGATGACTAAAATCATTAGTCATGATATGGCAATATCAAACCAAGCACACAGATACATGTTAGAGAATAGTGTATCGAACAAACCCACCGTGAGACTGACACATGGAAGCCATCTTCATGGAAGTCATAGTCATCTCTCATAGTGATGGTGGTGGTTGTGGTTCTTAGACCTGAAATCACTACACTCATCACATGTCGTTGGGTAAACTTTGACACCATCAAATGCAGTCCTGAAACATGAGTTGTTATAATGGTGATGATTGGGTGACTTTGACACATGGGGAGTGACTATGAGTGATATATATGTGATTTGTCCCTCCTATATGGAGTATGATATCCTAAGCCTATTTATTAATGAGACGAACAAAAGTATGTCTATACGCATGTGAGTCAATATGTTGAGCTCACATATATCTCATGCAGTCTGCTCTGGTTCAAGAAACAAGATTGAATAATAATGAGGATGATTGATCCATGCCTCTAGTTCAATATGGATATTAGTGACAAAGGAACTATACAAACATTGTAACATCATACACAAATTATAGGTTGAAGTTGCTCCCCAACTTTCCATTCACTTGGGTAGCAATGATGTGCGACTAGGAACCACTCATTGCTTGTGATGTCATAAGTTAGTTACGGACATTCACTGCCAATGTGATATGGGACCTATAGGGTCACACACATAAGAACGCATCTAGAAGAGGAGTTTGATATTGAATGATAATTGAATTTATTACTATAGTGTTTAGGTATTTTAATTTATTTAACAGATCAGCTGACTAGACTGTTAAATGATTAGTTCAAGTGTTGAGACTGCTATTTGGAGTGTCAGGCTGATTGTATTATACATTGGTTAGAATTTTTCCTGACTTGGGTTGTGAAACGCCCATCTTGCTTGTGTGAAATGGCTCTTTGTCTTGGAACCAAACAACCATTTGATTTGGTGTGAAACACTAATCTTAGTTGCACCAAATGTCTATTCGAGGGTACGTCAAGTTGAGTACTAATTATAATTGAATTGCCAACATATGTGCAGAATTAGAAGGTGCGAAATGACCATCTCACATGCAAGACGACTGTTTCATCACACGTAGGTTGTGAAACTTCCACAAAAGTTACAAAAATTCAACATCTACTTGTCCTTTCCACTCTCTCTTTAGTCCCGCATTGTCTGGGGACTGAGAACCCTGACCCTATATAGAGGGGTATAGGGGCTTCCCAGAGTACAACTACTACACAGATAATTGAGAATCAGTTGCTCTGACAAGTGTTGTCCTCTCTAGTTGTGGTAACCACGAGAGCCCAAACAAGTCCTACCCAACTAGGGAGGGATAGCCATGGGAGAGCAACAATTGAAGCTCATTGTTGTGGGAGAGCATGTTGGTGACTAGTACACCAATGGGAGGGACAACTTCTTGTTTGTTCCTATAGGATGACATAAGTTTTAGTTAGTCTATGTGGACTATTCTAGAGGCAGGATTCTGTTGGCTGCTGCTAGGAGGGTAACATCAACTCACAGTCTGTATCGATATATGAGGTGCTGCTACAGTAGTTGTCTGAGTCTAATATCTATGGAGGAGCAGTCAGACGAGTTCGAGTGTGACTAGGAGCTGCACAACCACCGTCCAAGATAGAGTGCACATCTACATCAATGAGGATTGTCACTAGACTTTCTCTGGGACCAGGTATGTCTTCAGTGAAACCATCCTTCCCATTCCATAGTTATTGATGTGATCTGCTGATTAATAGGAAATATGTCAATAATTTTTTGATTATGTTGCCTATCTGATGCCGTATTTTCCAACAGTGGTATCAGAGTCAGTTCACTTAATTATGTTTTGGGATAATCAATATAATCTGATTTTGGTTTCACCGTATATATTTATTGCATGCAATGTGAATATTTAAACTGGTTGATGTGCACGTCTGCCTAAATCACCACATAAGAACCCAAACAAATATATATTTATGATATGATATATATGTAGTTTATATGTGTCTCCATAAAATTAGTTTTGATGGATGTAAAGCATGATTATGGACAAAACCCCTGATCTGTGTGTGCATGGTTTTGGCTTTTATTTCTGTTGTTAATCGGTATCTGCATCGAGCCTTTTTATCTTTTCCAAATGTAAATTAATGCTCTTCTTCCTATTTTCCCTCGAATGTAACTTGAGGTTTTCCCCATATATAATGTAATAAGAAATAGGATATTTTAAATTTATGTTTCGACGTGAGATGATGATCTGTACAAAGGAAAAATAATCAGCTCGTGAGACAACCCGATTGACTGGAGGACCAAGGAGGCCAGACGACAGGAGGACAAACCGATCGACTGGTGGCCCAACCGACCGACTGGAGGTGTCCAAATGTTGTTTGGACCTGAGAACCAGATGGATTTTTTAGAAGAGCCCAACCGAGAGACTAGGAGGTGAGCCGATCGGTTTGAGCACAGATCTTCACTAACAACATGTTGCATATGATGTGGACCATATGTGGTAGTGATTCCTTGTGACTCTAAGGAATTACATTAGTATGGCCATAACCAACGCTTGTGTATTTTGTTTATTGCTTGTTCTCATTTGTGGTTATAGCATGTATATGATACGTACTATATATGTGGTGATTGGATAAAGTATATGCATTTATAAATACAAACTCCCTCAACTATAATATCAAGTCTTAGATGCTTTCCAAAAGTGGCACACATGAAAAGCTTGATCGACCAAGTGTGGGCTCCCCAAGGGAGGTGTGCCATCTATCTCATGGAAGTGTGATAGTAGTGATGTGGGCCCGCCAAGCGGGGTATATTATTATCATGTCGACTTTTGGGTCAGGCTTGACTGGAGATTCTCATATATTCTGGGCCCAGAAGCATGCAAATGATTATGGAAAAGGGTTGCACATATTATCTATCTAAGAGTTGCATATGATGCAATTGGAATGATTTCCAACCTTAATAATTGGTCATGAGTGCGAGCGTTGGCTGGGTATTGACTGAATTATTTTGGATCTTGGCCCACTAGAGTATTGTATGATGCAATATTCCAAATTGATATTGATGGCTATCAATTCAAATAAATTAGTGGGAGTGGCAGTTAATTAAAGACATAATTAATATCGTCAAATTATCAAATCAAACCAAATCAAAATGTTTTTAAAAGTTGCAATATTTTTTGTAGAATCAAAAGTCAAACACAAACACGTTCAAATTACAAACAATCCTTGAAAAAGGACAAAATAGGATAAAGTTCCATGATTAGTTAAGGACTTTGAGAAATGTTCTCATCAATGAGTGAAAGCTCTATGTCATTGATAGACCAATGCCATAGGAACCCGCTCCAAATGTGCCTAAGGCTAAATTGATGCTTATTGGAAGCATACTAATGATGACATGGACATCAAAATACCTATGCTATGTTGAATGAACTATAAGTTGCATGAACAACATGAATACATGGACATTCTCGAGATGGTAAGACATCTCAAGAATCATGTAAAGCAGGTATAATGTCTCCAAAGTGCTAATTGAGTACAAACTGACAAAGGAAAGTCTAGTAGAAATCTATGTGCTCAATAAGATTGGACATGTGGAATGAGTGGGATTTCTCTTAGGTCAAGAGTTGACCATGAATATGATTATGCAAGCATTGCATGAATCATATAGTCAGTTTATCACATGCTTGGCATGTTGATGCAAAAATAAGGAAGAACAAGGACAAATCCGTGATGGTGATCAATAAAAGTGAGTCCTAGGGCAAAAGCAAGGCCATGAAGTGTTCTGAGGCTAAGCTGAAGCCTAAGTCTTCTGCACTCAATATATGGAGAAGGGTAAGTATAAAAAGAATCTGTTCTTTTCACTTAAAGGATAAAGAAAATAAAGTGCCACCGTTGTCACTTGTTTGTACATTGGAAAGGACCTCTTCATAGAGGATCTCAGGAAGAAGATAGAGATAGAGATCTCTACCTCGGAACCTGAGAAGAAGTAAGCTAGAACTATATGGAGTAAGGGTTGTCACCACTATAGTTAAAGGTTGCCATTCATGGGCACATAATAGAATTAGTGAATTGCTATTGTATACTTGCCAAACATCATATGTTTTGTATGACAAGAACATTCTGATCTTTTATGGCAACACCTTATGTCTCATAAACTATATTTGATAGTTGTAAAGGCAAATGTGTATGACACATATATTAAATGACGTGATAACTCAAACAATGAATACATATAGCACTGTCATCTAGAGTGCATAAATGAGAAATGCATGTCTAAAATCCATATGATGGTTATCTAAACTCTTTTGGTTAATGAACCAATAGAAACATGCATGTCTTATTTGTTGTGCAATATGATAAGAGTATATTCACTAGATGTAGTGGGAGATCGACTATTCCATTAGGACTAGTACATACTGATGTACTTAGACTTTTTGGATGAATGCTAAAGGTATTTACAAGTACCTCATTACATTTACTGATGCGATCAGTAGACATTGTATTAAGTGATATACAAGTATGCATCTCTTGAAGTGTTCAAGGAGATCACGAATGAAGTATGTGACTCACTTGGTAAAGTATTAAGATACCTCGATATGATCGATGTTGAAATACGTAAACTAAGAGTTTGAGGACCTTCTAGGAGATCATGATAGTGTATCATAATGAACTCCACTTGAAACATATTGATGTGTCAGAAAGAAGGAATCACATCCTATTAAGTCATGGTGTGATCATCAATTAAAATCTATCTGGTCTTACAATTTCTTTTGGGCACATGCTTAAACACTAAATAATGTACCATCTAAAATGTTTTAAAAGATGCCATATGGGATATGGAATGGGAAGTGTCCCGGTGAGTCTTTTGTAGTGATTGGGATTGAAAACTTGTATAAGAAAATAGTTTCTTAAAAAGAATTTATTGACAAATCACATGAATGCTATCTTATTGATTACTACTTATATTCCAACCCAACAACAAAGAGTTTGTTTCTAGGATGGTTGAATTCCTAAAGGGAACTTAGTTCCAAAGGAATCAGTGGGAGTAAAAGTAGAACTCAAAATGTTCTAGACAAACAAGAAAACATTGAACCTAAAGAGGTACAACAAGGAACAAGAAGAATCACAAACTGTTGTGGAATCTCAAGCTCCTTATGTAAACACAAAACTTGTAGTTTTAGTAGAACGCCTTGAGTTTGAAAGATTATGATATCTTATAACTCAAGAAGGTGGTAAGTTGATCATAGCGATGAGTCAACTACCTACCTAGAGATATTGAGGAGCCAAATTCTAAAAAATGGCTTGAGGCCATGAGATCTATGATGGACTCCAAGTAAACCAAAAAGGTATGACCTTGGTGGATCCACCTGAAGGGGAAAAACCCATTGGGTGTATTTGGGTCTTTGTAAGAAGACCAACATGGAAGGGTATATTGGTTGCAATGAGTTTCAAACTAGTTTAAATTGTTGAATGTGATGAAGCCTTTCACCAATTATCATGGTTGAATTCATCTGGATCATGCTTGCTGTTGCAGCTTAGTATGACTGTGAGATTTGGCATATGGATGTTAAAACATCATTCCTTAATTGGAATAATTAATAGGATGTGTATGTGACACAACCTAATGGTTTTATATATCCACTAATGCAAATAAAGTCTATAAGCTACAAAGGTCAATCTAAGGATTGAAGCAAGCATCTCAGAGTAGGAATCTTCAATTTGATAGGATAGTCAAAGGGTTTGACTTGAGTCACATTGAATATGGAATTTGTGATTACAAAATATTTAGTGGGAGTGTATTTTGTGTTTCACATAATGATGGGGAATAATGTTCTTATCCTGCAAATGTTAAAACCTGGCAAGGAAAGTACCTTCTATATGAAGGGTTTAGGCAAAGCATCCTATGTGATAGGGATATAGGTCTATAGATATAGATTTGGAAAGATTCTTGACCTAAGTAAAAGCACATACTTGGTAAGATGGTGAAGGGTTCAACATGCAAGACTCAATGAGAGAAAACTTGTCCATGTTCCATGGAGTTAGTCTCTCAGGAGCCTAGTGTCCTAGTTCTCATAAAGAATAGGGATACATGGATAGATGCCATTGGATCTATCTTGAATGCAATGCTATGTACTTATCCCGTTATCTCGTATGTATTGGACATGATGAGAAGATATCGAGTAATCTCATATGTATTGGACATGATGAGAAAATATCTAGTAATATTGTATGTATTGGACATGATGAGAGGATATCCAGTCATCTCATATGTATTGAAATGATGAGATGACACATATATACCTACTTAGCAATCTCATATGTATTGGACATGACGAGAAGGTATATGTCAAATACCAGTGAGAGTCACTAGAATACCATAATGAACATCCTTATGTGCTTTTAAAATAGTTAAAGGATTGGTTACTTGGTTATGGTAATAAGGAAGAGTTGGATACAAAGGGTTACACCCATGTAAGCTTCCAAACTGAAAAAATAATTGCAATCTAAATTTATGTTTGACATTAAACAAAAAAGTAAGCTAGAAAGAGTTCTGAGATAATGATAGTTGTTCAAATCTACAAAAGAAGCTGAGTATCTCTGTGTTATAAGAACAACAGAGGATATTGTATGGATCGAGAAGTGCATATGGGTGAACTTATGAGATGTTCCAAACCATTGATGACATAGTAGAAATATTGATGACAACAATGGAGCTACTAGTTAGGATGGGAATCTCAGATAGCATACTACGACACTTCAATCTCATACAAGTAGTCATATAGTAAAGAGATGTGAAAATTGTAAAATACTAACTTAAGGAAAACATTGCTAAACCCTTTATAAAAGCACTTGCACGACAAAAGCATGAAGGTCATGTTAGGTCACTCGAGATGAGATCTATGGGTGATTGGCTCTAAGTGCAAGTGGGGTTCTGTTGGTATTTATGCCCAGAGAGACAATCATATGATGATCGGGATATGGGATTAGATACCTGATTTGATAATTATAAAGGCAAGCTTCCAATTTATTTTGTATTTTCAGTTATGAGATAATGAATTACATAATAAATGTCTAGAGAATGATATTACTCAATGATGTATGTCTTCAAGTATGTGACTTGGAAGAATGAGATCATATGGATGTTAAGAGTATATACATTCTCATTATTCCCCTAATTGGTTGTTATTATGGAAGGTTGATAGACAACAATAACAAATAAGATCAGAATGTGAGTTGGTTGATGACTAAATCTCATTAGTCATGATATGGAAATATCAAACCAAGCACACAGATACATGTTAGAGAACTGTGTATCGAATAGACCCACCATGAGAATGACACATGGAAGTCAATCTTTATGGAAGTCATATTCATCTCTCACAATGATGGTGGTGGTTGTGGTTCTTAGACCTAATATCACTACACTCATCACATGCCATTGGGTACACTTTGACATCATCAAATGCAGTCCTGAAACATGAGTTGTTATAACAGTGATGATTGGGTGACTTTGACACATGGGGAGTGACTGTGAGTGACAGATATGGGATTCGTCCTTCATATATGGAGTATGATATCCTAGGCCTCTTGATTAGTGAGAGTGATAAAAGTATGGCCATACACATGTGAGTCAATATGTTGAGCTCACATATATCTCATGCAGTCTGCTCTGGTTCAAGAAATAAGATTGAATAATAATGAGGATGACTGCTCCATGCCTCTAGTTCAATCTGGATATATCAGTGACAAAGGAACTATACAAACACTGTAACACCATACACAAATTGTAGGTTGAATTTGCTTCCCAACTTTCCATTCACTTGGGTAGATATGATGTGCGACTAGGCACCGCTCATTGCTTGTGATGTCATAAGTTAGTTATGGACATTCACTACCAACGTGATATAGGACCTATAGGGTCACACACATAGGAACTCATCTAGAAGAGGATTTTGATTTTGAATGATAATTGAATTGATCACTAAAGTGTTTAGTTATTTCAATTCACACAACAGATCAACTGACTAGACTACCAAACGATCAGTTCAAGTGTTGAGACTGTTGTTTGAAGTGTCAGGTTGATTGTATTGTACATTAGTTGGAATTTTGCCTGACCTAGGCTGCGAGATGCCTGTCTCGCTTATGTGAAATGACCATTTGTCTTGGTGCCAGATGCCCATCTTAGTTTCACCAAACACACATTTGGTTTGGTGTGAGACGCCCATCTCAGTTGCACCAAATGACCATTTTGGGGGTATGTCAAGTTGAGTACTAATCGGAATTGAATTGCCAACATACGTGTAGAACTGGGAGGTGAGAAATGGTTGTTTCACTTAGTGAAACAACCATCTTGTGTGTGAGACAACCGTCTCACATGAAAGACAACCATCTCATTGGGTGAGACGGCCATTTCATCGCACACAGGTTGTGAAACTTCCAAAAAAGTTGCAAAAATTCAAGATCTACTTGTCCATTCCACTTCTGCTTTAGTCCCGCATTATCTAGGGACTGGAAACCCTAACCCTAACCCCTCCTATATATAGAGGGGTACTATTCCCAGAATACAACTACTACACATACAATTGAGAATCAATTGCTCTGACAAGTGTTGTCCTCTCTGATTGTGGTAACCACGAGAGCCCAGGCAATTCCTACCTGACTAGGGAGGGATAGCCATAGGAGAGCAACAACTAAGGATCATTGTTGTGGGAGAGCATGTTGGTGACTAATACACCAACAGGAGAGACAACTCCTTCCTGTCCTTTCCTACAGGATGGCAAGAGTTCTAGTTGGTCCGTGTGGACTATTCTAGAGGCAGGAGTCTCTTGGTTGCTGCTAGGAGGGCAAAGTCAACTCGCAGTCTGTGGTGAGATCTGAGGAGTCGCTACAATAGTTGTCCGAGTCTGATGTCTGTGGAGGAGTAGTTAGACAATCTTGAGTGCGACTATGAGATGCACAACCACCGTCCAAGACATAGTGTACATCTACATCAATGAGGATTGTCGTTGGACTTGCTCCAGGACTAGGTATATCTTTATAAAACCATCCTTCCCATTGCATAGTTACTGACGCGGTCTACTGATTAATGGGAAATATGTCAATAATTTTTTTGTTTCCGTTGCTTATCTGATGTCGTATTTCCCAATAATATCTAGGAATCGACGAATAAAACCCTAACCGTGTGCAACTTTTTTTTAATTTGCACTTAGTTGTCAATTTTTCCAGTGCAACTGATGACTATTAGTATTAGGCGACAATTTTTGTAAACAACCGATGACTAAAGGTAACTTAATAGCACCTGTGTGGAACAAACTCTTCCCCTTTCTCTATTTCATTATGATTTCATTAGGTTTGTGGTGATTCCATTGCCGCTCGCCGTCGCCGATCTTTGCCTTCCTCCACTCTCTGTTGGGCTTCATCATCGCTGCCACCACTGTGCCGTTGGGCTTCCTTACTATTGCCACTGCTGAGGAGCTATTCATCAGTTTCTCTGCCCTCCCATTGCCTCCCTCCCATTGACCTTGGGCAACTGAGCTATGTCGCCGCCGCCGGTGAGGAGCTACTGAGCTGAACCATTGTTGCCGCTCGCTCTGGGAGGATGTCGTTACCACGGTGCACCAGAGGTTGTTGTGCTCACTACTGGAGCTTTCTATGGTTGTTGGTAATGTCATTGCTACTACTAGACACCACGCCACTGCCACCAGTGTCATTGCTACTGTTGGACACTACACCTCTGAAGGTTTGGGGTTCTTATACCTAAGTGCTTATATGTCCTTTTCTATTGTCTTTCTCTCTCTAATCAAAGTATACTCAAAACCCTTGACCACTTGATATGGATGTACCACCTAATTCTTATGTTGAGCCCAAATTAAATAAGAAATGAATCGTTTGATTACATGTTGAGACAAAATTATTTCAATTACTAGTTTATCATAATTAATTAATATTGTTTGCTTTCTCTCTTGATTAACAAATCCAAATGGAAGAATGAATTGAATTAAATGATGTTACATAAAGCTAGGATAAGAATGATGAAAATAGGATCATAGGTATATGAATGAAAATATACATGTATTTAATTTTTTGGCCTAAAAACCCATCTAAGATGTACTCATTAGGAGTAAATCTTGGATAGTCCCCAATTTGGGACTGTTCTTGAACACTTAATCTCACTTAGGATGTAAGCGTATAATGTATATTCAGTTTTCATGATGTTTTTTCAGCACTTCCACATTTGTTCTCTAAGTACATATGTTAGTGGGGATTTTCCCATGTACATCGGTGTAGTTGGAGAACTATGGGAAAATGCTATCAAAATTTTCTTGAGAAGCCAATACACATTATACACTTACTAGTGAGAATAGGTGTTCAAGAATGGGATAGGTGGTACACACATTTATTAGAAGACCCTAAACCCTAATCTTTTAACCCTAAACCCTAATATTTTAATGCTAAACCCTAGTCTTTAAATCTTTACCCCTAAATCTTAAATAATAAACCCTAATCTATCGGTAAATCCTTAACTTAATATGTAATCCCTAAACCCTAATATTTACTTATTTTCTCTTTGATCATAGAATGGATAGATCATGGATGTCCATTCCAAATCACTACACCCCAGAGTTTATTTCTGGTCTTGATCAATTTATTAGATTTGTGGAGGAACATAGGAAACAACCTGGAGATAGGTTCTATTGTCCATGTAAGCATTGTGGTACAACTTGGAAGTCAACACTGGTGATGAAATCAAAATTCATGTCATGTGCCACGGGATTGTACAAGGCTATACAAAATGGTATTGGCATGGAGAGATTTCAAACCTAAAATCAGTACATGTCGATAACAGTGCTTGTGTGGAAGAAGAAATTTCCTTCGATGACATAGATGTGAACGAACTGGTTCCAATAGACATCATTGATGAGATATTGGATAGTTGTAAGGTAGAGCACATCGATCCACCTCCCATGTTTAGGAACATTGTGCATGATGCTGAGAGACCATTATACATAGTTTATACTAAGTTTACGAAGCTTAGCATTGTGTTGAGATTGTATAAGCTGAAGGCTAACAATACATGGAGCGATAAAAGCTTCACATTATTGTTGTCTTTGTTGAAAGAAATTCTTCCTGAAGGAAACGAGCTTCCAATCTCAACATACAAGTTAAAGAAATTATTATGCCCAATGGGAATGGAGGCTAAGAAGATACATGCATGCCCGAGTGATTGTGTATTATTTTAAAAGGACTATGTGGATTTGAAAGATTGTCCAAAATGTGGGGCGTCAAGGTATAAAATGACGACTTCGGAGAAGTCCAAAAATTGGTTATCCTGCCAAGGTGATGTGGTATCTACCTATAATACCACGGTTTCAATGCTTATTTGCCAATCTAATAGATGCAAAGAATTTGAGGTGGCATGCAGAGGTTAAGAAAAATAATGATGGAATCCTATGACATGTGTTTGATTCCCCACAGTGGAAGAAGATTGATTTATTGTACCCTAAATTTGGTGAAGAAGTCATGAATCTAAGACTTGGGATTTGTACTGATGGGATGAATCCATATGAGACATTGAGCAACCAACATAGCACTTAACCTATTATGCTTGTTATATACAATCTTCCTCCTTAGTTGTCTATGAAAAATAAGTATGTTATGTTGTTGTTATTGATATCGGGCCCTAAACAACCTGGAAATGATATCGATGTTTATCTTGAACCTCTATTTGATGACTTAAATAAACTCTGGGGTGAAGGTGTGTATCATGATTCACGTAGAGAGACATTTTGTTTGCATGCTATGTTGTTTTGCACTATTAATGACTTTCCAACATATGAGAATTTGTCTGGATACAATGTAAAAGGATCTAAAGCATGTCCTATATGTGAAGAGAACATTGATTCAATATGACTAAAACATGGAAGAAAGACTGTATATCTTGGTCATCGAAGGTTTCTTCTAAAATTCCATCCGTACCGAAGGTTGTGCAAAGTGTTCAATGGATGAAATGAGGAATGGAGTGCGCCTAAACCTATACCAGGGGAGGTTGTTTATGAAAGAGTAAAAGACTTTGTCAATGAATTTGTTAAGAGATCACAATGTACCATGCCCACAAAAAATGACAAATCTTTATTCAAGAAGAACTCAATATTTTGGGATCTTCCTTATTTGAGTTCTTTAGCAGTTAGGCATTGTATCGATGTCATGCATGTTGAGAAAAATTACGTGATAGCATCATTGGTACTCTGTTGAATATACTAGCTAAGTCTAAAGATGGGATCAAATTTAGAATGGACCTACGTGAAATGGGAATAAGGACAAAATTAACAGAAGTAGTTAATACTGATCAGAGAACATATTTACCTCATGTTTGTTACACATTGTCTAGAAAGGAGAAGAAAGCTTTTTGTGAGTGCTTTTAATGTTAAGGTACCACAGGGTTACTCTTCCAACATCTGTAGATTGGTATCAATGAAAGATCTAAAGTTGATAGGTCTTAAATCACATGATTGTCACACTCTAATGCAACAAATATTGCCCATGGCAATTTGATCTATACATTCAAAAAATGTAAGGTTTGCAATCACTAGACTTTGTTTCTTCTTCATTAGTCTATGCAACAAAGTTACTGATCCTAAGAATCTCAATAAGTTGCAAAGACAAGTGGTTGTTACCCTATATCAGCTTGAGATGTATTTTCCTCCTTCATTCTTTGATATCATGGTACATCTTGTTGTGCACTTGACTAGGGAAGTGAAAATGTTGGGACCAGTTTTCTTGCATTACATGTATCCTTTTAAACGATACATGAGTGTCTCTAAAGGTGATGTTCAAAACCATTATCGTCCTGAAGGGAGTATTATTGATGGTTATGTGGCGAGAGAGGTTATGGATTTTTGCAATGATTTTCTGAGTGGTAATGATGCTCCTATAAATGACAAGAATATTGAGGAGTAATTTGGCAAAGAAATTTTAGGAACACATATGAAAGTAATCAGCCTTGAGCTGTTGGAACAAGCTCACTTGCATATTTCACACAACATCGACAAAGTAAGTGTTTATATAACGAAACATACCAATTTCATCAAGAAACTATATCCTCAAGCCAATTCAATCTGGCTTTCTAGAGAGCATAACAAGACATTTATTAAGTGGTTTGAATATAAAGTCTTACATCAACTATCTCAAACACCAAATAATATTGCTGAAAATATCAAATGCCTCGTCTTTAAACCAAAAAATGAATGTTATGTCTTATGAAGAGTTTGACATAAATGGGTTCTCCTATTACACAAAGTGTCAAGATGATAAGAGCTTTGTCCAAAACTGTGGGGTCATCCTTCAAGCGTCTTCATTATTTTTTTTCTAGTGCAAAAGATAAGAGTCCACGTGAAGTTAAAATGTCATATTATGGAGTCATTGAAGACATATGGAGTTTGACTACGTAGATTTCAGAATTCCACTCTTTAAGTGTAATTGAGTTGATAACACCAAAGGAGTTATAGTGGATGAATTGGGTTTCACATTAGTGAAATTTGAAAAGATTGGCGAGAAGGGTGAACCATTCATATTGGCATCATAGGCGAAACAAGTATTTTAAATTGATGATCCTACAAATGAAAAATGGTCAGTTGTTCTTCATAGTAAAAGATAGTTCATTGAAGATCCTATAGATGAAGAAGACTACTATGATAAGTATGATGACTCGAGTCCATTCTCAGTTGGGTTGCCAACACCAAATATTGAAGATAACAATGTCTTATATGTGCGCAGAGATCACACCGAAGGAATGTTAATTGATAAAAGATCTTAGTATTAGAGGCATGCTTTTTATTTTTTTAAATGTTTTATTTTTTTGAATGTTAGATCGATGTGAACTTCACAATGTTATATTAATTTCTAGTTATGTTAAATGTTAAAATTTTTATTGTTTTTTATATGACACTTTCATATGGCTGACCATGAGTATGATGATCGTGATGATGATTACCATGAGGGTGATGTGCCGCCTCACAATGTAAGTTTTACAATATATCCTATATCTAGCTATATATATGTCCATTTATAAGTTATATCCTATATGTGTTTTTGTTTTGTCAATTTTTAGGTTGATGATGTACTCCCTGAAAACCTTGTGTCACTTGATGAGCAGCAAAAAAATTGAAAAAATCAGGGCATCACTATGATGAACAAGTTACTACAACAAAGGGGCAATGGACCAAAATTTGTTGTGAATTTTAATCATGCAGGAAACCCAGTTGGAAAGAACCGTAGCTTGTTTGTTTCATATCTTGGGGTTCTTACTCGTAGACATTGTAGTGTAACTGTAGAAACTTGGCATATAGTTCCCAAAGGGAAGAAAGACTTAGTATGGAAAGAACTATGTGGGAGATATTATAATTTGCAATTATATTTTTAAAGTTATTTATAGTTCTATTTTTTAGAATACTCTATTAAATATATAAAATTTTGTAGAGTATATTTGAACTGGATGAAAGCCTACATTGTAAAAAGGTGATGCAACGCTGTGGGAGGGTCCTAAGGAACTATAAGACAACTCTCAACTGACAATACATATGAGAGGTTGATGAGAGGAAGAAGTCAACCCTTGAGCAATTGAACTACTTGGACCTGACTGAGTGGAAGGTGTTTGTTTCCAGGAGAAATATTAATGAATTCATGGTATTAAGTGTCACTACCAATTTAACTAATATACATTCTTATGAGTTCACCTATTCATGATTGACCTTGATTGTTACTAACCAATTCAATGTGATTACTAACAAGGCTACGAGCGATGCTCAAAGAGCAAGGCATGCACTGAATGTGCATGACCACACGATGGGTCCAGGTGGCTATGCGGCTCTTTGTCAAAAACTATAGACGTATTCCGTTCAGCAGGCTACTGCTCCTAATACTGAGATTGATGAGTCCTCTACTATTACTCCCACACCTATGCATCTCCATGATGTGTGGATAGCTGGGAGGCAAAACAAAAAAGGAGATATAACCAACCCCACAATTAGTGAGGCAGTTGTAAAAATGGTAAAATTCAACTCTCAAATCAATTAGTATTGAAAATTATTATGTTTACTTACCAATTTCTATTGATGATGATTAGAGGGATCTTCACGAGAAGAGGAAGCAAGGCTTGTTCATCCCTGAGGAAACAAGGGATGAATTGACAGTTGCTCTCAGTAACCAAGCCAATCATACGATAATAATATATTTATACAAGATATTTTGGAGTTGTTTACTTATGCTTGGCTGAATACATCTATGATAGAACTATGGATATGGTGAGATCTTATTTATATATCTATATACCTTATTTTATATACGATGATCTATTTTCTTATATATTAATGCATACGTAACATATGTTTTGTAGTTACTTGCATAGGGTATGTACATAATTTTCATTTACACATGTGGGATTTCTAATTCCATCCTTGATCAGTCATGTACATAAAGATCCTTCATCAGTTACCTTATACTACTCTATCACTTTTAAATATTTTGGTAATGCAAAGAAAAGTGTGATAATAGCTCCATTCTATGTTGAGTAAGTTTACTTTGCGTATAATTTGAACTTCAGAAAATCACATTTTATTGTGAATTTTGAGTTATATATTTTTAACTTTCTTATTTCTAGTGGTAAGTATTGGTTGTTGTCCCCGAGACATTGATTGTTTATTATCTAGACCCTGAGGGGAAGGAATTAGACAATTTGGGACACATAATGAAAAGATCATTATTTACATGAGATTTTTTTTTATTTATTTCCATTAACATCTATTATTACATTAATATTTAGTAATGCAATTTAATATGTTACATTAACGTGTAGGGCTTTAAAAGATTTCAAAAAAGTTGGAGAAGACATATGCAAGAAAAAGAAAGTGTTAGTCTTGGAGAATGTGAAAGTAGTTTCCTGACTCCAATGCATATATTATTTATGTGAACTATGCTTATTTTTATTTATTAATATTTTGTATGTTGAAATTTAAAGTGTGTTGTACAAGACAACGAATGGGCATGTAGATACTACATGATGTGGTATATGGATCTAATTGTCAGATATGCTGCACAAGAAATTGAAAACATACAATGGGTATTATATAGTCTTGATCATCATATATAAGTATAGTCTCATTAGATAATATGAAAATATCAAATTTATTAATTATATATATATATATATATATCATTCTCTTTGCAAGTGTTTAAAACTAGTGACTTCATTACAAGAGAAAAGTTATTAGATGTATGTGATCCCTATATGATGGAATAATTAGATGACAAAAGAGAACAATGGGCAAAAGCCTTTGAAAGGGAGGAATTTTTTTATTATAATTGGGGTGCTGCTGATGATGATAAAGAATGACATTTATAAACTTTGATATCATAATTATTTTTTTATTTAATGACATTTCTAAACTTTGAAATACAAGCTTATATATACATGTGTGAATGACATTTTTTGAATTTTCTTATTGAAATTTGATCTATATACATGTGTGTGAATGTGAAGATGAATGAATGAATGTACTTCTACATGTGTGTGAATGTGAAAAGATATGAATGGATAGAACTGCAGGTTGCTACATGTATGTGAATGTAAAAATCGAGGAATGAATGGAACTACATGTTTCTACATGTATTTGAATCATATGAATTAATTAATTGTGTTTATACATGTGTGTGAAACATATGATGTATATATAATCTTGACCATCTTGTTATTGCTGGTTTGTGGCCTGTTGTTAGCTGAAATTATAGGATGTTGTAAACTTACAATTCAGAACTAAACTGCAGGTTCTAAATCCTATTGACCAGCCGGACTGCAAGCATGCAAGATGATAAAAAAAACAATACTTAGTTATCGATTATCTAAAAAAAAGTCAGATGATGTCAATGGTGTCGGTTAATTATAGGAAACCAATAAGTATGCTCTAACTTGGGCCAATTTTTTTGTTCGAGTATGAAGATAGGTGTCGATTTTCTATAAAAAAATTGATGACTATGCCAAAAAAATTTGTTCGAGTATGGAGATAGGCGTCGGTTTTTTAAAACATAACTGATGGCTATGGTCCTACTGGTGTCAGTTCTTTTTTTGGTTGCAATCGGGGCCAGCTCTATGTCATCGATTTTAGAACTGCCGTTGTAGGATTCTAGCTTTAGTGTCACCCACTTGGGTATCGCTTAGAATATGACATAAAAAGGCCATTTTAACTGAAGTTAAATGTGGTATATGTACTACTGATTGGACACAACAAGCTATTTATGGAAATAAAATGATACAAAAGAGGTTGATTATATCCTTTATGTCGTTCCATCTATTTGTTGTGTCGATACCTTATTGATGAGATTGGTCACACATTCTTCCGTTGCTCCTTTTCAAGTATAATATGGCTACATTTTTATGGTGATTATCTTTTATGGGGGTATATTCATGGTTGTACAATTTATACCCTATATAAGGACGATTCTTGTATCGATTAAGAATATAGATGTTGTTGGAGTTCAATCGCTACATGCAATATTTGGAACATGTGTCTAAAATAAACCATATTTTTTTTTGACAACACATAATATCAGCACATACAAAAGTCATATTAGATATCAACACTACTTTTTCTTACTGATTGAAATGTGTTTGAAGCGATGCCTCCTTGGCCTTAATACTTAAGGGTATTAGTAGATCCTTCTAGATTCCTCTTGATGATGAGGGCCAGAATCCTACTATACATATCACTTTGGTCAATGTTGTTGCCATTGATGATATGAACAATGATACCACCCTATGTTTGACGTGATCTTGCCACCTCTATTTATATACACAATATCAATGCCATATTCTTTATTGACTACATTATTCCATGTCGGTGAGTTATGTTTGATAAGAAGCTCATTCCCATTTTAAAAGTAACAAATCAATGTTTTTTTATCCGATGAGATGCTTTCGGGGGAATTCACTCATGGTGACTTTTGACAATTTCAAATTGTCTTGGCCTATGCCTCATTCTATGTTGAAACAATCACGATGATAGCTGATGTTGATGTGAAATATATATGCATAGTATACACTTGCATCTTCTATTTACCATATTAGATATAATTTGTAACACTTATTGATAATATGCCCACTTATTATATTAGCCAACAATATAAAGGAAAATGATCTTCATCACCCAACACAACCCCATAAATGATACCCAAATGTTGGTGGCACACAATATGTTATGAAGTAGTTAAGGTGAGGGGAAAAGAGTTTGTTGGGATAGGGATGGTCTGGCCCATGTCCTAGTTGGATTTGGGTTTGAGTAGGAGTTGGCTTGTGTTGCCAATCCTAATAGGAGTTGAAGAGGGAAAGAAGATGACTCTCTATGCCTGACTCTAACTATTGTTTGGAATTGGATTGGGAATTGGACTAGGATTCTTAGTTGCATTCACATGGCATTAAGGCCTAAAAATAGAGGCCCTCAGGGAGGCCATTGAGACATCCCACATGTTGGTGTGTGATCCCACCAGTTGTTGGTCAGTGGTGCATTCTGTGATAGAAGAGCCATAGAACAATAAAAACGAGTGGTTATCTCTTGTGGTAAGAGAGGGTCAATGACTTTTCCTTGAGCTGAGGTAGTGGTTGACAGTTGGTCGCACATTGGGTGCACTGATGAAGTAGCTCTCTTGTGGATGAGAGAGTAACAAGGAATTTTCCTTGAGACAGAGTATTGGTTAGCAATCAACAACACAATGGTAGTACATAGAGTGTGGAAGCAAGTCCAAGCAGTGGAAGATGCACATCAGTTGGTGGCACTTTGTTGGTGCTGTGATATCGACATTGTTGGCTGAATTGGACATTAGCATACCCTTTGTTTTGATGATGACAAATATTTCATACTTGTGGGTCTAACATGCTATTTGAGTATTTTAGGGTTCAAAGTAATAAGGAGATTCTACTATGTGGAAAATAGAAGATCAGTGCAAAATTCAAGATCAAATGCGCTTAATTGTATATGTGTTCATGATTTTACTCAAATGTAAACACTTGTATAAGGATATAATGTAAAAGTACTTAGACACCATGTAAATCAAGTGTTAGATCTTCCCTATTGTAAGGACCCTGACCTTCATTTTGTGTTTACCATGTTTGCTTTTCCTAAACCTTGTGTTTAGATGTTTGCTAATCACCTAAAGTTGTGGTTAGGGTTTGTTTGTGCTTTATTGAGAGGTTGAGGTGCAACTTGCAATTTACCCAAGTTTTAGGGTTGGTGTGCAAGTTTGTCACCTTGAGAGATGTCTTTCTCTCTCTTTGCATCCTCTAGGGTTAAGAGGATGAGTTGGGTGCCTTGCTTGAGTTGTTTTGGGTCTCGCTTGAGCTTGTTGAAACCTAGGCTTGTTGTTGGGCTTTCTTGGGCCTTGTTGAGGCTTGATATCAGGTTAGACCTTGGTGTATCAGCCAGGAGGAGTGCTTGGTTGTATTGGGAAAGATGTTTATCGGCCATGGTGTGTTGGATTGACATGTTAGGTGATACACACGCTTCACCTAGCCTCGTTTATGTCACCTTCTTTGGACATGTGGCAGTTGCTTTGCTAAGTGGGTAGCAAGTCATGGACAAGTGGTTTTGGGGGTGTTAGCATGTGGCATGACCCTTGGACAAGTGTGCTAGGGTCGGGTTCCACCTTGCCATGCTCTCTCCCTTCACCCCTTAGTATATAAGCAACCCTCCTTGCTTGCTAAGCCACTTTAGTACCCTTAGTTTCTCTATTTCCTTTGGTGGCCAAGCTAGGAGTGGAGAAGAGGAAGTGGTGGCCGATACAGCTGGTGTCTTGGCCGATACATCTTGCTCCCTTGATCCTTTCCTTCTCTCTTGGTGAGTATCCTTCTCTCTTTCCTTGACACCTTCTCTTTCTTGCTTGTTTTTCGGCCATGGTGGTTTTGAGTTGTTCTTCTCTTCTTGAGGTGGTCGAAGGTGGTGCCTTAGAGCTTGGAGCTTTAGAGCTTGAAGAGTGTGTTTGAGGCAGGTTACATAACTCCTAACCCTAACTATACTACTTCATTACCTATGTTACATGGTTTTTCCTCATAATGGAGTAAAGGGTTATAGATGTTCCTTGTAAAAGTACCATTGTTTCTCTATGATTATACTAACCATGCAGGTTCCATGTGTATGGATATGAAATCAGGTAATAGCCATGGTGATGGTATGATAGTGATATGATATGGAACATCAAGGGTTATGATGAACCCAGTGATATATGATGGGTGTTACCCATGGAATGGCAGTGTGTGCCTTGATGATGGGATTGAGTCCCTGTGATGTTGATCCTTGAGATGGATCTTGATGATTGGCAAGAGGCCAAGTGGTAACATGTAATGTTGATCCTTGTGATGGATCAAGATGATGTTGATGGCTTTGAGAATAAGAATGACAATGTAACACATTATAATGATATCTATGTTGTTTACTTTTGTTTACATGTTACATAACTTGGTTGAATCTTGCAATCCACTTAAAATGTATTAATTAATTACAGATGAACCTTTCATGTAGTTTGCCCTGGACATAGATCCATCATCAGTAGTAGCTGGTGATGGTGAAACGGGTTCTCCTATGGCTTAACCCGGAGCTCATATTGTTGAATATGTGGGGTCTCTCCTAGCCAAAAATAGGAGGATTAGAGTGCAACTGTGGTTGTAGACTCAACATGTATGATAGAGCATGGTGAACATGCCCATGGCTCAGAGTGATGGAGCATGAATGTGTTCATGGCTCGGGAGCACAGTGAACCGGCCCGTGGCTCAAGATATACTAGCATCGTAACCTGAACCAAGGTGGGCTAGAGAAAAGGGTAAACTGCATGAGCTAACCATGTGACTGAGGTCACATAAGGAAGAGACTGTGGCCCTGCTTTGGTTCTCATGCACTGACCACGAGGGTAGAGGTCATGGAGTCTGGCTCTTCCATTGACCTTGTATGGAACCGACTTTGGGTTTCGCAACCGAAGGTTGGATTTGAGCGGTATAACTCATTTCTTCAGGGAATAATAAATGGTAATCCAGCCGTATAGTATATTTTCTTAGGGAAAAAATAGAACATTGGTTGAGGCCTTGTTTGTATAGTTGCCCTAGTTATATCTTGCAGCTAATTACATGGTCCTCAGATGTTATGATAAGATCCTATAAGACTTGTCTTGTCAATCATGTTCCATATATTATCTGTTTATATGCCTCTTAGATATCCTGGTAAGATGTTATAAAGGTAGTTCTGCTCATTATGTTGCATATATGATTTTCTTATATCGGTTACCTACTTTATCTGTTATAGCTCTCCGGAGGTTTTATAGTTTCGGCGGGGGTTATGTTTCTCGTTGGGACTGTGTCTCACCCCACTGGTTTCAACCTTTTTAGGTGATCGAGCTAGACGTGGTGGCGGTAGTGAGGTTGCGGTCGAGCAGCAAGAAGATTAGTAGAAGGCAAGGTTGGATATGTTGTTGTTGTTGTTGGGTGTTTTGTAGTAGAGTCCTAGAGTCATCCCTATACTCTCAGGTCCTTGGAGGTGTTTTGACAAGGTTTCACATTGTAAAGTTGATATGGCTCTCTTATTCTATTGTTGACCTGGCTAGGTCTGTTATGTACATAAACAGGTGGTGAACTCTTCTGCTTATGGGACAGATAGTTCCTATGAGTTGTGGACATGTATCAAGTTTATGTATATTTATATAACATGTTTCTTTACAGGATGTGGATCTGGTTGTAATAGTTCCTTTCTTATCTGCTTTCCACAATCAGTTTTAATTAACCCATGTTTTTGGTAATACGATGTTTATGACGGTTACGCATGTTTTCACGTGTTGTTTCTCTATCTTTGTGATGGTGGGATGTCACACCTATCCACTTATAACCCCTAGGTTTCCCCCAAAGTTAGACTCACCAACACACACTTAGTTGGTGTTTCAAAAGTCTAAAATAGGGACACCCCCGGTCAAAGAACTTATCAACTGAGACACACTCGGTCGAAGTTATTGTCGACCGAGAACCACCTCGGTCAAACTTGAGAGCACTGTTCAACAACTTACAAAATTGTGCTCTAAAATAGTCTTCGGTCAAAAATAATCCCGATGGAGTAAGATTCGGTCTAAAGCTTGTGACAATTAGATTGAGTGGTTGTAGTTGGGAGTTGAAAATAGACATTGCAACACTTTTTCCTTAAACCCAGGCTCGGTCGAATAGAACCTCAACCAAGACACAGTTCGATCAACTAAATTGTCGACCGAGCAGGGTTCTGGATTGTTCTTTTCAGGCACGAACAAATTAGCAATTGCTAGCCAACTAATGTACATCTAATGGCTAGTTAAGCACTAAGAACACTCTAGACACTCCCTAGAACGTCCCTAGACACTTGCAAACCATTACTATAAATAGGAGAGGCCTTAGGACACCTAAAGTAACATAAGCTACACTTGAGCATTCACTATTGAGAGCAACAAAGCTAGAATTCACTTGCCATCTTCATCCTTGTGCTCTAGAGGTGTGTCATATGGTTACAATCTCCTACCCACCACACATACCCACGTACATATTAAGTGGATAGTAGATCTAAATGCTTGATATAGGATCAAAGTGATGCACTTCATTGGATAAGTATTTTCTTTCTTCCAATCTATTTATTCTATATTGTATTTTGTTCTCCTTGACTACTCCTAGGGTTGGAGGGTGTTGAAAGAAGGTTGCTTGGTGCTAATTCAATAAAGAGAAGTCTGATCCAAGGCATGCTTGAGATTACTTCAAGAAGGCTTCTTCAGAGGAGGTTGGAGCTACTTCTAGGTGAAGGCTATCTCAAGGTGGTGGAGCTACTTTAAGGTGGTGAAGGTTGCTCCAAGGATTGCTCATGGTTACTTCAAGAAGGATGCTTCAAGGGGGTTGCGGCTACATCAGGGTGAAGGCTACTTCAAGTGGAAGGTGATTGTATTTTATGTAACATTCTTACGAGGTAATAAAATAAATCTCTTTCAAAATCACAATTGGAAACAATTGGGTAGTGGACTGACAACCTTTGATTCAAAGGTTGGAACCACTCTAAACCGAAGTGTCTTCCTTGTTTCCTCCTCCTTCTTTGGTTGAGTGCTTTAATTGTTAATTATCTAAAAACACTATTCACCCCCTCTAGATATTTCAATTGGTATCAGAGCAGGTCTTCAAGGAGCCCTAAATATGTCTTGAAGAATGGGGACAGTGTACTTCACAACATCAATCTTGAAGGAATCTACATGAGCCGGACACCACCCTTTGATGGAAGCAACTACATGTATTGGAAGAGAAGTATGTAATTTGATTTACAAGGGATTAGCTTGGACCTTTGGAGGATGGTATCTACATGCTATGTACTTCCTACGACAAAATATGCAACATGGGATCCAAATACGGTAAAACAAGTTCAATTAAATGCAAAGGTGGTAAGCATTTTATATTATTTTATTTTGATAAGTGATTTTAATAGAATATCTTCATGTGATACGTCTTATGATATATGTCATAAACTCTCCATAACACATGAAGGTACTACCCAAGTTAAAAATACCAAAATTAATATGCTTAAACAAATGTTTGAACAATTTCAAATGTTATCTAATGAGACTATTAGTGAAATGTATGCAAGGTTTTCTTCTATTGTTAACAACTTGAATGCCTTAGGTAAATATATAAGTGAGGAAGATCAAGTCTCTAATATCCTTAGGTCCTCACCTCCGAAATACAAGCCAAAGGTGACAACCATTGAAGAAGCTAATGATCTCACCACAATGAGGATGGAGCAGCTCATTGGCAATCTAGAGACTCATGAGGTAACTCTTGAAGAAGAAGAAATATTAGAAGCCAAACACAAGAAGGAGAAAAGGAAGGACATTGAATTTAAGGAAACAACTAAGGAAAGTAATGAAACAAGTGAACAAGATAGTGAAGAGGAGGCACTCATTGTAAATGGTAAGCATTATAGAAGTTTTAAAACCAACAAAAATTCTTCTATTTTTTCCTCTTCTTCCCTTAGGTGGTTTGAATGTGGTAAGAAGGGACATCTAAAAATTGGTATCCCAAAGTCAAGAAGGGAAAGAAATCTTCTCTTAAGAAGAACGAAAAAGCCTACAAAGTAGCTTGGGATGACTCAAGCGATGATAGAAAAAGTGAGGAGGAAGTGGAATGTCTCATGACCAAAGAAGACACAATAAGATATTTCATTGCAATAACAAATGAAGAAGAAACTGAGGTAAGTCTTAATGATTTATCTAAAGAAGAGCTAGTTACTAGTATTGAAGAATTACATGATAAATATCTTGATTGTAAAAAGAAATTAAAAAGGCTTACAAAAACTAATGAAGATTTGTATGCTAAATTTAATTGTCTTACTTTTGAAAAAGAAAATCTTATGACTGAAAAAACTACTTTGAAATGATCTATCAATGATTGCAATATTAAGTTGCTTGCTCTAGAAACTAACAATAATTTTCTTTGTCAAGAAAAGGTTGAAGAAAAATAAAGATATTCTTGATAAAATCCTAAGGGACTCATCTGGTCAAATTGGGAGGAGAGGCCTAGGTTATGTTCCCAAAAACTAGACCTAAAAGGACTCAAGTACCCAAAACCAAAGTCATGTATGCACCTAAAAACAATCTAGCTCATGACTACAATGTTAAAAGGAGAAATGAAAAGGGTAAAGACAATATTGATCTTATCACAAAAAGGCTTTATTTTGAAATAATCAAACGAAGAATCTAAGGTTAATAAGTATATATAAATGATGATTATACACAAAAAGACTTAGTAATATCCTAAAAGATTTAATTATTGACAAATGAGCCTACTAAAACAATGAATAATATTCAGCTCGTAGACCTAAAAGAAAAACATTGGAACTATATGGGCATGATGGAATATCATTAGGATTTAATGAGAAGAAATAGATTTAGATATGATTTATGAATCATTGGATAAGACTTGACATCATAAAATGTATGTAAATATGCATAAGGACGATTGGTCATTTATGTTAATATAAAAGAAAATATAACATCTTGGTTCATTCTAAGAATAAAGCTGCATTAATGGGATATCTACAGAAATGCCTCCCGGTCAAAAAGGTGTTTGGCCGAGGGGATCCCCGGTCGAAGTCATGTTCGACCGAAAATAAGTCTGACAAAAGTGCTTATTTGTAAATCAAATCGTTCACTTGCACTCAACATTGGTATATTAAATTTGTAATGTTCTCATCATGTTAAATACTTAGAATAAGTAATTTTTTTCAGAAAATGCAAGAAACAAGATTGCTTATAAAAATTAACTCATAGTCTTACTTAATCAATTGATTTTAAAGCTGGTTATGATTTGAAATACCTAAGTATTTTTAAGCTCACTTCTATTATGAGATTAAGGGGGAGCTCACAAAAATTATTGGATATAATGTATATATTTTTGCTCTTAATTGGATTCTCTACACCAATTTGGGCTTAACATCCCTTATATTTGGATAGAGATACATTTATTGATTCCACTATGAGCTTAAAGGAAACTCATACCATTTCAGGGCTTAACATCCCTTGCAAATGGTTGATAAATTAATCTTGGTTCTTGAATTGTGGCTAAATTTGACATTCTTTTTTAATTAAACAATTAAGGGGGAGTAATCAATTAAGGGGGAGTCTTATTGACTTACATGTATGATTATCTTTTTGAAATGACAAAGGGGGAGAAATAAAATAAAGCAAAATAAATTAAAATCTTATCATGAGTTTTAATGATCTCTTGGATTGACATTAATTGGTGCTAAGAGATGGATATCATGTTCCATATCTCTTTAGGTATATTAGGACACATTTTATGATATCAACATATTTTATTCATCTCAGGTAAATCACAGGTATGGAACTTATTTCATTTCAAATATTTTACTTATATTTTATGAATGTTTGTCATCTTCAAAAAGGGGGATATTGTTGGCTAAATTGGACATTAGCATACCCTTTGTTTTGATGATATCAAACATTTCATACTTGTGGGTCTAACATGATATTTGAGTATTTCAGGGTTCAAAGTAATAAGCAGATTCTACTAAGTGGAAAATAGAAGAACAGTGCAAAATTGAAGACCAAATGCGCTTAATTGTATATGTGTTCATGATTGTAATCAAATGTAAACACTTGTAAATGGATATAATGTACAAGTACTTAGACATCATGTAAATCAAGCGTTAGATCTTCCCTATCCACTTATAACCCTTAGATAGGTTTCCCCCAAAGTTAGACTCACCAATACACATTGAAACACACACTTAGTAAGTGATTCAAAAGTTCAAAGCAGGGACACCCTCGGTCGAAGAACTTGTCCACCAAGACACACTCGATCGAAGTTCTTGTCGACCGAGAACAACCTCAGTCAAACTTGAGAGCATTGTTCAACAACTTACACAATTGTTCTTTAAAATAGTCTTCGGTCTAAAATAATCTTGACCGAGTAAGCTTCAGTCTAAAGCTTGTGACCGTTAGACTGAGTGGTTGGTAGTTGGGAGTTGAAAATAGATGATACAACACTTTTTCCTTCAACCCAGGCTCGGTCGAAGAGAACCTCAACCGAGACACAGTTCGGTCGACCAAATTATCGACCGAGCAGGTTTCTGGATTGTTCTTTTCAAGAACGAACAAATTTGTAATTGCTAGCCAAATAATGTACACCTGACAGCTAGTTAAATACTAAGAACACTCTAGACACTGCCTGAAATGTCTCTAGACACTTGTAAACCATTCCTATAAATAGGAGAGGCCTTAGGACACCTAAAGTAACATAAGCTACACTTGAGCATTCACTATTAAGAGCAACAAAGCTAGAATTCACTTGCCATCTTCATCCTTGTGTGCTCTAGAGTTGTGTCCTATAGTTACAATCTCCTAGCCACCACACATACCCACATCCATCTTAAGTGGATAGGAGATCTAAATGTTTGATACAGGATCAAAGTGATGTACTTCATTGGATAAGTATTTTCTTTCTTCCAATCTATTTCTTCTATATTATATTTTGTTCTCCTTGACTACTCCTAGGGTTGGAGGCTGTCGAAAGGAGGGTGCTACTTCAAAAAAGAGAAGGCTGCTCCAAGGTGTGCTTGAGATTACTTCAACAAGGCTTCTTCAAAGGAGGTTGAAGCTACTTCTAGGTGACACTAGTACAAAAATGATGTATAACGTCACATTTGATGTCGTCAGTTGAAAAGAAAAAACCGATGCCAATATGCTATGACGTCGGCTTAAAATGACAACTGACACCTATATATGAAGGCCGACCGATTTATAAAAGACACGGGTATCGCTTTTTCTTTAACGTCGATTTTTTGACATAAAAACCAATGTCCAAAATCACCCGCAAAATATAATTTTATAGGAAAAAAATTGCCTCCAAAAATTTCAATTCGGTGTCGATTTTAAAAACACCGACGACAAATGTTCCGCGTCAAGACCAGCAAAAGTTTTTATACACTAATTGGTCATCCATTTTTTCTCAAAGAACTGACGACTAAATATCCTTCACGAGGCAAAATTCATTCCCTTATTTGTCGTCAATTTTTGTAGAAGAACCGACAAGGTTGTGTGTTTGCGTGTTTTCCCCATGAAAAATGCCCCCATTTGCCTAATCGGCGTCGATGTTAGGTTGGAAAATAAAAACTATGGTTGTAACTCAAGAACAAATTTTTTTGTCGGTATATGTAGATATACGTCGGTTATTATATGCTAAAACTGACGACGAACACCCCGATTCGGTGCAAATTTTTTTGTATAAAAGTTACCAATAGGTGTCGGTTTAGGTTTATAACTGACGTTTATTATTGTTAGGCGTCCGATTATTTTAGTAAATGATGCAGATAGTTAGCTTAATAGCACCTGCGCGAGCCAGATCGATTCTTCCCATGTTTAATTCTTGATTCTTTGAGCAGACTGAACTAGGTCTGGCAATTTTTTCCGCTGCCTCCCCTTCTTTGCTCACTGACCGATTGCCGCCGTAAGGAGCATGAAGCTTCTCACCGCCTCCGCGCACCGCCAGTCACCGCCACAAGGAGCTTGAAGTTGCTCACCGCCAGAGATGCTGCTGCTATCCAGTCGCCTCCAGTCGTCGGCCGCCACCACCTGCTCCCGTTGCCGCCACCACCTACTCCAGGCGGAGCAAAGAGCCTTCCTCTAGCCGCCTTCAACTTCTCCAGTCATCGCCACTGGCCACCGCCTGCACCTCCTCTGCTTCACCTCCAGCATCGGCCACCTTCACCTCCAGCCCGACCACCTCCACCTTCGGCCGTCGCCACCACAGCCTACTCAATCCACCAGTGCGGTGAGTGGTTAATCAATACTAGATTTGAACTTAGGGTTAATGATGCCACCATATAGTTGGTTACTATTGATTAATTAGGGTTAATGATGCATTAATGAACTTAATTAATTATATTTTCACTTAGTTTCTCTAAGATTGTGTAGTTGATTATTATTGATTAATCAGGGTTAATGATGCATGAATGAATTTAATTAATTGATATTGCTTTCTTTCTCTCTTGTTAGTGATTAATTTAACTTAGTTCAATAATTGTTCTTCAAGCTTGTGTGGTTGATTAATAATGATTAATTAGTGTTAATGATGAATGAATGAATACAAAATGGAAGCATGAATTGAATTAATTGATGTTACACAAAACCTAGGATATGAATGGTGAAACGATGATGATGATGATGATGATGATGATGATGATGATGATGATGATGATGATGATGATGATGATGATGATGATGATGATGATGATGATGATGATGATGATGATGATGATGATGATGATGATGATGATGATGATGATGACGACGACGACGATGATGATGATTGTAAGGACCCAATCCCGAATCTCATATAATGCTAGTTTAAAACATCCATGAAGTCATTAAAAGTTGATTATGTTTTTCATTTCTCTTCTTCATTAGGTAAAGTATTGATTGGATTCCTGATTTATGACTTATATATTGTTTGAAAGGATGAAGTCATTTATGTTATATGTTGAAAACCCTAGCCGCATGAAATCCTTAATAGAAAGAATTATGAACTTGGCGTTAAGTATAATAGTCTAATAAAATATTTTTCATATTTTGTACGTAACACATATTAACTTGAATTGTGTATATATGTTGTAAACTCAGTTAGGCATATTACAAATAAATTTTGAGCTTTTGAACCTTATCAGTCAGCTGAGTTTCCCAAAGAGTAACCAAAAGGATATATGTTGTACCAAGCACGTAAATAGGTATACATGGAACCAAAATGACCCAAGCACCTCTCATTTCTGTCCAACACTTTTGAGCTTCAAAAATCTTGAGAGAAGAGGAGATTATAGGGTTTGGGAAATTTGAAGTTGAAATTTCAAAATTCTGGGGTCTCTCTTTCCAAGGTTGGTAAATCCTTTGTATCTAACCAATCCTTACTAGGTTTATTTACTTCTATAGTATTCTATGTATGGAGCTCGTCACTCCACTAATTTGGATCAAAATATCCTAAATCAATCTCTTCTTTCATTCTTTTTCTTCACTTCTTCTTCTTCCAGGTTCTTGAGCAAATAGGAGAAGGGAAGTTCTGATTTCTTGAAGTGAGAACTTGATTAAGAAATTAGCATTAGTTGGGCTACGAATTTTAGGTGCTTCACACATGAGGTGAGTGGTGTAGGTTCAATTTAAAACTCTTGTTGAACTTTAAACTTAATTCTACTCATTAAACTACAAGTGATGGAAATTGAGAAACTCCAATAATTGCACAAGACTGTTTACCTTGTTTGACCTTAGATTCCATTCTTCCATTTAACCTTGTAAATGAATCATATGAATGTTATAGTCTTCTTGATCAGAAGGAATATGAATTTATCTAGATTCAGTTCACATTTTTATTATTTACAGATTTCAAATTCTACATATTGGTTAAAATAGAGTACTATGCATAATATGTGAATTATTGATTGGTGATTAGTTCATTTGACTTATGTGATGGAAATGTATATATAGGGTTTATATATTTTGATCTGAAAGAAATGTATCTCTGAAATCCTAAGCCACATATTCTTGGGTTAGAACATGAAATCACATATATGTCATTTAATTGCCTCATATTTTCCTTAAAGTGAGTAAATGCACTTTAATATCCATTATAACTTAACTTATCTAGATAGGAGCCCTGAACATTGTGGTTTTCTCCTAAAGTCTGTACTGGGGAATTGAAATGAGATTTCTTCTTATAGCCCTTGTGTTAGAAGAAATATCAGAGTGTGAATCTAGGCCTTGAAGGCTAGATCACCAAAATTTAGGAAATATTTCAAGATGAGATGCTAACCTAAATTCTATGTTGCCAAGTAATTAAATAAGATGGATTATATGTGATACATTGTTGTGAAAAGTTGTACTCTTGGTGTGGAAGGGATCAGTAGACATGTAGCTTTCATTAGTATCTCTTAAATTGTGCCCTAGTTTGACATATATAGCATTTAACCTATCTCATACACCTGAGATGAGGTATGTAAGGTAGAGAGGCTTTATGCTCTTACCTAGATAATGTTTAGAAAATCTGAGGCAAACAAGTGTTTGTTTCTTATCTTAGGGTTTCCAGATGACCCTAAGATGTGGACAGTGAGTTGTTGACATGAGAACCTAGCGTGGTGACTTTTACTTGATTAGGTGTAGCTCAAGTAATTTCAGGGCAAACTTAATAATGAATCTTGACAAGCCGAAATATAGAATGGTTACATCTATAGTTGGCTAATGAAAACATCTTTAGTTGCTGGTTCCATATATGTAATTAGACAAAAAAAGTTAATTGTGATTTTCATGTAATCAAATGTTTGATTCAAGGATTTGTATTCTAATGTAAGGATTAGTGTGGATAGTTTGGTTATCTTTGTGGGGTCTTAGAGGTGGGTCCCACAATGATGATGATGAGGGTTGGCCCCTAATAGAGATTATGATGATGATGATGATGACGACGATGGTGATGGTGATGGTGATGATGATGATGATGATGATGATGATGATGATGATGATGATGATGATGATGATGATGATGATGATGATGATGATGATGATGATTGGATCCTAATGGAGATGATGATGATGATGATGATGATGATGATGATGATGATGATGATGATGATGATGATGATGATGTTGATGTTGATGATGATGACGACGATGATGATGATGATAATATTTAGTAAAAATTTAATGTATAATTGGTTTTTTAGTTTATTTCACCATGGTCTGGGCCTCTACTCCCATGTTTATTTCACTACGTACTACCGACTACACATTTATTTTTTAGTTTAACATATACAATGAATAACTTATTGCAATGAATGTCAGTTTGTATTTGATTGACTATGTTTGTTTCGTTTACACTTAACTACTCAGAAAATATGTTATGTATTTGTATGAAACAATTATTTCTCCGTCATGAATATGCCCATGTTGTTGTATGTTGTTAGTACTTACATTTATATTACTTTTTGTCAACTTTTTTTACATTGTTGTAGGCATAACATCTAGATCTTCAATAGTCACCATGTCCTGGGCCTCTACCCTAATGTTACTATTCCCTGATGAAGAATAGTTGGACATCAACCTAGATGATTGTTCCTTAGCATAGCTCACTATACCTAAACATTGGCATTATCTAAAAGGAAGACGCTACAAGGCTGGTGAAGTGTACCTAAATTTTGAAAATTCAACATCTGTTATCGAGGTTAAGTATGATGTAGTCAGAAATCTTATATCCACATCTAGTTGGTGTGAGTGGGTTAGGAAGATTCTATAGGGCCGTAATGACATGTTTTTTCTTCATCCGATTGACCATAATACCATCAAGGTTTGGATAACCAACATCAACAATGAGACACCCGATCATCTCAAACAATTTATGTACTCGACATAGGATAGAAATGATGATGTTGGCGATGATGAGAACACACCCCATTTCCCTTTTATTCCTTTTGGCACCGTCGATTTCCCTATCACCATCGGTTCATATTCATCTAAAGACAATGACGAGCTCTGCGCCGCCTCAACATCAACAAAAAAACCAAGGTAGGTCCAAGCAATAAATTTACTTTCCTGTCTTATTTTGTGATTCCACTTTTTGTCTTAAAGTAATCAAACTTCATAGCTATTTTTTGTTGTTAAAACTACAGGGGAAGACTACCACAATGAAAAGGACCTCACAATTGATGATTCCGGACCATGTTGCTATTGTTTAAGTTGTGTATCTAGTCTAGTTTTGTCTCTCTCTTCCTAGTTATTTTACTTATGTGCATATTTAGGGGTACAACAACCCCCTTGTTTAGTTATTGTTTTGGACAACAACACTACTGCATGTTCATAACTATGTCATTTTCATTCATCCCTTGTAGTATTCACAGAGTGGTTACAATATTTTGTACTTGTATTACAAAAACAAACTAACCATGACTTAAGTAAGCCTAACTTTTATAATATTGAAGTTAATTTCTGTTGTGTAACCAAACATATTTGAATTGAAATCAGTTTGCAAAAAATAGGTATGCTGCACTGGAAATCGATACCATACAACATATATTATATAGTCTCATATAATGATGATGATGTAACTATAGGTTTCTACATGTGTGTGATGAATATGAATTAAATGTGCTTATACATGTGTGTGAATCACATGATCTATATATAATATTGTCCAGCTTGTTAATATTGTAGGTTTGTGGCCTGTTGTTGGCTGAAATCAAAGGATGTTGTAAACCTACAGTTCAGAACTGAACTGTAGGTTCTGCATCCTGCTGACTAGCCGGACAGCAGGCCTGCAAGCTGATAAGAAAAAAATCAAAACATAGTTGTCGGCTAAATATAAAACATCGACAATAACTTGAGATCAACGACGTTGGTTATTTTTAGAAAACTGACACCTATGGTCTAACATGGGGCCATTTTTTGTTCAGGATGGGAAGTGGTGTCAGTTTGGAACAAATAACTGATGCCTATGGTCCCACTACTGGCACTTTTTTGGGGGGTTGCAATCAGGGAAGGCTTTGTGTCATCGGTTATGAAACCGACGCTGAAGGCGTCTACTTTTAGTGTCCCACTTGGATGTCACTTCAAAACCAACGTCAAAAGGCTTATTTAACCGACGCTAAAAGTGTTATTTGCACTAGTGTGAAGGCTATCTCAAGGTGGCGGAACTACTTCAAGGTGGTAAAGGTTGCTCCAAGGATTGCTCGCGGTTACTTCAAGAAGTCTGCTTCAAGGGGGTTGAGGCTACTTCAGGGTGAAGGCTACTTGGAGTGGAAGGTGATTGTATTTTATGTAATATCCTTGCGAGGTAATAAAATAAATTACTTTTAAAATCCCAATTGGAAACAATTGGGTAGTGGACTGACAACGTTTGATTCAAAGGTTAGAACCACTCTAAAGCAAAGTGTCTTCCTTGTTTCCTCCTCCTTCTTTGGTTGAGTGCTTTAATTATTTTAATTATTTATTATCTATAAATTATCAAAAAGCTCTATTCACCCACCTCTAGATATTTTAGACATCGACTACGACATCAGATCCTAGCAGAGGAAGACGCTCATTAGTTGGTGGCTACGACAACGATGGCGGTTTTTCTGGTCAGTGGAGGACGTGCATTAGTTGACAACATGTGACGTCCCCGGATTTTCACCCTCTCCAAACCCTATTGGGAATGAGATGTCAGAATCCGAAGACATCAAACAATCATATCAGAAAGCGATGCGGAAGCATAATACACATACATGAACATACAACCATAACATTCTCAACATTCAACAAGTAAAATTATGCAAATGAATTATTACAACATGATTTACAGTTACATATTGAATGAAAATTTACAAGTTTATGAACATGTATGCTAAAAGGATCTTAGACAATAGGTACCACCTGTGCAACTTGCTCACATCCTATTCCTTTATCCCATTCTAGCTCTGGACCTAGAAAAATACGAGAAACAAAAACATCAACAAAAGTTGGTACGTGGAATTAAAGAGCTATACTATGCTGGCATATAAAGTACTCGAAATTGAAGAAGAAAAAGAAAACATTATTTAAAGGCAGAAAATCAGGTAATCCCAAGTTATTAATCATATTTGAATGGACATGTATTACTATGGTGGACTTAGCACAAACATAAATATTGGGCCCTATCCCTGCGTACCTTGTACCATTAGGGATCTCCCTGCGTACCTTGTACCATTAGGGAGGTGCTAGTCAACATTAATGCTTTCCCTCTCTGATAGGGAGATTAATGAACCATCAGTAACTACATTCCATTTTCTTTCCTTAGTGTTCTTATTGTTCAAGGCGGAAATGACAATACATATAGATCTACATCCAACAATGTATTTCAAGTACAAACAAGCAAGTATATATATTTAACATCCAGAAAATCTAGTCATATAATTATATCCACGTACCTGAGTTCAGAGATTCATACTTATATTCTGGATCATCTACATATCTGGTCATCACCTGATTAAGACAAGACCACATACTATCATCAGATTCTAATCATCTTAACCCTAGTCATGTTCATTAGGGTTTATATTATCTCATTAGGATATTCCAACATTTACTTACATTATTGTCTTATATTTATCTTACTGACATCATTTTCCAGATTATGATTCATTATCTGAATATTAGGTTCCATATCCTTTTTGGTGCACATGATAACCCTAGGTTACATCATTAACCCAGATTAGGGTTTTAAACCATGTATTAATATTCATCTTCATATAATCATGGATTTTGTTCATCTTTATGATCTCATAATTAAAAATGAGGTTCAATATACTGATATAAGCTTACTCTGTGAATTTCATCATTTATTGAGCATGTGTGCATTAATTGCATCATCTTTAGTATTATTTGCCCTAATTAGACATATTAATTAAATTACGTAATTTAGTACATCAACATGGTCATATCTGACATCAAATGCATTATATACATGATTATAGACTCACTGACATTTTCTCATAATTTAATATCATCATTTGATATTTATTATCTATGAAATGAGCATTAAAAAACTTACATGATATCTCTATTATTAGTTCTTCCAAAGCCTGATATTATGCTTTCATTGTGTTCTACTCATTTTTCTGAGAATTTCGGTATATTATACATATTTTTCTGATAAGCATGCTAATTTCTATAAATTATACAAGAATTAAGCATTTCTAGGATATTTACCTCGTATGGCCTATCAGAAGCTGCCACGCGGCTTCTCAGGGTAGCGTTGTTCTTTCTCCTGAACCCGCCTGGTTTGTCTTCAAGCCGTCCGGTTCAGAAGTCTAGGTCTGGTTCTGAAAGTTGGTTTACATCTCTGGACCGCCCACTCTCCTTTCTCACGTTCTACGCGAACCTAGCGCAGCGTTGCCTGCGCGCGTGGGTGTTCTTCCACCCCAAGCCGCCGCTGGCATAGGGGAAGGTCTCCAGGTTGAGCTCACTCCGTCGTAGCCTCCTCTCCATGAACACCTTAGATCTAGGTCCCTGCTGCTCCTCGGTGGTCTCCGTGACCACCCAAGGGTTGCCGCCGTGAAATCAGAGCAACGATGAGCTCCTCACCAGATCCCAATGCCACCGCCAACTTTGGCGCCTTGGACTAGACCTTCACGGCTGCCCGAGCTCCCTATCTTGGACCACCTGCAAAAGTTGCCGCTGCCCCAGGTCTACGAGCTCTGGCGAGAGATCGGAAGGGGTCTGACCTTCTCAATAGCCTTGACGATGCTAGAGGATAGGCGGGACTAGCGGATTTGACGATCCAGTAGCCTACAGCTGGCCAAAATCAGCGATCACAACGGGCTTGGAGGTAGCACCGCTGCTGGATCCGACGCCTGCGGCTTCTCATGTTGCTTGCGTGTGGCCCGTAACAGAGCCTTCATCACCGGGATCTCGGTTGCCTCCTTCCGCTCGACCTGGGCACTGTCGCGGCCAGGTCTGCTCCCGCACTCCACCTTCGTGAGGTCACTGCCATCCATTGCGCTGCCAGCCTCCATGCTTCGGACCCTCCTATTGTGGCTACTGCTAGCGGCTGGAGGAGCCTCACCTCGTCTGAACTCCTCACGATCTCTGTCTTCTTGCTCAAGTCCACAGACAGCGCACCCACCTCCGCAAGGCTCCTCCACAGCAAGAACTCGGGAGGAACTTGCCCCTCCGATGATATTGTTTCCGTCTTATCTAAACCCTTGATGCCGATTGGAGACAGCAGACGACCCCCTTCATGTCCAGGGTTCGCTGCTGTTGGAGGCAATGGGGAAAAGGAGGAGGAGGTCCCGGCTAATGCCTCTCTCTCACCTTCCCGTCATATCTCGCAAGCTGGGGTTTGTTTTGCGAGTCACTAATCATCCCAGCTTCATCGGATCTAGGGGGACACCTCAACTGGGGTTCCGTTCCTCCATTCTTGGAGGTGAGTAACAACCTGTAAGCTATGCGGCCTCCGCATAAGGTCCCACACAACCCCCCTGACCCAAAAGGTATCGTGAGATCATTGTGTTGCAAAGGCTACAAGACCTTATTCCAATGTTATTGAAACCTTACTCCCTTAATGAAATATCCAAAGACCACTATACAACCATTCAAAATTATGTATATTACCAAATGGACGTTTAATCTCATAAATGCTTAAAATAGTTCAAATGAGACATCCATCCTAATTGAATTGGGTTAGGCTTATTTGCACCTTCAATCACACCTTAATGCCTGTAATGATCCATGATTGGATACACAATTTCTCAATTGGTATTTGACATCTTACATAGAATGCATGTCTCTCAATTATGGTATTAGTTATTAAAACTCAACAATCTAGGTTATCACATTCACCCCACCTTATTTGGAATTTCGTCCTCGAAATTCAACTAATATCATCCTTAAGAGGCTATTTAGGAGTTCAACTTCATATACATCATCATTGTTTAGGTTCTAAGACCACCATAGTTGCATGCACTCAAAGTTGTTAGCTTAGTGTCTAGAAATTCTTGGGTGTGTTCACCCCACCTTATATATGTGGAAGCATCACTTAGAGTCTTATCCATAACATGACATTATGACATCTTAGGATTACATCACCCCTAAGGATACGAGTTTTGTTCATACTTTTAAAGTTCAAGAGAAATTCATTTATATGCCATGATATTTAGGTCATTCAAATCTAACATCATTAACATCTTATAATGATTTCAACATTAGAGGAGATTTATCTTCATCCTTGATATTAGAATTTTTTTCTACTTAAGAAGGCTTACGTAACATGTTTGACCATTAGGGTTTCACCCAATGGTGTGATATTCATACTCAACTTAGAAGCATACATAGAAAAGGATCAAAGTTACAACTATATTTTTGATCATATATCCTATGATCCAAAAATATCTTTATATCAAGTTCATGAGTTCAAATTTTTATGTCTTGCATGTATTATGTGAAGGGAAAGAGATAATATACTAAGTTTCTTCCATGGTCTCAACATCATATCTTTCATGTTTCATATGAAGGGGAAGAGAATATTTTAAAGTCAAACTTATCATTATTTCAATCTTGGGTACTACATGTATGATATAGGGGGGGGGGAATAGAATAGGGCAATCTTATACGAGTGACTCCTCATATATAAATCATCCATATAGCTCAAGTGAGGTTTCTATTTTCATATATTAAGAAAGAGAAGAAGAAGGGAGAACATGTATTTTGAGTATCTTTTGCACAAAGTATCATACTCTCATAACTAGAGTTCATATATTACCTCACTTGCAACTAATGATGAGATTCACAAAATATGTCACTCCAGCTAGGACCTAACTCAGCCAAAGGATTGAATTTATCATATGGGTCATCTATCCATCCTTTTCTTTTTCCCAATTCTCACATATAGATTTGAATCATGCATAAGGACTCAACTCAACACTCGAGAGTAATCTAGTGTAGAACTTTTTTTTAACACATATCTCATATATTGGAGGCTAGGTCCTATGACCTTCTCCCTGTGGGTCTTACTCTCTCTAGAGTTCACCACGTATCTCATCCTACCACTAGACATCCTCCGTGTATAAGAGCTTGAGGCTCATGCATACTCATCTCTATCTTAACTTAGCTTATCTTAAGTAGGAAAAAGGGAATGTACTTTCATTATCAAGATTTTGCATAAATTCTACAAAATTGGATTTAACTAGTGTACAATTTAAACCTTTATAAAGAAAATTATACTATCAGAGATCAAACTTAGATAAGATTGCACATGCTTATTTCAACTATCACTCTATCATCCACTCCATGTATCACATATCTTGATAAGGCTCTAGACATCTAATCTAGACTACTCTCTCTTCTAGACTGATGTCACTCCCTTTCACTTAGATTGCATGAACACTAACTACTCTCCAGTGTGAGGGACACATTTTTATATTTACATATATATAATAAAGTATTATATAGTTTTTCTCCGAGAAAGAAGACGTCAGAGAAAACACTCGAGGCTCGAGCCGATTGGAAAACAAAACCAAATCAGCAAAATCGAGTGTCCCACACACAGTAGATAGTCTAGTGTCATGTAACCTAGTGAAATGGTGAGAACGAGATGTAGACTAGTGTAGCTACCCAATACATATGAGCTTTATATGGAAAGGGTTTCAGACACTTGTCTAAACCTAGTTCTCGAACATCTAGGTTCTAACCTAGAGGCTAAGTCAAACCTTATTCCTATAGAACAACTTACTAAGTTTCTAGGGTTTAGTGTGGAAGGTGAAATTTAGTTTTTATGTTTCATGATGAGCAAGTTGTTAGGTGTAGCTATTGTTCATGCTCTGATACCAACTGTGACGTCCCCGGATTTTCACCCTCTCCAAACCCTATTGGGAATGAGATGTCAGAATCCGAAGACATCAAACAATCATATCAGAAAGCGATGTGGAAGCATAATACGCATACATGAACATACAACCATAACATTCTCAACATTCAACAAGTAAAATTATGCAAATGAATTATTACAACATGATTTACAGTTACATATTGAATGAAATTTTACAAGTTTATGAACATGTATGCTAAAAGGATCTTAGACAATAGGTACCACCTGTGCAACTTGCTCACATCCTATTCCTTTATCCCATTCTAGCTCTGGACCTAGAAAAATACGAGAAACAAAAACATCAACAAAAGTTGGTACGTGGAATTAAAGAGCTATACTATGCTGGCATATAAAGTACTCGAAATTGAAGAAGAGAAAGAAAACATTATTTAAAGGCAGAAAATCAGGTAATCCCAAGTTATTAATCATATTTCAATGGACATGTATTACTATGGTGGACTTAGCACAAACATAAATATTGGGCCCTATCCCTGCGTACCTTGTACCATTAGGGATCTCCCTGCGTACCTTGTACCATTAGGGAGGTGCTAGTCAACATTAATGCTTTCCCTCTCTGATAGGGAGATTAATGAACCATCAGTAACTACATTCCATTTTCTTTCCTTAGTGTTCTTATTGTTCAAGGCGAAAATGACAATACATATAGATCTACATCCAACAATGTATTTCAAGTACAAACAAGCAAGTATATATATTTAACATCCAGCAAATCTAGTCATATAATTATATCCACGTACCTGAGTTCAGAGATTCATACTTATATTCTGGATCATCTACATATCTGGTCATCACCTGATTAAGACAAGACCACATACTATCATCAGATTCTAATCATCTTAACCCTAGTCATGTTCATTAGGGTTTATATTATCTCATTAGGATATTCCAACATTTACTTACATTATTGTCTTATATTTATCTTACTGACATCATTTTCCAGATTATGATTCATTATCTGAATATTAGGTTCCATATCCTTTTTGGTGCACATGATAACCCTAGGTTACATCATTAACCCAGATTAGGGTTTTAAACCATGTATTAATATTCATCTTCATATAATCATGGATTTTGTTCATCTTTATGATCTCATAATTAAAACTGAGGTTCAATATACTGATATAAGCTTACTCTGTGAATTTCATCATTTATTGAGCATGTGTGCATTAATTGCATCATCTTTAGTATTATTTGCCCTAATTAGACATATTAATTAAATTACATAATTTAGTACATCAACATGGTCATATCTAACATCAAATGCATTATATACATGATTATAGACTCACTGACATTTTTTCATAATTTAATATCATCATTTGATATTTATTATCTATGAAACGAGCATTACAAAACTTACATGATATCTCTATTATTAGTTCTTCCAAAGCCTGATAATATGCTTTCATTGTGTTCTACTCATTTTTCTGAGAATTTCGGTATATTATATATATTTTTCTGATAAGCATGCTAATTTCTATAAATTATACAAGAATTAAGCATTTCTAGGATATTTACCTCGTATGGCCTATCAGAAGCTGCCACGTGGCTTCTCAGGGTAGCGTTGTTCTTTCTCCTGAACCCGCCTGGTTTGTCTTCAAGCCATCCGGTTCAGAAGTCTGTGTCCGGTTCTGAAAGTTGGTTTACATCTCTGGACCGCCCACTCTCCTTTCTCACGTTCTACGCGAACCTAGCACAGCGTTGCCTACGCGCGTGGGTGTTCTTCCACCCCAAGCCGCCGCCGGCATAGGGGAAGGTCTCCAGGTTGAGCTCACTCCGTCGTAGCCTCCTCTCCATGAACACCTCAGATCTAGGTCCCTGCTGCTCCTCGGTGGTCTCCGTGACCACCCAAGGGTTTCCGCCGTGAAATCAGAGCAACGATGAGCTCCTCACCAAATCCCAATGCCACCGCCAACTTTGGCGCCTTGGACTAGACCTTCACGGTTGCCTGAGCTCCCTATCTTGGACCACCTGCAAAAGTTGCCGTTGCCCCAGGTCTACAAGCTCTGGCAAGAGATCGGAAGGGGTCTGACCTTCTCAATAGCCTTGACGATGCTAGAGGATAGGCGGGACTAGCAGATTTGACGATCCAACAGCCTACAGCTGGCCGAAATCAGCGATCACAACGGGCTTGGAGGTAGCACCACTGCTGGATCCGACGCCTGCGGCTTCTCCTGTTGCTTGCGTGTGGCCCGTAACAGAGCCTTCATCACCGGGATCTCGGTTGCCTCCTTCCGCTCGACCTGGGCACTGTCGTGGCCAGGTCTGCTCCCGCGCTCCACCTTCGTGAGGTCACTACCATCCATTGCGCTGCCAGCCTCCATGCTTCGGACCCTCCTATTGTGGCTACTGCTAGCGGCTGGAGGAGCCTCACCTCGTCTGAACTCCTCACGATCTCTGTCTTCTTGCTCAAGTCCACAGACAACGCTCCCACCTCCGCAAGGCTCCTCCACAGCAAGAACTCGGGAGGAACTTGCCCCTCCGATGATATTGTTTCCGTCTTCTCTAAACCCTTGATGCCGATTGGAGACAGCAGACGACTCCCTCCATGTCCAGGGTTCGCTGCTGTTGGAGGCAATGGGGAAAAGGAGGAGGAGGTCCTGACTAATGCCTCTCTCTCACCTTCCCGTCATATCTCGCAAGCTGGGGTTTGTTTTGCGAGTCACTAATCATCCCAGCTTCATCGGATCTAGGGGGACACCGCAACTGGGGTTCCGTTCCTCCATTCTCGGAGGTGAGAAACAACCTGTAAGCTATGCAGCCTCCGCATAAGGTCCCACACAACCCCCCTGACCCAAAAGGTATCGTGAGATCATTGTGTTGCAAAGGCTACAAGACCTTATTCCAATGTTATTGAAACCTTACTCCCTTAATGAAATATCCAAAGACCACTATACAACCATTCAAAATTATGTATATTACCAAATGGACGTTTAATCTCATAAATGCTAAAAGTAGTTCAAATGAGACATCCATCCTAATTGAATTGGGTTAGGCTTATTTGCACCTTCAATCACACCTTAACGCCTGTAATGATCCATGATTGGATACACAATTTCTCAATTGGTATTTGACATCTTACATAGAATGCATGTCTCTCAATTATGGTATTAGTTATTAAAACTCAACAATCTAGGTTATCACACAACACATAGGTCGAGCATCAACTACAATGGTGGATCTGAGCAGCAGAAGACACACATTAGTTGGTGGCACACTATTGGTGACGTGATAATGAAAATGGTCCATCCAATCAATGAAGGACACATTTTAACTCTCTCAGGTGGAGAGAGTTTTGGTTACATGTTGGAGTTCTAGTTGGAGGCGTAAGTTAGAACAAGTACCGTAGATGGAAGGAAGGTAGGTGACCTCGCCAGGAGAAGACATGACCTGATCAACGGTCCATTGGAAACAAGCAGTCCCCAACAACAACAATGGTGTCGTAAGGAGAAAAAGTGAAAAGGGAGGGTGTGTACACATTGAGTGTAATTATGTTCCTCCTTAGCTTTGTTCTAGGGGGGGCTTTCCAGATTTAGGGGTAATTAAAATCTGGGCAGCGTGAGTTGTAATTCAGGTTACATAGTGCTTGTTGACCAGTATTGCCCCGTGATTTTTCTCTCCTCGTCTTAGGGATAGTTTTTCATGTTAAATCTTGTGCCTTTAGTCTTGTAGAGATTCGTCACTTGCTCACTGCAATTTCTAACAAGTGGTATCAGAGCAAGGTTCGAAGGTGTAGTGGGAGTAGTGAGATGGAGTTTGAAGACAGGAAGGAAAACATCGAAAGAAGTGATCACAGAATAGCCACATGTTTGGGATGCAAGATTCAATATGGAAGGACAACCATGTACAACAAGACGGCTCCCAGTTTGTCAAGATCGCTCTAAAGCCTTCTTCATGACAACATGTGTGTAAAGAAGAAGGGTAATGTAGTCGGTGTTTAACCGCTACATCTAGAGTGGAGGATCAAGCTTCTAAAGAGGAGTTGCATAGATAAGGGGGCATTATCAAAGGATTTTTGAGCCTTGGTATAGAAGGTCAGAAATACATTATTCATCAAAGATGACTCAATTGATTGATTAGGAGGAGCTTACAATGTTTCGAGTGAAATCATGGGGAGAGAAGCAACATTGTCATGATACTTCTTCTCAGCTATCTGGGAACAAAGTGAAGTCATGGTGCGACTTCAACAAGATGGATGAAGACAACATAGTGAAAACATGTTTGAGGAGAATGGATTCATCACATGTGGTGGTGGTGTCTAGAAGCTATGCCAGATTATCGTTGAAGACAACATCTCCCTCATTGGCCGGAGGGGGAGATTGTTGGGATACAGATGGGCTGGCACATGTCCTAGTTGGATTTGGGCTTGGGTAGGATTTGTCTTGTGTTGCCAACCCTAATAGGATTTGAATCCAAGAGGGAAAGAAGGTGGATCTCTCTATGTGTGGCAGTAATTATTGTTTGGAATTGGATAAGGAATTGGACTAGGATTCCTTGTTGCATTCACATGGCATTGATGCCTATAAATAGAGGCCATGGGGAAGGCAATTAGTTTGTGATCCCATCAGTTGTTGGTTGTTGGTGTCTTCTGTAGTAGAAGAGTCAGATAATAATAACAACGGATGGTACTTTCTTGTGGTAAGAGAGGGTCAACGACTTTGCCTTGATGCTAAATAGCGGTTGACAATAGATGGCCAATTGGGTGCATTGATAAAGCAGCTCTCACGTGGATGAGAGGGGACCAATGACTTTGGCTCGAGATGAAGTAGCGGTTGGCGATCGGTAACACAATGGTTGTGCATCGAAAATAGAGGCGAGTCCGAGCAGTGGAGGACACACATCAGTTGGTCGCACTTTGTTGGTGTTGCGATATCAACATCGACCTGATCAGAGGAAGTCACACATTAGTTGGTGGTAGACTATTGGTGATGCGACAACGACAACAGCCCATCCGATCAGTTGAGGACACGTATCGACTCGCTCAGGCAGAGAGAGTTCTGACGACATGTTGTTCTCGTTGGAGGCGGAAACTAGAATGAGTACCGCAGACGGAAGTAATGTAGGTGACCTCATTAGGAGAGGAGGCCACCTGATCAACGGTCGCAGTGGCAACAAGTAATCCCCAACATCGACAGTGGTGTCGTGAGGAGAAAAAATGAAAAAGAAAGATTTGTACACATTGTGTGTAATTATGTTCTTCCTTATCTTTGTTGTCAAGTGGGGGAAGTTTTCCAGATTTAGAAGTGATTAAATTTAGAAAATGTGAGTTGTAATTCAAGTTACATAGTGCTTGTTGACCGATATTGCCCCATAGTTTTTCTCTCATTGTCTTGAGAAGAATTTTTCACATTAAATCTTGCGCCTTCAGTCTTGCAAAGCATCTGACTTGCCCCCCACAATTCCTAACCGAGTGCATAGTGGGCTAATTAAAGAGATAATGGAGTGTATAGATAGAGAAGGATGTATAGTGTATTGTATGTACACTTTGAGGAATCCACAATTAATACTATGTGCTGCTTGTGCAATTATAAAAATGTGAAATTATTATTGTATGCTACATGTGCACTATTTTAGGTGACTGGGTTTCATAAGTTTTGAAGATTTAAAATAACAATGAGTCCAGTTAGCGTGATACGTATTAAAGCCCTGATTTAAATAAAACCGATTTACATCACCTCCTTTAATTGGATGAGATCCAAGCTTTCTATGCAAACCTACTCGGCTTCGGAAATGTGCAGCCTGTTGTTTACACTAAACCTGCCACCGTCTTGAGAGTATAATTTTTTCAGCCACTACGTGCACCAAAGGAAAGCAAAAAGTGAATATATATATATATATATATATATATATATATATAGAGAGAGAGAGAGAGAGAGTCAGGCTAGAATACACTCGAGTGTACGGATCACACGAATACACTCAAGTGTGTTTGCATATCAAGACTATTTTTTGCAAAATGTAAACCGTTGATCTTCACCGTCATACTATAACTAGGCTACATACAAATTTTGAGCCCATTTGGATGAGTGTAAGTCACTCATCCAAGGGCAACAAAATCAACGTGTGAAACTAATTTGAAATGCATAATTTTTGCGGTGTTCATAACATGAGCTATACATATCCAAATGTGCTCAAATTTTGCGTATGAGTTGTTCACGAGATGTTTACGAAGATCAACGGATTAGATTTTAAAAAAAAAATATTGCATCATGAAAAACTACTTGAGTGTATTCCGCTCCTGATACACTCGAGTGTATTCTAGCCTGACTCTCTCTCTCTCTCTCTCTCTCTATATATATATATATATCATTTTTTAGTATAGTTATTAAATATTTGTTTTGTTGCTTCCATATATGGGTATTGTTGGTGTCATTTACCTATAAATTTTTGGAGATAACATTATTTTTCGACCTAAACATGTATAATAAATATTTATTAGCATAACATTACACATTGTTGAAAATTGACGAGACCTTGTTGTGACTATACCACTAATATATCTTGGATAGTACACATATATTGAATATATATTACTCTTATATCATGTTATTTATTCTCTCTTTTTTGTATATTTCTCTCTCCTTTTCTATCTCATTATCATGATTAATAACATTGCTTGGACTCTCTCTCCCATCATATATCTCCCACTCTTTCTTTTGAGGGCACGTTTGGTTTTCTGTACTTCGCAGTATTGGATTGTAATCTTGCATCCATCATGATTAAATTTAGGTTTGGATTAATGGAGATGGGAAATTAGAAAAATCTGGTACTTTTCTAGTATACAGTAACAACTGGTTTTCCTTTTCCATCTCAAAAGGGCGGGACGCCAAGTTACGCCGAGGGAGGCTGACCGCTCCATTCTTCTCGGCTCTCTTTTACACGGCTGTTAGAGGCCGCTGACGCTGCTACACTACTGATGGTCCCCACCGACGTTAACAAATGCAGAAATCTCATCCATGTTACCAAACAAAATGTTCTGCATTGCTGAATTATTCAAAGTCAGGGATTACTTGAAACCGGGATCAACGAAATACGGTAATCCTCAAAATCCAACTATATCCTACAAAGCAAACGTGCCCTGAGTGGACAAATTCTGTTGTAGCTACATTTATTACTGTGTTTTTGTTCCCACTAGGTGTTTTTGTTCCCACTAGACTGAATTTACCAATTCTCTATATAACAAGTGAATGATAGGATATACAATAAGTAATGCTTGTCACTGCTTTGATTTCGAATTAAATCATCTGTCAACTGGCTCAAACGGTAAATGCTGATCGATTTGTTAGCTGCAAGTCAATAACTAGTGCATCCGAAAAAGGTGGCAAAATTTATAGCACAATTTATAGACTTGGGTTGACATTTACAATGATAGAACTGGACCCCTCCTTCACGATCTTCATAACAATAATAATTATAAAAAAAATCATTATAACCACGTCATCGTTCACTTTCCGCTTTTTTAAAGACGAAAGAGATTCCCGGGTTGCGGCGCGGTACCGGGATAGATTCCTTATCCAGGCTTACTAGCCCGCGGAGCCGGAGCTAGAGCGGAGTGGGCCCAGAGATATCTGTTTGTCCGTATTTGCAGCCTAAGCAGCACGAGAGACGGAGAGAGAGAGACCACGGTCTTCATTTGGAAGTTAGCTTCAAATAGAAGTTATACACAAAGCCTTTCTTGCCTTCTTTCTTGCTCCACAAGACTGACCCCCTGTTTCCACCTTGTCACTCATAAATAGCTGAACCTCCGGCTCCGCTTCACCCACTTGGACAACCGCCGTCGGCAGCCCAATAGATTCTCCCTGGCTATACAAAATTTACGAACATTCTCATGAGCCCTGCCAGCAAACCAATTGCCACAGAAGCCATGGAAGACAGCTGCCCATCCACGCCTCCCCGCTGCAGGAGCTTGCCCACGAGCTCGCACCCCAGAACTGCTGCCGCCGGTGCCTCGCTCGACCACCTCCTTTCTCTGTTCGCGACGCCGAGCTCGTCCGCGGAGCTCGTCCGTGCGGGCCTGGACGCGCTCTCCTCCCTCTGCACCGCCGTCGATGACATGCTCCGCCTCCCTACCAGCCAGCTCGCCCTGGTGCGACGCGGCCGGGGGAGGACCACTCGCATCATAGACGAAACTCTCGAGGGGTACGTCTAGCTGCTTGACGCTTGCAATGCCGCGCGCTGCTTCTTACCAGAGACCACGCCCGGGCCGTGCACTCCGCCTTCCGCCGCCGTGGCGCCGACGCAGGCGTCGTTCTTCCGTACATCAACGAATTTATCCAGGCCAGGAGAGACGCGAAGAAGATCGGCACGAGCGCCTTGAAGGCATTTAAATCTCAAGGCAGGTGCAATCGCAGCGACGCCTATGCGAAAGAGGATGGAGACCTCGCATGCCTATCCGACCAGCTCCGTGATACACGGGAGGCAGCGTGCGCAGTTCTCAGCTCGCTGCTTGGGCTCCTGGCTCCGTCGTCCATTCGAAAGTTCAGCAGCAGATTTTTGCGCCTGCTTCTTCTGGGCACCGTCAGTGAGAGGCACTGTGGAGACGGGCGGTTGACGGCGAGTGAGGTCTGTTTGGCCGACGCCGCCGTCGCACAGTTCCGGCACGGAAAGCTTACTGGCGCCTCGAAGCTCGACGCCGTCCACGCGGCACAGGGGAGGCTCGCCTGGAGGAGCTGGAGTCCACCCTCCAGCGTGTGTACTTGGGTCTCGTAAGGAACAGAGTCAACCTGCTCAACGTCGTAAGCAGCTGAGCAACCGAAGCTAACCTGGGCTGTGCATCACCCGCTGTGATTGTGCCCACATTGTAACAGTTTTGGTAGAAACCCACTTCGTCGCCATCACATTTTTTATGAAATCCGTTGCACATAGGAAATCCCTGGTTGGCATTTCATCAAACAACTGAAAGGCGTGTTTTGGACGCCCGCGCGCGGGTAAAGACCTGAAGACCCTGTTCAAAAAGCTTTTCAATACTGTTTCACGAGCAGAATTGATTGAACCGCAAGTTTGGCACAGAAGGAAACATTTCAGAAGCTCATTCCAACTTCCAAGTACAAGATCACTGTGTGCTGACATCCAACTAATGCCTCGGAAAATTCACTTTCACTGACCATCGGGTCATATGATTTCCGAATCTTACGCCCCCGTCGACCGCCAGTTCAAGCTGCTTCTTCAGGTTGAGAATAGCGTGAGCTGCTTAGTCAGGGGTTCAAATATACTGTCTCAAATTTGTTGTTAGAATTGGAGGCCTTAGTCAGAGGCTGAACCAAAAACTCACAATAAGCGACCTACAAAAACGACTCAAAAATAAATTATGCATACATCAAGACTCAAATGTGCACCATCTACACAACTAAAGATGCAAACTACCAATTCAACTACACGCTATTTTTTATTTGAATATTGTAAAACATATTATTAGTATTTTTATTTTTATATAAGTATATTTTATCATTTTTGAGAGGAGAGAGGCTCCAGCCCCCCCAACCCCACCCCCGCGCGCGAGCCGTAAATCCGCCCTCCACTTAGGGCATGTTTGGTTCCTCGTGGTTGCAGCCCATCGTGTAGTTTCAAAACAGGAAATAGAAGTCCATGAAATGTAACTGCAACAACAACGTTTGGTTGCATGTGGCTGCGACTCAACCAGTTGACTTTCCAGCGTTTGGTTGCATGCAGTTTCAGCATCCAAACACCGCTGGTGAGCTTACCCTCCAGAAAATGAGACTACACAGTTGAACGGATTTTTCATTGATTACAGGATCAAAATGAGTATGACATTGATCACATCCTTAGTATAAACCATTTCTAATACATCATTTAGGCCAAATACAGAGTCAAATCATTCTAGAAATCAAAATTAGGCCAAAAAGCTGACTAGTAATTACAAATTTCAGAATCTAGACCAAAAATTCATTACAAAAATGCATTGGTGCTGGTCAATGATGAAATAAAAGCCTGCAAAACAGCCAAGACTAGCTGCTCGTCCCTTGCTGCTACGGCAACTTGCAATTTGACAGTTGCTGCTTCTCCTCACTTGCTCCCAGGATGCTCCTTCCAGGTGCTTCTTCTTCCTGCTCCAATAACAGGACAAGCATGAAGCATGAGGTCCTATTCTGGATAGCATCAACTACATGATAAAGTATAATGTAAATCTGTATACAAAGACAGTAAAGGTGTAGAATCGTAGGCCCATTAATTAACAATGGGAACCCCACTATTTCTAATGCAGTGGTAGTGGTCACGAAATACATTTGGGTCCAAGAGCCATATTTTATTGTGTATTACCCACATGGAGATAACATGGGATTCTCGACTATTCTAATCATTGCCTCGTGCCATGAAACTCGATAAAGGGAAATAGATGATGAATTTGTTCAACTGCACAATGTTTTTCAAAGAAATGTATGTCTTAAACTTCACGTGGTGGCTGACACCCAACTTTAGCATAACCTCGACCATCTTACCTGCACAATAATGCACACCACATACATCTAGTACGAAGTAGACTCTAGATTAATCAGGGACTTGCCCATATATCTCAATGTCAGTGAAGATGAAGCCTGTCGTTAGGGGGACGAGTTTGTGGGAGTTGGAGGAGACAGGGAAAGGAGCTGGAGGAGACAGGAAGGAATCAGATTAGTGAGTTACGTGACAGGGAGGTCAAGTGGTAGCCATTGAACCAGAAGAATGTGAACAAATGAAGTCGTCATTCAGTCGTAATACATGAAATCGAGAAAACCCAAAACGAATATGAAGAAAACGAAGTCGAAGAAGGAAAAAACGAAGACGGTGAAGGAAGGGGAATGCTTTCAAAGGGGGAAACGCACTTGCTCTACCGAATCATTGCTGAGGCAAACAACTATCGACGCCACTCCATCACAACAACCTCAAACGAACAACCACCGGGAGAAGGAGCACATATGTGGAATGAACGACCACTTCCGCCGGGTGAATGAGCACTGTTGTCGGGTGAACGAATGCTTCCATCGCCATCGGAGAAATGGAGGAAGGAGGACTAGCCACGGGGGAAGGAGAACGAGATGGGACAGAACGAGAGGGCAGCGGTAGCCCTAGCGCCTTGTCCCGCAGTGGAAAACGAACCGCACCCAGATTGGGGGCGGTTCCGTTTCTTCAATATTGTACCGGGCTGGGAATAGGTGCGGGTTTAGTTTCCATACGTGGGTTGGGCCTACACTGAACCAAACGATTGAGTTGCAAAACACTGTGCAGTTGGAGCCGCACACATTTTAGTGCGGTCCTAATTGGATTTAGCTTGGTAGCATTTCAAAAGTTCATTACAAATTACCATATTTAGCTGTCACGGGTCACCCATTAATCCTTTTATTGAATACGAGACAAACCTTATCCATTCCCACTAAACAGACACTCATTAAAACTAAGATTAACTGACAAAACACATATAATTAGGCAGATAAATGACCAGAACTTCACGTACTTACCCTTTTAATATATAACCGATTGATGTACATAAATTATATGAACCTAAGATTAACTAACAAAACACATATAATTAGGCATTATATGCTAACACACATTGGCAGATTAAAAAGTGTTAACAAAGAAGGATAAGTTATATGAACTATCTATTTATTATATATGCCATGCTTGGATGCACGATTTAACCATTGAGTTTGAATGTAACTATTTTCAGTCCAAATTTTATTAGGTACGATGTATTATTCTACATCCATCGTACTGAAACAACGTCAGACTCCCTCATTCAGCCTCAAACCAGACACACAATATCTAAGGGGAACACTTTGATTGCTCTCTCACTATACAATTTTAATTAGTGACCAATATATATATATATATATATATATATATATATATATATATATAATGAACAAAAATCTATACATATAACAACAAATCAATTATACACTGATACAAATATTTTCAGATCTGTACCAAGAATATGAAATAAAAAATCTTTGAATTTGATATACAACTTATCAAACATTTGGAAGGGATGGCTAGAGACCAGAGATTCTATGTTAGATTCCTTTTGCTAACACATACAATGGTGGGGCAACAAAAAGAGTACTAGGATTGCCCAAATGTAGAGGTAGCCACCATATGCATTCCATAAATCCCAGCCACCATCAGGCCACCTAGGTGAGTGACATGATCATAAGAATCGAGGAAAATTGGAGAGTTAGATAACCAAGTTCAAAATGGGTGTGGGATCCTCTTACACAACCCATTGAATCGACATAAAGAGGTATTGATAACTAGCCAAGTAAGCATGAACAACATGGAACCCATCAGGGAGCCATAGGATTTCCATTTGGGGATGCCATATCAATTGTCAACATAGAAGTTGATAACCCTCGTTGATATAGTACCTTCACATCCGTGTTGATGGAGAATGTTCTTGGAGTGATCTTGATCTGTAGTGAAAAATAAGCATCATGTATGGAAACATACAAGCCAAACATTAAAACTTTGTGCATACTAGTTTTGATAATATTTTTTGGGAGAATTTAATCATGAAAAACAAAGATTCCTGGTTAGCCATAAGTTCTAAAACACAAGCCGCTAAGATGTCTGCATTGGGTTTAAAGTTATGATCTATGCAATATTCCTTATGGAAGAAAGAGAGAGAGAGTATGGCACGGCCATAATGTATATATTGATCATTATATGTTGTGATAAAAAATGCTTCTAAACATATTATGACAATGGACAGTCAAGAAAAAAAACATAAGCAGGATTTTGATCGCTATTTTGCCAAAACCAGGCAAAAGTATGGCCATAAGGAATCCTTTTCCATTGCAAATATGTCCTAAAAATAACTTGTTGTTACCTACTAGCCACAAAAAGATAAGGACTTTTGGGGTGCATTTTATTCTCTAGAACTATTTCCCATAGGGAAATATATGTCCACAATGTATACAAAATTTGTAGACTTAACAAAAGTTGTGAATTTCCTGCATATCCAATTGAAACATGGCTTATTGTTAGGTTTTCTAGGTCAGTTGATAGAGTTCAATTTTAAATGTACAAGTCCATAATATAGTAATTTTTTTGAGGATATTCATAAAAAGTTTTTACAAATCATGTTCAAGTCCAGTCCCGCAAACCAAACGGGCCCTAAGTATATGTGGGCCACTTATGCTGGCCATGCGACCTTTTTTATAAAACACTGGATGAGGGTAAGTCTTCTATCTTTCTTCAACCATTTCAACCTCCATGAAGATACACGTTGACTCATCTTGTCTAATATGGGCTACCAAAAATTTGAGGGTAGTTTATGTGGTGAATACGATAGACCAAGATAATGAAAAGGAAAATTTCCAAGCTTACATTCAATGAGCTGTCAAAATTTGGATAAGCCAATGCATGATAAATGTATACTAAACAAAATTTAATTGGAAAAATTTGTCATAATTCCAAAGAGATGTTGGAAGAGACCAAGGATGTGAACAATGTTTGTGGTATTTGCTCATTTGGTTTGATGAAGATAGCTATGTCATTGAAGAATTGTATGATATGACATTTGTACTAACTGCCCATCTTATCAAGAGTCCATTGTGAACTCCTAACCTGAAAATTGATACTAAGGTTGAGGACACAATGACTAAGAGAAAAGTTGTTAACAGATCACCCTAACATAGTCCATTAGAGATCTTGAAGTAACTAAAAGTATAGCCACTAATGTTGATCGATACACTTCTTACTCTAATGCAATGCAAAATCTAGGAGTTCCAGCACACAATAAAGAAAGATTAGTTGACATAATCAAACGATTTTTAAATGTCTAATTTAAGGATAATAATATGATATGTATTTCATTATGCTGAGTGTGAAACCTCATTAGTCATTATGTCACCATACTATATTTTACGACCTTGTAGGAAAGTCATTTGTTCCACACTCATAATATTGACCACGCATTTTTCAGTCTATTTATAGAACCATAGTTGTACTTTTGCAAAAATTATTCATAAATATTTGAATTCTCCAAATTTGGTTGACTAACAAGTAAAGACGTGACAATTGTCAATTAAAGAGATCAATAAAACAAATATAGATATGCGACCAAACTTCAAAACTAGAATAGATTAAACAATCGATTATGAGTGTAACTATAGACACCAAAATATGGATTGAAGGCAATAAAGGTCACCATGGAGTGGGATAAAACAATATGAAAATCTACAATCCACCAGTAACATTCGAAGGGATTCCATGATTCCAAAACATGATTCAAATGTAATTCTCAACATATCCAACTAACCAACCATGAGAATTTTGACTAGACTTGTGACCAAATATTGAGACATGATTCCACGATCAACTCAATTGACAAAGTCACCAATTGATCCCATGAAAGATGACCCTATAAATCTCATGATTAGTGATCAATTTTGTAGATTCAAATATCAAATTCCTTTAATGTGTAGGCTACTGATGAACGTCTCATTTTGTATAACCTTTCTTGATGTTGTAGGGTTCCAACCTAATACAATCACATATCTTGGTTCTCATATATACAAGTACGTCCCTAGACATGCAAATTAGTATCCGAAACCCACCTAAATCTAACGTGCATGCCTATGAGGGTCAAATTTCATATTTGATCTTGGTTTTTGTTACCATAGTTGGACCTACCCAATCTATTGTTTCTTAGAAGGTGTTGTTGACACCCCATTTTTTCTCACTTAGAAGAAAATCATGTTTAAATGTTATTTTCTAGCTAATGATGGAGCCCATCCCAGTTTCCATATTTTTACCATTTTCACCATTTTTATATATTTTCCAAAATTTTCTGCCTATTTAATGTATCCATTTTCCCCGATTTATTCCAGTTCATGGCTTTCTGTAAAGAAAATCTATTATCTATATTTAAGTGGCATTTGTCCATTATTGCCTCTTTTATAAAGGCATTTCTCATAAATTGCCTGGTTAAATTATCTTGAATTAAATAATCTCTTTTTTCTCACAGATAAATCAATTACCTTTATCAACATAAAAATACTTATCTTTTAGATAATGATGAAGGATGATCCTTAATGATTGTCTTTTGTCTCTCCTTCATTATTTTATTCCACTTCTATTCAAAATCCACCTTTTCCATGATTTTCTCCAGAACATTCCTGAAATATTCATAATTCATGAAAATTGACCTTATCTAGCCAGGGCCACCCAACTGATCACAGAAACCCATTGGTGACACAAGGAAGATGGCCTTGATCTACATGCCATACATCACCGTGCATCAACACAATCCACGTTTCTTCATGATCTTTCAGTTGGAAACCCCAAACTATAAAATTCACCTATAAATGGACCCCATCACACAACATATTCTATATTCTCTCGTCTCTCTTGAAGTTAGAGAAACTACTGTCTCTTTTATTTTTATCATGTGATCAGAGGGTCCTTCCTATAACGCCAACTATTCTCGTAACGTCGATAGGTTGTACAACAATAATCACTTGTTTCTCTATTATATCAACATCAATAATTGTTGCTTGCTCTGATTTGATTATAATTTTTCATTTCTGCATGCTCTTTCTCAAGACCCAATCTTACTCTACTGAATGTGTCTCTCTATAAGACCCTGACCTGGCTTTTTTCTTGATCTTTCATACTTAGCAAAATTCGATGCTTAAAACCTTAATCTAACCATGTGATGTGCCTTAATAACACGTGACATGCTTATGTTTTAAGTTTGGTCCTGGTTGGATGATGTTTGAACTAGTTATGCTATAAGTGAGCTTGTTTTGGACCAAGTTGCAACTTACCCATGTTGAGGGTTTATCTTGAAATTTATCACATGTTTGATGTGCCTCCTGTCTTTTGGCATCATGTTTTAGAAAATGATGCATAGGGGTGCCTTGATGCACCTTGGTTTATGAGGTGGCATCATGTGTTGATAATTAGGGTTTTGCTTTGATGCCTTGTATAGATAGTTGAACTTGCTTGGATGTTGACCCCTTGTGAGTGTGGTGATTGGTGTGTTTCCTTGGTATTTCTTGTTGCGGTCAAAGAGGCTTGATGAGTTCCTTGTGTTCTTGAGGTCGAAGAGCCTTAAACCCTTTCCTTGGTTGCCAAGGACTTTAGGGTTTGGTCGCTACCCTTGTTAGGTCACCATGCTTCTTCTTCGACTGAAGTGTTCTGAGGACCATGATGGTCTCTATACTTCCTTGTTTTTAACAACCTTATTTCATATGCATGCTTAGTGCTTGCATGGATGTTTTATGATGGACAAGTGGCACTTATGTGCATGAAACCTAATTCTCTTTACCTCTCTCTACCTTTGGGTATTTGTACCACTCTATTTGCACCCTCTCTTCCTTCTCTTATCTTTGGAGCTCATCCTTGTGATCTTAGTGGTGGAGAAGAGATCAAACTTGGAGAAAGGTAGTTGAACCCTTGCATGTGTGATCTAGGGTTGGAGTATCTCTCTTTTGGGGATCCTTTGGTGACCCTTGATCGTGGTAAGTGGTCTATCCTTCTTGTTTTCATTTTCTTGCAAACCCTACTACTCTCTTTCTTCTCTTGGCCAATCCATGGTTCTCCATGGTGGTTATCTTAAGGAACTTCTCTCTATGTGGTCGAATTCATGGTTTTCCCATGGTAGTACTTATGAAGAGATGAAGATCTCCTCTCTTCCCTTTCTTTTCGTCCTACAGTTTGGTTCTCTCTTTCTTTGAACTTTCTTTTCACCTAGGTTGTTTCTTGTTTTTTTGAGGTGATCTTTATTATCTTTGGGGTTGAATCAAGCTTGGTTTCTCTCCCTTCTTTGGAGCTTATTTGCTTGGGAGTTATTTATTCATAACCCAAGGTGAGTTATATAACTTTCCTATCAATTATTGTTGCACTTATATTGCATGTCATTAATCCATATCTAATTTTTGTGCGGTCGCTAAGGCTTTTATGGTGGTTGAGGATCATTTTTTTGTTTGGTCTCTATAACCCTAACCCTAATTCCTTAGGTCGTTATGTTTTCATGTTGGTCGCTATGCCTTGAGCTTTTTGCGGTCGACATGTTTGATGATGTGCATTGGTTCCTATATTGTGAAAGATCTAGGGGGGGGGGCGAATAGAGTTTATAAAATATTTAAACAAATTTAAAGTGCAAATGTATATAAAAGAGGCAACTAAAAGAGAGAGATGGAATTTAGAGTTGTTCCATCTACGATGTTAGTCCACTACCTAGTTGTTACCAACTTGGATTCGCAACAAACACTTTTATTAATTTATCAGTGAGGACAAATTACAAGATGATTGCTGCTAATAAATCCGTCTTCTTTACCAGCCACGAAAGAGAACCACCGAACCTCTTCTTTTATGAACACACAGACGGATGAGGAAGAGCCCCAACACACCTTTTCTTTTATGAAGTCACTGAGGGCCAAGGAAGAGAACCACCACACCTCTTCTTTTATGAATAAACCGAGGGCCAAGGAAGAGAACTGCCACACCTCTTATTTTACACATTCACTGAGGGTCGAGGAAGAGAACCACAAGTAACAAAAATAAGAAAGGAAGAAGAAATACACCAAATAAGTTCTGCAATGCCCTTATGAATCAAGCTCATGAACTAAACCACTTAAGGATGTATCAAGGTTGTAGAATGGTGGTAGGATAAGCTAATGGCAAGGACACGAAGGGATGTTGCTGTGAATGATTTGCAAAAGGATAGCTACAACTCTTATTGCTTAAGATGTAATGTATGCAAGTGTGAAAGTGTGTGTTAGGTTGCTTCTAATCCACTACTATTTATAGGAATGAAGTATGGGTAGCTAGGGCATCTTTGGGGAGAGTCTAGAGGGTTCTAGAGGGTCAAATAGCCATTTGAACAAAATTAATTTAGATACAACAACTAGTTTGAACGAATTAAAAAGTATATTATAGAACCTTCCTCGGTCGACCATTTTCTTGACCGGATTGGAACTCAGTCGACAATTTTCTCGACCGAGCCAATGCTGGACATGTCATACTTCAATGGTTATAAGTCAATCAAAGATATCTTAGTCAAGGGTATAACAACGACTCTTATTTTGACTTAGTTTGACTCGCAATGAATATGCAATATTGATTTCTTGAGTCCTCATTCGATCATTGTATCAGTCGACAAATTCTTCGACCAACTTAAGGCTCAATCCACAAAGACTTTGACTGAAAAGCTGTAAAAGATGGATAAACTTTGGGAACACTTATCTAATGATTTATCTAGTGTAACGTACCTATCCAAGACATTTGATATCAATTTTGGAATAGGAGGGCTTGGTCCACAACTTGATTTTACATGAGTTCTAAGCATAAAATACAAATAAGCACATATAAATACTTTATTCAAAGAATTTGATATTCTAGTCTTGAGTTTGCCAAGAGGTTCATGAAACACTTAAAGTAGCATGTCAAATCCACAAGTAATACATTTTGTCATCATCAAAAGAGAAGATCAACTAATGTCCAATTTAGTCAACATGTTGAAGATTAGTTCCATATTATCCATATTATCAAGATTTCTATTTCCTTGCAATAATCTAGAAACTCAATTTTGCAAATCAACATTTTTGGCAATCTTCTTATTTAGATCTAAGTTCAACATAGAAAGATTTGAAAGTAAATCATCTTTTTCTTTTACTAAAGAGCCATAGTCTACATGATTGCACAAAATAGGTTGAGTTTGATAATCATTAAGTTTAGCAAGCATGTCAACTTTTTCTTGAGATAAAAAACTATTGTCATTTTCAAAAGCAAGAAATTTAGCCTTATAACTTTCAACATATTCTTTTAAAGCATTATTTGAGTACCTTAGAATATCATATTTAGAACTAATATTATCCAAATCAACATACAGTTCATCAATAATTTTTGAAAGTTTTTTCTTTTATTTCTTGCAATCAATGTACTTAGCATGAATTTCTTCAATACTATTTACTAATTCATCCTTAGATAATTCAAAAATATCTACCTAATTTGTTTCTTCTTCATCTTCTTTTGCCATGAGACATTCTATCTTTTCTTCTTCACTGCTCCCATTTTCATCGCTTGATTGGTCCCAAGCGACCTTGTAGTATTTTTCTCCCTTGTCCTTCTTCTTTGATGAAGATTTCTTTTTCTGGAGTCTTGGACACTCAATTTTTAGGTGGCCCTTCTTTCCGCACTCAAAACACATACAAGAATGATTACGTTTATATTTCTAACCATTTACAATTAAAGCATCTTCCTCATTTCTGCTGTTTGTATCACCATTTTCTTGAGTGATTTTTGATGATGACTTGGAGGTGGCTTTAAGAGCAATGTCTTTCTTATTCTCCTTTTGTTGTTCAGCCTTTATCTTTTCTTATTATTCTAGAGTCACTTCATGTGTTTGTAGACTTCCGATGAGCTGCTCCATTTTGACTTTTGTAAGATCATTAGTTTCTTCGATGGTAGTGACCTTGGGTTTGTACTTTATGGCAAATGATCTAAGTATTTTTGATACTTGATCTTCTTCACTTATGTTCTTTCCCAAGGCACTTAGGTTTTTTATAATGTTAGAAAATCTAGCATACATCTCTGCAATACTTCTGTTAGATTGCATAAGAAAAATTCAAATTTATGTTTTAGCATACCAATCTTAGTGTACTTCACTTGTGTGGTTCCCTCATGAGTTATGGAGAGCTTGTTGCATATTTCATAAGTAGTATCACAACTGGATATACGATTAATTTCACTTGTTGATAATGAATAGTAGAGTATGCTTACAACCTTTACATTCAATGTATCTTGTTTTATCGTTTCCGCATCCCATTACACTAGTTCAGTTGTTGGAATCTTGTAAGATATAGTAATCATTTTCCATAAGTCAAAGATCAATCCTTGGAAATAGAACTACATCCTCCTCTTCTAGTAAGTACACATGTGGTTTATTCACGTGTGTGCCTTCCATGTTGAGGTTGCCTAGTAAGCCCTCCCCCATTCTTTAAGACCAATGTTGGCTCCTTGAAGACCTGCTATGATGCCAAATGAAAGATCTAGAGGGGGGTGAATAGAGTTTATAAAATATTTAAACAAAATTAAAGTGAAAATGGAAATAAAAGAGGCAACCAAAAGAGAGAGACAAGATTTAGAATGGTTCTTCTATGATGTCAGTCCACTACCTAGTTGTTGCCAACTAGGATTTACAACAAACACTTCTATTAATTTATAGGTGAGGACAAATTACAAGATGATTGCTATAAATAAATCCATCTTCTTTATCTACCACGAAAGAGCACCACCAAACCTCTTCTTTTACGAATGCACCAACGGATGAGGAAGAGCATCACCACACCTCTTCTTTTACGGAGTCTGTGAGGGCCAAGGAAGAGAACCGCCACACCTCTTCTTTTATGGATGGACCAAGGGCCAAGGAAGATAACTGCTACACCTCTTCTTTTATGGATGCACTGAGGGCCAAGGAAGAAACCACAAGTTATAGAAATAAGAAAGGAAGAAGAAATACACCAAATAAGTTATGCAATGTCCTTATGAATCAAGCCTATGAACCAAACCACTTAAGGATGTATCAAGGTTGTAGAATAGTGGTAGGCTAAGATAATGGTAAGGACATAAAGGGATGTTGTTGTGAATGATTTGCAAAAGGATAGCTACAACTCTTATTGCTCAAGATGTAATGTATGTAAGTATGCAAGTGTGTGTTAGGGTGCCTCTAGACCATTACTATTGATAGGAATGGAGTATAGGTGGCTAGGGCATCTTTAAAGAGAGTCTAGATGGTTCTAGAGGGTCAAATTGCCGTTTGAATGAAATTAATTTAGATACAATAACTAGTTTGAACGAATTAAAAAGTCTGTTCTAGAACCTTCCTCAGTCATCCATTTCTCGACCGGACTGGAACTCCGTCAACAAGTTTCTCAATCGAGCAAAGTCTAGATGCATCATACTTCAACAGCTATATGTCAATCAAAAATATCTTGGTCAAGGGTATAACAATCTCTCTAATTTTGACTTAGTTTGACTCAAAATGAATATGCAATTTTGATTTCTTGAGTCCTCGGTCGAGCATTGTCTCGGTCGACAAATTCTTTGACTGACTTAAGGCTCGGTCCACAAAGATTTCAATCGAAAAGCTGTAAAATATGGATAAACTTTCGGAACACATATCTAATGATTTATCTAGTGTGACCTACCTATCCAAGACATTTGATATTGAGATGTGAAAGGTTTTGGAATAGGTGGGCTTGGTCTAAAGCTTGGTTTTACATGAGTTCTAAACATGAAATACAAATATGAACATATATATACTTTATTCAAAGATTTTGATATCCCAGTCTTGAGTTTACCAAGGGGTTCTTGAAACACTTAAAGTAGCATGTTAAATCCACAAGTAAGAAGCGTTTGTCAACATCAATAAAGAAGCTAAGCTAATGTCCAATTTAGTTAAGATGTTGAAGGGTTGTTGCACTCTCTATAGTGGACCTAACCATAGAGGCTGCTAGGGAAACCTATCTTAGCGGTCGCTAGTGGTGGTTTAGCTTGTATGGTTGCTACACATTTTTGGTTGCATGCTTGGTTGGTTATGATGGTAACATTTGATCTTACAACCTCCAAGAATGTGGGAAGTGGTGAACATTAGGGTATGATGTTAATTGCTATTATGAAAACCCTAATCAGTTATCCATTAGTAACCCTAACCCTAATTTTGATTACATGGTGAGTAATGAATTTCTTGCTGGAGTAATTGGCATGATGATTAAGTATTTTCTCTCTCCTACTTGCTGTAAACCTAACTTGTAGGTTGAATGATCATCATAGCTAATGATTGTTTTGGTATCACTTGTGTGACAAATATGGTGTTTATGAGCCTTTATGAGGCATAGAGAGATAATGATATTTCTTGCAGGGAACAAGTGAATTGTCTTATGATCTTGGCCGAGGCTTAATGCCTAATTGAGGTGGTATCCTCTTCATGATGTGATAAGGGATTGGTATTCCTTGATGATGTGTTAATGCCTTGTGTATGGCATTGAGATAGTATCAAGAAGTGATGTGACAAGTTTATGTCTTATACGTTGTATGTCTTCTAAAGTTGCAATCTACCTTATCTTTGTAGAACCTTTCTAGGGTTTGTTCGTTGTAACTTGATTGATGTAGTATAAAAACATCTAATGGTTTAAATAATCAAGTGAAACCCTAATCATGTAGTTTACCTATGCCATATGTCCATTCCAATGTCAGAACTTGTTGGATGGTGAAACGAGTATTCCTAAGGGAAACTCAGAGCACATATTTTTGAATATGTGGGGTTCTTGGAGAGAACATCCTTGTCATCCAGATCTCAAGTGTTTTGAGAATGATTGTGGTCATGTTTCAATGATTATATTATGTGATTTGATTTTGAGGACAACTATGGTTGTACCTCAGTGATAGGGTTGTCTCTTATACCCTGGTCTCTAGCACCGTTACCTGTACCAAGGTGGGCTAGGTGTTTTTAGCATGACTATATGTCGCTGGTGGCAGTTGACTATTATGTAGTATGGCACCTATTTTGACTTAGCAGTATTCAGTTGGATTTGGGTGATACGACTCAAATCCTCAAGTTTTAATAAAAGACATTACACAACTATGTAGTATATCTGCTTAGGGCTAAACACGATTCACATTGGTTCTTGTCCTTGGCTTGTTTCTTGTACTGCTCAATTATATTATAATGCGGTAATAAAAACCAATTGTTATACATGTTCTTCATATCCCTTCTAAATACATAACTTGTTTTACATATCTGTTGTAGCTACTTAACCTGCCTAGTATGTGTAATCTATTTTGAAATTATTCATTTAGTTGAATTTTCTCATTGCATTTAATAATGTTATTTCCTACGTAAGTATAATATATGTTTATAATAGTTGTTGGTTGAGAGTTATATCTATCGCTGGGACATGGGTATCACCCCTGTGGTTCACCACATCTTTTTAGGTGGCCGTGCATTGTGTGGTAGTGATTGTGCTGTCGAGGAGGAGCAACAAGGATATTAGTGAATGCAGAATATTGGATATGTTACTAGTGTTTTGTAGTAGTGTCCTATGTTCATCCCTGTACTATCAGAACTGAAAGGGTTGTGTTTTGTAGATGTTGTATCGACACGTGTTTTTGGCTATATGCCTTTAATTGTATATAATGGTTGTGCATGTGAATAGGTTATCTTTTGTAATAGGTGCATGGCAGTTGGCCACTATACAAATGTGCATACCTACCCTGATATGAGATATGGTACAATTTGTGGACCTTTGATGTAATATATTTCTACGCATCTGGTTATATGACATCGATTTTAATTTACCATGTTTTGTTGTAATGTGCTTGTTTTGTTGTTATAGCGGGCTTTGGTTTTGAGTTATCTTGGTCACGTGGCGTCAGTGTGCCACACTCTCACTCTCTTCCCATGTATGAATCCTAATCGCCAATGATGGTTCTCCATCATGGGAGGTCCCGAGGCAATTGGGACCACGACATACCCAAAAACTAGGACTTATAGGGCTATTATGAAAAAACCACAACCGTCTCCAGCCCTAAAGGTCCACCAACATATTTTTTTTTCATTTTTATGTCATTTTTATTAACAACAACTTCAATCAGCACTAATTTTATTCGAGATGATTAAAAAGGTTACAATACCATTATTGGGCAAGTTGGGGCTACTAACATCTTTCCTACTCGTAACATGATCGATGAATCCATTCTCTAAATTGATGCATACCTTTCTTATCCACCCTTAGATGGAGTCAAAATCATAGTTTTATATATTTTCCCATGAATTTAAATTCCTAGCTCATTTTTTTTCTTATTTTATGTATAAACTGGGTGGAGACTCTGAACTTTATCAATTTATCATTTTCTTCTTAATTTTTGTTGTTTGCACAACTAGATTTTTTAACTGGGTACAACAGTATGGTGACTTCGCTAGGGAGTAGTCAGATGATCTGAGTTGTATTTTCTTTTTTGTCATCTCATGTTTTACCGATCGGCCAAGGTTTATGTCTTTTCCGTTCATTTTTCTTCCACTTCTTCTATTTTTTACTGAAACCTGGAGTTTTTCAAAATAAAATTTACTTCAGACTAGAGCAATTTGCCAATAAAAAGTCAAAAATTTTGTTTTTCTAATTTTAACTCTTAAAAACTGATATACCACTCTATTTTACCAACATTTTTTTAACCGTGACCTTTTATTTTATAGATCTGAATAAAGTTGATGGAATCCATTGTTCCGCCAGCAGATAAAAAGTCATAGCTTTGGTATTCCTATTTGCTTTAGTATTCGACAATACAAAAAGTGCTACATTTTTCTACTGACCACCATTTTAATGGTTAACATCCACTTCCCTTTTAGGGTTATCCCCACTTCCCTCCTTTTTCTTCTTTTCCTTTTTCCTTTTATTATTTTTATGGAAAAATAACATAACATAAAGGAATGAGGGAAGAGGATGAGAGGAGTCTTCATGATGAGAAAAGTCTTCTCTTTCTTAATAATTTCATGATTGTTTCCTTATGCATCTATTATATATCTTTTTTATTGTGGGAATTGCATTAAAAGATATTAAAATATTTCACCTACATAGTGCACACTGATAAAGCCAAGTCTCATGAATGGGTGCCAACACTCTCGTTGGATCCCCAAAAGTGACAAGGGTGGGATGGTTCTAGTAAAGGTATTAGTGCAACGTTAAGCTTGATGTCCAAAGGCCTTGAAAACACCCCCTCTCCTAAGCACTCACAATTGGTTACAACCTTTATAGTCACAATGCGTATCTGGAGTAGTTAAAAATTTCAAAACCTGGGTTACCCCCACAATGTGCGCCATCATGCCATATAGAAGATAAGGATTAACCTCTCCTATATAGATCATATTTGAGTGAGGACATTGATCAAATCTAAACTCATCGGAAAAAATGGGGGACTTTATCTTCTTCATATGCTTCTTCTGGTTGATATTTTTACAACTTTCAAGATTGTTACACTTTGCTAATTCTAGGATTGTTGAAAGATTTATGCTCTAAGATTGTAGTCATCATACATGATTGCTTTTCGTTTGCTAACATCCTCATGTTTAAAATAATCTTATCAAAACAATGCACTCACATAAACAATCTTATCAAAACAAAAATATCATATCAACAATCTAAAAATCTCACATGATCTCTAATAATCTCAACATAACAATCTCCAATGACTTCAAATGATCTAAATCTTTGATCATTGATCTATTCAAACTTGAAAATCTTTCAATGATACCAAAAATCTCAAATGATCTCTCTCATCTAATAATATTTATTGACTACTCTTCTAAAAGAATTTTTTTTCCTATCAAAAGAAAAAATAACTTTCTAAGAAAATCAACATTGTTTTTTATAGCAAAAAAAGGAAAATTCTTTCAAAAAGGCTTCTTTTCAAAAGAAATTTCTTTAAAAAAACTCTTTTAGAAAAAAGGATTTTTTTGCAAAATAAGAAAATGAATTCTTTTAAAACACAAAAAAGAAAAGTTTTTAGAAAACAAAAACCTTTCCAAAATAAATTTATTTTGAAAAAAAAGAAAAATATTCTTGAAACAAAATGAAAGACCTTTAAAAAAGATAATGACCATTTTTCAGAAACAACAATCTTTTTGAAAAGTGAACAAATATTTTCCAAAAAGAACAATCTTTTCAAAGAAAATATCCTTTTAAAAGAACATTATTTTAAAAAAGAACAATCTTATAAAAAAAGAACAATTTTTAATATTTCAAGGAAAATCAACCAAACTTGAACCATCTTTCAAACCTTAAAAAAGTTGAAAAAGGAATATTTTCAAAACTCAACAAAATTGAAAAGATGTTTTTAGAAACTCGACAAAGTTGAACATTTTTAAAGAAAATGGTCAAAAATTGAACCATCTTTCAAAAGTAAAACATCTTTCAAAACTCAACAAAACTGAACTGTATTTCAAAAAGTTAGAAAATGTTCTCAAAACTCAACTAAATAAAGGAGAATTATTTTTAATCTCATAATACCTTTTCAAAAGTCTTACAACTTGATCCATGCTGAAAGGTTTCCCGATTGTAGTCTCTTCTCATGGGCCACCATTCACACTTGAAACCTTTGACATCTACTGAAAAGTTGCCAAATCCTATTCAAGTGCTCTGAATGCTCTTCAATCTTCATCTTTGTTCACACATGAGACAAATATCTATCCTTTTCAAGAAGCTTCCTCAAAATACCTTGACATTGTGAGGACTAAATTTCCACCTTTAGCCTTGGGCCAAAATGCTGCCCAATTTTACCTATAAGCTATGTGCTTTCTTGATAAAGTCACGTATAACTTTGAATCATTCACTCCGACCTTGAGATACTCATGCCATGTTTGCTCAAGAACATACTTCCTTTACGAGGCTCTAACTCACTTTGATCCTTCTAAGACAAATCTTCACAATTATGCCACAAGTCTACCCAATCCTCAAATCATGGATATAACTTCAAAATCTTGAATAGAATATTAACTCATGGGTCGAGCATGCCAATCTATTTGATCCAAAGGATTTTCCTACTTTATTGATATGTCACCTTGTAGCACTTGATCTTCCTATCTTTGGATACCATTTCTTTTCATGGTCTTAGACGAAAACCTAAAACTAGTCCATCACCCTAGCTTTCACGTTCATATCCATATGGTCCCGTACCACGACCTTAAACTGGGCCATAAGTGCACCTTCACTTTCACATCTTTTTATGGTTTCAGACCACAACTTAAAACTGGGTCATCACCTTACTCTCATGCTGACATTTGTATGGTCCCATACCATGACCTAAAACTAGGACAATACCCTAACTTTCATGCTCATATCTATATGGTCCCAAAGCATGACCTAAAATTGGGCCATCACCTTACTTTCACGCACATATGTATATGGTCCTGGACTACAACCTAAAACTAGGTCATCACCTTGCTTAAATCTTTGTATATATATGGTCCCAGAGTACGAACTAAACTTGGCCATCATCGTGCCAACACACTCCTTTGTTGTGAGTATTTCTCTTATAGGATATCCCTTGAGGAGAGAGAAATTTGACACAACTGTATCCATCCAAAGTCTCTGACCCGAGTGGGTCACCTTATCCCTAGACACCCCTTTACCTTGTGAGCATTTCTCTCATAAGATCTCCTCTAAGGTGATAGGAATCTCACACACCCGTATCCAACCAAAGTCTTTGTCCATGAGTAGGTCACCTTATACATGGATGCCCCCATTTCCTAGTGAGCATCTCTCTCAAAAAATATCCTCTAAGGAGATACAAACCTCATTCATCGATCCCCATCCACAACCTCTATCCCCAAGTGGGTCACCTTGTCCCTGGACACCATCCTAACTTACATGCTACAAGCGACAAACATTATTTGCATGCTTTATCACAATTCTACTAGACATATCTCCAGACAAGACTAAAAAAGTGCTTCCATATCACTTAATCTAGGGGCATGTTACTCTACTTATAACATTGGATCTGTTAATCTAGGTTGATACATGAAAAATCCCTTTCCATTCAAAGGGTGAACTTCTATTTTTTGACATGATCTTTGTCCTCATCTCCATGCAAGGGTTAGTTTAGCTTTGTCTGTCGTTATTTTTGAAACCCTCGTTCGTGCAAGGGGAACTTTTTGTTGAATCTTATTGAGAATTTTAGGGATACAAGAAAACATGCGTGCCATCTCTTGAAACCTCTTGCCTAACACAAGGGTTAGTTTCTCTTCAACAATTTTTCTTGCATTTTGGTCTCCTTGCTACACAAGGGGTAGATTCCCCGTAGGTCTCCTGAACCTAACAACCAATCATTCTACCTTTATTATAGAGGAGGACATCACAAAAGTCTCAAGCAATAGAATGCTTACTGATAGTTTCGGGAAGATTTTCTTGAGATGGAAGCCACCAACAAATAGCCCATCATCGATGAGATGATGAAGACTGGTTGAAGAATTCCATGATGAACAAAAGGCTGAAGTTGACAAAGGATCCATCCAGTAGTCAAAATGGGCTGATGAAACACATGTCACAAAGAAGCTTAAGTTTGGTGGCAATCAGACTAGTCAAAGCTAACATGGGTCAGCCAAAGGCACAAATATAGGTGTCCCCCTCTACAGGTCATTCACAACTATCATCACCATACAACATACAAGGTGGACAACTACAATATGCTATACGACTCCCACCAAGGGTATATCAGTGCAATAATGTTACATCTGGGCATCAACAATAGGAGACATTTGAGACACACACAATCACTCCAAAGAATAGCGAAGTAGATGATCATACAAAAGAACTCAATGAACAATCAGAATTCATTGTTTATCAATGCATAAGGTAAAAAGCTGCAAAAGATCAGAAGACTACAATTCTAGCACATAAGAAGAGGCCTTATGCATTCAATCACACAAGGTACCATCCACCGCCACCTTGGAACTATCATCTCATTCCAGGACCATATGGGTACCCGCCTCATGCAAGTTTGGTCACAACATTAACAATTGCAGTTCACTCAAAGATCCAACACACTGTTGATCACAATATGTTTGAAATCATGCAAAAATTGGGAGATCTAGAGGCCAACATTGTAGAAATGAACACCTATAGAGGTTACCACCATAAGATCATAATGCTCGATTGTCAAAGCATGATGAAGATACATTTTTAGAACTGACTATTACTCCCACCTGTATAAAAGAGGAGATACCATTGAAAAAACCAAAGAGAGGGTTCACACACTTAGGGACCTCTCTCAATACCATTCTTCTATTTATCGAGCACATAGTGAAGTTTCCAACCATAAAGAAGCCTCATAATCCTCTACCAAAGAGATACAATTCCAACAATTATTGTGATTTCCAACACCACAAGGGGAAAAAAACAGACTCATGTATAGCCCTCAAACACAACATTCAAGACATAATCGATGCAAGTTTGGTCCAATTGGATGCCCTTATATAAGTAACACTAGACCTATCGTCAAAGAGCTATGTGCGTCCCTAGAGTTGATTGAATCCCCACTTGAGATAGAGCACAACAAGAACACACCAATTGATGCAGTCACAAAGTTGATCGTGCATCCACTCAAGCCATAGTTATACTAAAAACACTGATACACATAGCTGTCACGAGCCCCAAAGCATCTGGGAATCATGAAGGATCTATCTAACCATTTTTTCTTAAAAATTATCACAAATGAAAAAAATGAAAAATGAAAAAAAATCAGAACCCTCAAAATAAAAAACTCAAAAAGTAAAAATGAAAAAAATTAAAACTTCTAATACGAAAAAAATCCATCAAAATATGAAAAACCACTTAATCAACTTAAGTTTTTGGATGCATCCCCCAATGCACCCTAAAGTGGAAAGGTCAAAGTAGAACTATAGGGCCTAAAAATGAAGGAGCACAACTATTATCTCGATGCCCCAATAGTTCACAAACCTAATCTAAATAATAAAAATCACTCGATCCATATAATCATCTAAAGCTACAATTGCATGATGAATACACACGTAAAAATCAATAAATTGTCCTCTTCTAGGTTTTTTAAATATGAGAAACCCAGAGGTGAGTTGAAACATACCCACAAAGTCAGGACATCCTAATAACAAATTTAGGGGTCATTACCTACATGAACTTTAATGTTTAAATATGACAACAACCCTGCTCACAGGCCTTGTAAGAAACCAAAACCAAGAATTTTACCCTATTCCTTAACTAAGAGGTTGGTAATCTTGGCTCCTTATTATTGACCAACCAAGGATAATGCTATACCTTAGTTAATATTGGTAATGCTTATAACATGAATAACTCGATTGTAAACCATTACATGATTAAGATTAAAAATAAATATGACATATTATGTGGAAATATGTTCTATAATCAACATCACAAATCATAGTACACTCATATTAACATAATAACTTAATTATGTGCTAACACGTAATGTAAATCCACAAATGTTTCTCTTGATAACCAAAATACAAACAATGGGTAAAATATTTTAAAAAGAGGTATAATGTTCTGTGGAATAAAGATTGGTATTCCCATGTCCATAAATATGGATATTGTTCCAATTATCTAAATAAATGTTTGATTAATGAGATTAATATGATAAATAAGCCAAAATTTGAATTTCGTTCCTAATAATATGAGACAACTCATTTGGGAGAAATGTGAAGCTAATGGGATTCTAAATAATATATAATAATGGTAATGATTTAATATTATGATAATATAATAGTAACCAGACAAAATTCCTAATTATATTATAACACATAGAAGGAAACTCTAAAAACCAATTATAATGGTTAAAACTATTCCTTGGGTCCCAATAAACTTGGGTGCCAAGTTTCATATTCTTTGAACAATAATAACTATTCCAATTTCAATATACAAAAGAAAACATGAGGAAAGGACAAAAACATTAAATGAATTATTGAATGACTTTGAAAGTGGAAATAAATCCCAATATCATACTCTAAATATCAAAATTAGCCTATGTGTGAATTTTCACATTAATTGAATAACTTTATCTATATGAATTTTATTTAGGGAAGAGAATATAACTTATGGTCTAAGATACTAAATAAAATAATAAACCATCCTAAAAGGGAGAAATAATGAAAAAAATTAGTTTCTACAAGTTCTAATTAGTTTGGGGGGTCAATTTTCCTATTAATTGGATTATGTTTGAGCCCTCAAATAAGTTAGGAAAGAGAATAACTCAATAATCAATATAAAATATCATTTATGAAGGTTGGCTTTTGATTTCCCCTAAAGTTCTGATTTATGCATCTGTTACACATGTTTACCTCGCTTTTTCTATTTGTGGTCCAGTCATATGACGATCACTTTTCTTTCCCCTACTAGAACCATTCATCCAATGGATACAACACTTTCTTCAACCTCCACTTGTTTAGGATAGTCGGACGGGTTCCTAACACACTCTACTATGTTTTCTCTACGATCTCTCTCTCCCATCTCTCATCCATTTTTTTTTATTTTTCCTTTGTTAGTTTCCATGTTTGATACTGAATCATTTGATTATGGCTTTCCTTATCTATTTCTATTCCAATCAAAAACCCCTAATTTGACTTTCCTACCAGAGTTTCCTAAATCTGCAACACCTAACCCTACTTATATATATACATATATATGGTCTGGAGCACCCTCACCTATGATAGAACTTATCATGTCACACCCTGCCACGATAAATGACATTACTCAAAATAAAACATGTGATTGATAGATAATTAATCACATAGCAAGAAAAAAAGGATAATTAAAACCAAATTAAACATCACCAACACATTTAGGAATATCTACATGTGAGTCCAACAACCTGCATAATAACTCATACCATATCAAGTATTTACAGATCTATCTAGTGGTCTTAACCACAACCTGTGTACAAATATATGTCCCACGTATATAAATGCCATATACAACATCATAGTACTATGAAAAACTTGAGTCGATGTGCATATCATCTACAAAACAACTTCTTCCCATACTTGAGAGTATAGGGAAGACTCTAGGACATTCTAACTACTAAACAAACTTCTACGGGTACTGATGTAATGATATCCCTTCTCAAAAACCCACAATTACAGAAGGCCTTAAAGTTAAGAGCCATTACCTAAACTTTTTCCAAGGATCCATATTTTACCAAACAATATAAGATAGCAAATGATTTTCATTATTTCAAAGATGTTATTTACAAGTTGTTCCTTTAGAACTTACATAACTCTCCATCATCAGGAATGTACTTGAGAAGTATATGAGAAGAAGTATCTATCTAATCCTCCTTACATAGATTAGTGCCAAATATGTGGTGTGGTCTAAGTCATCTCTAAGACTATTCTTCTATTCTCAGACTTCCAGAGTTGGTATGAAGGGTTCGAGCAAGTTATAATCTTATAATGTGATATACATAGTGACTTTATAAATTGCAGGAAATAAATAAAAAAGCAAGCATTTATTTGCAATACATTCGAAAAACCTCAGAAAAACCATGGGAAACTAAAGTGGGTAGTCTTAGGTGTAACCACATACCTTGATGGTGATCCATACAGATTATACAATTATACATCAAGTAGATTCAATCAACCAATCAATGATTCCAAGAAAGCAAAGAAGAATTCAATCATTTAATATGCATGTATGTAAATCCTAAAGTGTCACCATCACATTAACATAGTAAACCCTACTTGGTTGTAATCTAGGGTTTAGATTTCCTTGGTATTGAGTTATCATTAGAGTTATGTTTGATACTCCAATTCCCATGTTCATTGATTTAATGACCTAAGAATCCTAATTCATGTTAAGTGTAACCATGATCATCACATCTATCATATTATAGCATCATGAAAACTTATATCAGATTATGAGAATTAAAAACATATCAAGTTAGGATCTTTAACCCTACACATTCATATACACGATTATTCTAATTAAAAATGTTAGGTATTATCAACATGGTCATGATTATCTTGGATTATCATTATCTTCAACATTTTCATATTATAACATGATTTGAGAGCATTAAGGTATTTAACAAGTTAATACACCAATCTGGGGGTTTTATACACTGATCATCACTTAAACCCACATTGCACTATTTTTAGAATGGGAAGCATAGTTAAACTTTGAAACTATTTTATTTGAATTTCTCTTGTTTTCATGATCAAAATTCATATATAACTTGTCATGATCTAACCAACCTATATTTAGTTATGATTTTTGCAAAATTAGCATTATTGGGCCAATCAATTTAGGCAAAGTCAACCTAGTGAGAATTATCTACTTAACCCATGTGGCCAGGCCCGACCAATGGTCTGTGACCACATCAATGATGCTCTACAGCATGGTTGTGGCTTAAAGCATAATGAAAAATCCATTTTACCCTTACCTTAATGCGTTGGGATCAGGGAGAACCAGGTAAATATGCCAACTCTCATCTCCTTTCTCGTACAAGCATACCTCTACGAGCGTACCCCATATACGTCACTACTGGAGCCGGAACCAAGAGTCAGTCATCCACCAATGGAGAAGCTTACTCTTATTCACTGTAGACCAAGTCTTCTTGGCAAGACCTCTCAGTCTCACTCTCACTCTTTCTATTTTGTGTAGCTTTTTCCCTTAGTCCTTTCTTTCTCACCTATTGACACAAGCTCTATCTTCCTCCTCCAAACCTCATCGGCAGTGTGTACAAGGGCCCAACTTCCACTCCTTATCAGTGCATAACCTCTCTCCTCCCTTATTTCTCTCTCTATCTCACTCCTTGTATGATGGAAAAGACGCCACCCCATTAGTTTCATTGGTGATAGATCGAATGCCGAAACCTCAAACAGTAGACACATCACGCCATAATCCTATCTCACTGACACTTGAGTACTCGACTGCATTGCCTTTGGCACTGTTACCCAGAAAGGCCTCCACTACTTCAACCTTCAATAGTAGCAATGGTCTCCATTGCCCCAGCCCATTGGAACCATAGCACCATCTACAACCGTTGCTTTATCGTCTCCTCTAAGCAAGTGCAAGGGTGGGTCACAAAGACCACATACATGATTTTCTATGGATGATAGAGGTTGAGTGTCATCTTCCCTCGATTGCTAGAGTTCCTATAGTCTTTATATATGTTTTCTAGGGAAACCCTAATGGCTTCCATGAAAAGGTGAAGGGGTGGGAGAGATATACTTGTACACCATGATTCACCAGAAAAGGAAGGTTATTATAACACTATAAACCATTGACTCCACATAAATCACGATCATATCCTTAATGAAAGCCGAGAAAGGACATAATCACTCCTTTCCATTACCATTTCTTGAATTTTGTAAATCCAAAAGTCATAAAGGAAAGCATATAATTATATGGTGTATTTGGGATAATCTAATTGATTATTAATCCACAAAGAGCCACATAATAACTTGGGGTCAATCTCGCTTTTAAGGGATTTCTTGACTCGTTCAAATTAGCAGAGTGCGGGAGGGGTGAATGCAAGGGAGACCACAGAGGCAATCACGAGGGCAACGACGGAGGTGCTTAGGATGATCATTGGTACATCGACTGTGGTACCTATACTACCTAGAGAGGTCGTTGATGTGGACGGATGTCTTCAAGCTTATGCTTTTGAAGTACTTTTTTTGGAATGCATGAGGGATGACAGGCAAGGGCGAACACAGAGGTGATTGGGAGAGCAATGACAAATGTGTTGAGGATCGCTGACACGTCGTCTGCGGTGCCTAGGTTGCCTACGGAGGTTATTGTTGTGGATGATCATCCTCTAATTTGTCAAGCTTCTATGTCTGGCACTCCTACTAGAGGATCATTGAAATATTTTTCTATATCGATGGATCTGAAGGTTAGGGCATGGTCGAATTCATTTGCTTCTAAACAATCAAATGATCTACATAAGCTTCATAAACTTGAGGTAGATTTAGTCAAAGGTAGGCTTGTGTACCCTAAGCAGATTACTGAGAGGAATGCTGAGAAATGGAGTCTAGCGACAATATGGTATGTGATCGGCCTCAAACCACACTAGCCGACCTTGGTGACACATTTGGCTCAAACTTGCCAGGTGAAAAGCTCTATTAAAGTTCATTCTCGGGGTAAAGGGTTCTTCCTTGTCACCTTTTCACATGTAGATGATCTGAACATTGCTATGGAAGGTGGGACATGGTTTGTCGTTGGGAAGCCCTTGATAATTAAGAAATGGGAGAGAGGAGACTCGATGGAGAATCTGAAGCTTGCGGAGATTTAGATCTGGATTAGGATTTTTTATCTTCCGACTGAACTTTTAGATGAGGAAATGTTCAACCAAATTGGTTCAGTCTTGGGTAAACCTATCACAGTAGATACTCCCACTGCATCCTTCACTCTACTTGAGTTTGCTAGAATGCAAGTTTTGGTTCCAGCCAATTCTTCTTTCCAAAGGATTCTTCCTATTACCAGTGATTATGACATTGAGGATTAGATCCACTTTGCGTATGAGTGGGAGCCTTCTTGTTGCATGAATTGTGGTAACTTTGGTCATGAGTCATTCTTGTGTAATGATACCCCAAAAGTGGTCGAGAAGAAAATTCAGAATAAGAAGGGGAGATCAACGCCTAGGAAAACCTAGATTCCAATTGATAAGGTTCCACCCATTGCTCCTGCTTCTTCCCAGGATGTCTTGTCAGATGAATTCTCTAGTGAAATGGAGTCTTTTTAGATAACCTAGGATTTCATTGTGGATATTGTCATCATTGCTCCAGTTTATGTTTCTACTCATGTTGGCCATAGTTGTGAGGGTTGGAAGGTTTAGGGGAAAAAATCGTAGTTCCCGCCCCCAATATGCTTCTAAAAAAAACTCAAATCCTTCCTCTGGGGTGGTGGAGATCTATTTTAATAGGTTCTCTCTACTAGATCCTAATGTTTCTAAGGAGGAGGAGGTTATTCATCCTTCTGAGGATGAAGGCATAGTTTCACCCTTCTTCATTTCAAATAGATAGACGGTTTTCTATTGTGTCCTAGAATGTAAAGGGTGCTAGTAACAAATTTTCCTGTATCCAAGACACCATTGAAAGGTCTGGGATTTGGAATCTAGATTGCACTGTACTGATGTTCCTAAATGTGTCAATGCTATTTGGAGAGATGCTAGATTCAATACGAATGACAACTTCTATTCTTATATCAGAATATGATTCTCTATAAGGATCCAAGTATCACTATTATGCCCTGATATGTCTCTGATCAATTGGTAGATTGTGAGGTTTTATTTCAATCCTATCCTTTTCTTCTTTGTGAGATATACGATACAAATGGTGATGTTGATAGGAAAAGGCTTTGGAGTGATGTTAAGCTTCTTTGTGCTTCTTGTTCTCTTTTTTAGTGCCTTTTGGATGATTTCAATGTTGTTAATTTTGTTAATGACAAGCTTCGGAAGCACCCCCCTTCTAAAACTAGTATGGAGGATTTTAACAATACTATGGAGGTTACTGGCTTGCTTGATATACCTACAAAGGGACCTTTCTTTACGTGGGAAATAAAAAATAAGAGTGAATTAATACTCACACGAGGATTGAAAGAGTCCTCTATAATATTGATTTCCTGTCTTCCTTCAAATATGCTTGGGGTGAAGTCTGCTCCTCGACTTGCAGTGATCATAAAGTTATGAAATTACATCTTTTCTCTGGAAAGAGGAATGTTACTCCCTTTAGATTCATTAACTCATGGATATCTGTAAATGGTTTTCAATACTTAGTTAAGAAGGTTTGGAGTGTGAGTAGTGGTGGTATGCCTATGTACAAACTCTACACTAAGCTGAATAGTCTCAGAGCTGCTCTTGTAAAGTGGAATAGAGAGGTTGTTGGAAATTTTTATTCAAAAGCTAGACGTTTGGAATTTGTTGCAAATAGTATTCATGATAAGGTTGATAGATGTCCTGATGACTCTGCTCTTCAAAGTGAACTCAGACTTGCGAGAACTGCAACTAATGATGCTTTAACCAATGTGGAAAGGATGTATAGACAAAAGTCAAGAGTCTAGTGGCTGAAGGAGGGAAATAAGAGTTGCAGATTCTTTTACACTTCCTTGAAAACTAGACGTATTGTTAATATTATTCACATCCTTAATATATATGACGTTCCTTGTTATGATCCCAATACTATATTTGAACACATGGTTTCCTATTACTCTAATCTATTTAAATCTGATACTTGTGGTCCTATTGTGTGGAAACATGAATGGAAACTTCCTGTTCTTAGCTCTGAACAAAGAGATATGTTAAAAAAATGGGTTACAAAGGAGGAAGTGAAGAACACTGTCATGAGTTTGAAAAAAGGCAAGGCACTTGGCCCTGAAGGTTATAATGTTGAATATTTTTATTTCACGTTGGGACATTGTCTAGGCTAATGTTGTCTCTATCATTCTTAATTTCTTCTATGATGGGAAGCTTTTGAGAGATTGTAATAGAACCTTCATTACTTTGATTTGTAATCTAAAAGGTGCATGTACTTTGAAGGATTATAGGCCCATTTCTCTTTGTAATTTCATTTATAAAGTGATCTCAATGATCTTGGAAAATAGATTGAAGCTTGTTCATCTTGATCTCTTTGACCTGAGCCAACACGCCTTTATCCATGGTAGAAGAATTGGTGATGTGATTCTTCTTGCAAATGAAGTGATGCGTTTCTTTTCTAAGCATAATAGAAATAATATGTGCATTAATGCCGATCTCTCTAAAGCATATGATTATGTTAGTAGAAAGTACATCATCCTTAGGGTTGTAAATGGGTACGGGTAGACCCGCGGACCCGCAAATCTGGACCTTTTAAAGACCCATCACAGGTCTAAATTCTTGTACCTGCATACCCGTAGACCCGCATACCCTTGGACCCACATATAAGTGGGTCCACTAATGTGTATTCTTAGACCCAGACCCGCTAGACCCGCATACCCGCTATACATAAATAACTACTTAGATAATATGATATTTATATCATACTTTCCTAGTCTAACTAATATAATACTTGACAATATGTCCCGCTTTAATTTTAATAAGGTTGAGACTAGTCATCTAATTGAGAATTAACTATTCTAGTTTCAATCATGAGCAACATATGTAAACTTAAAATCAAAATAGTCACAAGACATGACACATAATTAAAATATTATGACAATGACTGCAAATATGTTACAAATTAAATCACTAATCTTAATCTACAAAGTTATTTAATATAACTATTGCATGTTAATATACTATATGATAGCAATATCTGATAATATTAATATAAACGCAATATAATCATAATTTTCTTACAATGACAATATGATGTTCTATATGGAACCGCTTACCCGCATACCCACACCGCAAACCCACTATTAATGCGAGTATGGGTATGGTGCAGGTCTATTTTTTTATAATGGGGGTCTAGAACCGGAATTAGACTTTCTAAATTAGATGGGTATGGATATGGGTATGGCCAGACCCGCACCGTACCCGCACCGATTACACCCCTAATCATCCTTATTATGAAGATCATGGGTTTTCCTGGCTGTTGGCTTGATTGGATACCTACTTTTCTTCGGATTCATATCAGATCCTTTTTAATGGCTCTCCCTCCACTCCTTTCAGGGCTTCTAATGGGGTTAGGCAAGGTGACCCTATTGCACCCTACCTCTTTGTTATTGCTATGCAGGGCCTGTTAGCCATTATTCATCATGAAATTCATAGCAAGAATCTGGTCCCTTTGATGAATGGGAATGCAAGTATTTCTCACATTGTGTTTGCTGATGACCTAATATTGTTCTCTAAAGCGGATGTGAGGAATGCTATGGTTATTAAGGACATCTTGGACTCCTTTGCCTATGTTTATGGTCTCAAGTTGAATGAAAGCAAGACTCATCTTTTTCTCAGTTCTGGAAGTTGCAAGGAGGAACTTTCCAATGTTTTAAACAATGAAGTGACCTGCTTCCCTGTGAGGTACCTTGGCCTTCCCTTATTCACTGGTAGACTAACTAAATCGATATGTAGTCTTATTATTGAAAAAGTGGTTGACAAATAGGAGTCTTGGAAATGTAGGTTGTTGTCAGTGGCAGGTAGAATTGAAATGGCGTCTCTACTCTCTCGTCCTATCATATATTATGGTCTTCTATCTTTCCTCTCCCTAAATTTGTTATCTTGGATTTGGAGAAAAAGTTCAGGGACTTTATCTGTGGTGATTTAGAGGAGAAGAAACAAATGCATCTGATCTCTTAGTCTCTGGTTTGTAAATCAAGAGTCGAAGGTGGTCTAGGCATTAGGCATATTACTGACTATGAAAAATTTGTGGGATGTTTCTAGTGACAAGAAGTGTTTATGGGTCAAGTGGGTTCATGGGAAGTATCTCTCACAAGACTCAATCCGGTCTTTTAATTTGATATCATATGATTCCTAGATTTGGAGGAAATTACTCAAGTACATAGATCTGCTCCTGCCCCATGTTCAATTCAACTTAGGTAATGGATCTCGTTTTCTCATGTGGAAGGACCCGTGGTGTGGAGAAGGTTCCTACCTTGCTGATCATATCGATTCCCAACTTGTGTATAGGCTTGGTTTGGGGATGTCATGTTGTGTGAATGCATATATCTCTAATGGATAATGGTGTATCCCTCCTAACATCCGTGGTGTTGAGAAAGATGTTATGATTCTTAATAGTAATAAAAAGCTTATTCCTTTTAAGGATGACTCGATTTCTATGGATGGTGAAATGTATTTGTTTATAAAAGATTGCTGGGAGCTATGCAGAGTGAAAGAACAAAATTTACCCTGGCCTAATCATACATGGAGAAATTCGATTCCGAGAAGTGTTTCTATTTTCCTATGGAAATGCTATCTCTATTGTCTTCCAACCTAGTAGGTGATGAAGAAGTTCCATTTTTTGATGCCATCTATTTATTTTTTCTACTGGTCTGCTGAAGAGGATGTACACTATCTGTTCTTCTCATGTCATTTCTGCTCTGAGCTTTGGAGTTTCTTTAGCTCTTTGTTTGGTTGTGTGCCCTCCTTCCTGGATGATATTTTTCTTCTAAATAAGAAGGTAAGATGTGTTGCTTTCCTCCTCATATATCATGTTTTGATTGAGAGGTATAGGCACATCTTTTCTGGTCATCTCTGTAATCACAAAGTTTTATGGTCCTTTTGTATATGTGATCTTTATACCATGTACAAACAACTTTTTCTTCTTTCTTTTTTTGTACATTTGTTTGCCTTTGTGCGTTGTACAAAGTTTGCTCTTTGATTTTGAATTGGTCTAATAAAAGGAGGAGTCACGCATGGTTTCAACAAAAAAAGTAACTTGGGGTCTAGATCTTTCTTTGTCTTCTTAATTCAGTTTTTTCTAGGAAGCTCACTAATATCCTTTCCCAAGCCATATTAATTGGGATCCAATGGGATATCTTTCCCTTAAAAAACTTGCTCCTATTGAACATTTATTAAAAAAATTTGCAATTATCTCATGGGATATCCTTTTTCTCCCGAAATCTAGATTTCTCTTTCTTTTCTTATTATTTTCAAGAATACCAAAAGTCATATTAAAATATTCTCATTTGATTCCTTAAAAATGGTGTTTCCAATCTTGGGAAGATGATTGCTCTTTTAATTATATAAAACACCATATATTTTATTTTCTTTTGGAAAATTGTCCAACATTTCCTATTTCTATTTTTCCAACAATTCATAAAGTAATTATCCTTCATTTATCCAAAAAACTCTCTTTTGTAGAGTATTCCACACAAATCCTTATTTAAAACATCCCTTATGAATTGCCTTTAGTAATTTCTTTATTATTGAATTTTCCTCTCTTTCTTTGTTCAAAATCTATTAACAGTTTATTAAAAACATTGAATTCACAAAATCCAACCCATTTGGAGTATTTGCACTTTCAATCTGTAATTTCCAAACAAGACACATAGAGAACCATATTTCTAATGTGTCCTTCATATTATATTATTTTCAAACAAATATATTAAAACATGGGAAAAACCAGTTATAACAATTGATCTCCAAGCTTCTCTTCCTTACCACCATGAGCTTGACGTCACCGCTGATTATAACCTAAAAATATGTGGTGACCCATGAGGTGATACCTATGTCCCAACAAGAGATATAAATCTCAACAAAGTGTTTGTATTACAACATGGTATCTTAATTGAACAGATTGAGCAGATGAGACAAATAGAACAATTATATAACAACAAGCATGATTAACATGATATTTAGGGAAATAGATAAAGCTGTCACCTTTTAAACAATTTATTTCTCTTACCACAAAATATGTCAACTAAGCATTATAAGAAACAACGCAAAGATTATCATTCAATGTAAATCATTTTTTCTAGCCTAGAAGATATAGTACACAACTGGATTACATCTTTCATTAAGTCCTGGGGTGTTTGAGTCGTACCACCCAAAGTGCCAACTAACCACTGTGAAGTTGCAATCAGTTCCGTATAAGATCTAGGAGAGCCAAAAATCCTAAGATCTCTTCCCCTCATCCAGTTGAGTCAACCATAATGACATATAACTCAAGCTGCCCATAACAACATATCAATCAAGCTACAACAACCCAATCCACCCTTGGTACATGCCATGACACTAGAAAACTAGGGTATACAAAACCCTATCATCTGAGGTATAACCACAACTATCCTCAATCACATCACATATACATATATCTGAGACACAGCCTCAACCGCTCTCAATTCGAGGCATGACCACAACCATCCTTTATACCTTGGGATCAGGATGACAAGGATGTACGCTACCTACACCCACACATAGTAAACAATATGCGACTCCCAGTTTCCCTTCTGGAACACTCATTTTACCATCCAACAAGTCCTGACACTGTAATGGTTCTACAACACAGGAAACTACATGATTAGGGTTTCACTTGATTATATAATGCCAATTGGGTGAGTTAATGCTCCATCAATCAAGTGACGTACAAACCATAAAAGATTTCTACAAAAGCAATTGGTACAATACAACTCTAGAAGATATAAAATATAAGGTGTACATGTTCTTTATTACAACATCATCAAGTATTAATTAATTAAATCATGATGAGGATCACACACAACCTTTAAGGCCAAACAACAATTATCCTCCTTTGAGCACACCATCTTCATCTGAGCTTTGTATAAGTTTAGTACTAAAGTGCATCAAACATAAGAGTCCTGACATTCTTAAGGATAACATAAAAGAGTTAGTATACCATTTTGAATAAAACATTCACCATATTAACATCAATAAAAGGGTAGGGGTATTAAGACTCATTAATTAACCATCTTATGAGAATGATTTAGAGGTGTATGCTGAATTTTACCTCCTAAACAACACATATAGTCAACTCATCGATTAATTGGATACCCATAGACAACCCATTGGATCATTGAGGGACTTAGTATAATATCATGTCATTAACTCCATCATTACCATTGGTTGATTGATGGACAACAAGAGACATCAATTGTTTAAAGGATTTAGTGAAAAAAACGAGTTAGTTAACTAGGTGGAACCATCATTTCATTAGGATACATAGGGGAACCATCGGTTCATCGTACATATAGTAAGTCCATCGGTTCATTTCTATACTTAGTCAAAAACTCAATGTCTCATACTCAACCTACCATCCGTTCTTTGAAGTACTTACCCAAGAAAGGGACCATCAGATCTTTGTGTTACTTAACAACAAGCAACCCATCGAATCTTTTAAAGAGTTAGTCAAAACAATTCATATACTAATGTGACACCCATCATATTCTATGTATGCAAGACCATCAAATTACTTTAGGACTTAACCAAAATCAGTTCATGTTTCTAGTATGTCTATAAGGACCCTGACCTCCATTTTGGGCTTACCCTATTTGTTTTTCCTAAACCTTGTGCTTGGTTGCTTGCTAATCACCTTTAGTGGTGATTAGGGTTTTCTTGTGTAAGTTTGAAATTTGGAGGTGCTACTTGCAAAATAACCTAAGTTAGGGTTGAAGAGCAAGTTTGTCACCTTGAGAGATGTCTTTCTCTCTCTTTGCTTCCTCTAAGTTGAGAGGAAGGTTTGGGCTCATGCATTGTGTTGTCTTGGGCTTGGTTGAGCTCTGTTGGGCCTTGTTTTCCCTTGTTTGGGCCTTTCCTTGCCTAGTTGAACCTTGTATCGGGTAGGAGGGTTTTGTGTTGCCCATGGGGGTGTCGCCCATGGGGTGTATCGGGCATGGAGGTGGAGAGTATCGACCATGGACCATCTTTGATCCCTTGAACTCATTTGTGTCACCACTAGTGGACAATTGGTTCATAGTACTTGCATGTTGAAATAGCCTTGGACATGTGTATAAGGTGAGATAAGGAGGTGGCATTGCCCTTGGACAAGTGTCCCTAGGTGGGCAACACATTGCCTTGTTTTCTCCTCCATCCTCTTCTATATATGCCTTGCCTGTCTCTTCCTTAGGAACCCTTTATCTCTTTGTTGCTCCTCTCTTCCTTAGTGTACGATACACCTCTCCCTTGCAACCTTGGTGGCCGATACCCTTGGAGGAGCTAAGGTTGGTGGCCGATCCCTTTGAAGGAGTTCTCTTCTTCTTTCTCTAGCTCAGTGACCGAACCCTAGGTGGACCTTGTTTCCTTGGTAAGCATCTTCCCTCTCTCCCTAGCATCTTCTTCTCCATCTTGCCTACTCTTCGTCCATGATGGTTATGATTCTTGTTCCTTTTCTTGAGGTAGCTGAAAGTGGTGTGGTTGGAGTAAGGAGCTAGAAGCTTGGAGCTTTGGAACTTGAGGAGTTTGCTTAAGGCGGGTTACATAACTTCTAAACCCTAGCTATACTACCTTCTTTTATGTTGCACGATTCATATATGTTGATGATCGGCCATTGCATGTTATGTTTCTTTCTCTAGTACATGTGGTTGATCTTATGGATATAGTGAGCATGATGTTGTTGATGGTTTATATTCCCTTAGATCTAGTTGGCCGAACCATAGTTTCAGGTTTTCTTGTTGGGCGATACCCCTTTCTCTCCTTGGTTTTGAGAAGTGAGTTTGAGCTCTAGTGATGTGGGAAATACCACTGTCTCGTTTAAGTTGAGAGGCAAGCCTACATTCTAGTTGCTTGGGAAACACCCTCCTCTTACCATATATGGTTTTGAGAGGCGAGCTCTTGGATATGTGATGACCTAAGTTGAGGTTGATCCTTGTGGTTTCCCAATTTGTGATAGAGGTTGTGCAAAACCCCTCTCTCTTGGGTGTTGAGAGGTGAGCTGATCTTCTTGATCATTTAGGGGTTTTTACCCTTGTTCTTGAGGTTGAAGACAACCTTGTAGAGTTATGCTTTGCACGATATGATCTTAGAGTAGTGCTGCCTCTCTAGGGTTTTACCCTTGACCGATACACCTAGTTGAGATTGTTGGTTTGATGCTCGATATGGTGGTATAGAGAAACCCTAGTAGGTGCCTTAAGTGGTGGCCGATATGAGAAGCTTTACTTAGATGGACGATATGACCTTCTTGACCTAAGTGGTGTTGTTCCCTTGGCCGATACCTTTGTTGCTTGGGTGATACACCTTGATGAGTGCCCTTCCCGACACACCTTGTAGAGAGGTTTCCCGATACCTTTTTGCCTTGAGATGGCTTTGGTCGAGACCACCTTGTTTGGATGAGCTTTGGGCGACATGGTATGGTTCCCGGTAGGATAACCCTAGTTGTTGATTTGATGGAGGCTGATATGGAGTGCTGCCCTTGTTGACTGATAGGCTTCCTTGAGGTACTTTTGTGTCGCCTATGTCATGAACATGTTGGGCGATACAGTGTTGGCTTGGGGTCCCATGATCTCGTCCGATACAGTGGTGAGAATGGGTGCCCAATACAACCCTAACCATAACCCTAGCTTGTGTGCACAATAGGCCTTTGGCTGACATCCCTGTGATGATGCACGATACACCTTGCCCGACACCATGTGAACGGGTGGGTTCTGGTTGCACGATAGGTGAAGTGATGGGGTTGGCCGATATGGTGGTGAGCTTGCTTACGATTGGGAAACCCCAGCTGATTCATGTTTTGGTGAGGGTTGACTCTGCCCGCCATACCTTTAGTAAGGGTTGCATGTGCTTTGGTGAGGGTTCTGATAACCCGGAATGTATATAGCTGATAGTTCTATGTTAATAATGATAATACAAGTGATATGATGTGATCACCTTGAATCCTGCAACTATAATAATGAGATAAGATGATAGGTTGTGAACAAGGAAGTTTGGAAGGATTTGGTGTTGCTACACATGATAATGTGACACATGTATATGATCACAAGTATGGGGCATGATATATGCTCATGATTGATAATAAAACTATGATTTCTATAGCTTATGTGTAAAATACTCATGGATGTTGCTTTATACCTGATGGCATGATAATCATGTTAATCCATGATGGTTTCAGTATCTCTATGGATGTGTATACTAACCATGCAGGTATTTTATGTGGATTCATAGCCTGGTAAGAGCTATGAGATGTATGTGCTTGAGTAGCACCAAGTGGTAATGAGATAACAAGTTGATAGGTCTGAGGACCTAATATAAGGCTGAGTGCCTAGTTGAGATGTTATCCTCTGATGATGAGATAAGGGATGCATTCCCAGAATGCTGATGCATGATTATGATGCCTTGAGAGGTAGTGGATGATATAATGAGGGATTGAGGTCCCAAGACAGTATGATGATGGCAATAATGATGTAATTCTATAAGGCTATGTTTATACTTTGGTTGCCTCAACAATTGGCTTAAAATATACTAGTTAATTATAGATGAACATATCATGTATTTTTCCCTGGCCATAGATCCATCATCGTCAGTATTTGGTGATGGTGAAACAGGTTTATCCTGCGGGATTACTTGGAGCGCATATTGTTGAATATGTGAGGTTTCCCCTAGCCTAAAATAGGAGGGTTTGAGTGCAACTGTGGTTGCAGACTCAGGATATATGGAGCATGGTGAACAAACCCATGGCTCAGGATATGTGATGAGAAGCATGACGCGTTCATGACTCAGATGTATGTACTAGCACCCATGACAAGGTGAGCTATAGATGTGTGTAGCTTGCGGAGCTGACCCAGAGGCTGAGGCCCTATAAGCATAAGACTGCGGTCTTGCTTGATGATTCATGTACTGACTACGAGAAGGTGAAGTCATGGAGTCCGGATCTCCTTATTCCTTTTTTGGCACTAGATTGGGCTTCGTAGCCAATGGTTGGATTTCAGCAGGGAAGGCACACTTCCTCAGGGCATAATAAAATGTAATCCAGCCGAATAGTATATCTTACTTAAAGCAAAACACAGAACATTCATTGAGGCCTTGCTTATATAGCTAATCTAGTTATACCTTGCAGATGTGTATGATCCTTATATTTTATGATAAGTTCTTATAAAGCTTATCTTGTCAATCATGTTCCATAAAGAAATACTTGGTGATATGCCTCCTAGATATCTTGGTAAGATTGATGGTAATAATAGCCTTGCTCTGTATGCTGCTCTTATTATACACTTTATCAGTTATCTTCTATTATTGCTTTAACCTTCTGAGGTTATATAGTTTTGGCGAGGAGTTATGATTCTCGCTGAGACTATGTGTCTCACCCCGCTGGTTTACACCCTTTTTAGGTGATCGCTCTAGATGTGGTGGTGGTCGTGAGGTTGCGGACGAGCAGCAAGAAGAGCAGTAGAAGGCAAGAGATGGACATGCTGCTGTTTTGGTGGTTTTGTAGTAGAACCCTAGAGTCATCCCTGTACTCTCAGGTCCTCAGAGGTGTTTGATGACGTTTCACGATGTCTAGCTGTTATAGTTTTGTATATCCTACTGCTGGCCGTACGTGGCCCGTTATGTATGTATAAACAGATGATGAACTCATGTGCTGACAGTACAGCTGGTTCCGATAAGCTGTAGACATATATCAAAGCTTGTAATATTTTTAATAATGTTTCTCTGCAGGATCTGGATGCAAAAGTTCCCTTACGCATGCTTTCTGCAATCAGTTTTAATTAACCCATGTTTTTCAGTATTATGTGGTTCCGCACGTTTTCGCATGTCATCTCGCTGTCTGTGTGATGGTGGGGTGTCACAGTTAGTTTGGTATCAGAGCTCTAGGTTCGCTGAGTCTACAAGGATCTAGGACTAGGTTTGTGTCTATTCTTGTGATTTTCTAGGTTTTCTTACAATAACCTTCTGCCCTCAGTGGAAGATAAAGCTTAAAGATGTCTAGAAACCATGAAGAACATGCTGCTGAGAGCAGTGATGCTGCATCATTTGATGGAGAAAGAGTGCATGCACATGAAGATCGGGTGCCTGAGGTCCCCTAACTTGACCCAGCCATTCTCAAAAATCCTGCCTACCAACATCTTATGGGGTAGTTGATGGCTACGATGAATCACATTGTAGAAAGAATGCCGGTGCCTCTTCCAAGAGTATAGGCTCCCCATGGTGAATCATCTGGCATTGGGAAGACCTTTGAGCGACTTCACTAAGTCGGAGCTTCGGATTATGCTGGAACGGATGATCCAGCGGATGCAAATCTGTGGCTGATAGTTCTCGAGAAGGCCTTCCAGATCCTCAACATCCCTGAAGCAGACAAAGTCAAGCACGCTGTCTACCTTCTGAAGGGTAGCGCTGGCCACTGGTGGGCCATCGAGGAGGAGAAGTGACCTAGTGAGGAGATCGGTTGGGAGGTTTTCCGGCGAGAGTTCATCAGTAGATACTTTCCAAAGATGTACCTGGATGAGAAGATCAACCAGTTTGAGCATCTACGCCAAGGATCGATGAGCATCACCGAGTATGAAGCCAAGTTAATGTACTTGCAGAGGTTTTGTCCTCACATGGTGGCGACAGATGATGAGCGGATCAGGCGGTTTGAGAAAGGTTTGAGTACTGAGCTATCGACACCTACTGCTGCTTTGGAAAATCAGGAGCGGTTTGCCACGTTCATGGAGTCCGTCTGCAGGATTGAACGGTTTGTCAGGGACAAAAGGGAGTCCATGGCCAGGAAAAGGCCTACTCAGTTCTAGGGACAGATATCTGGTGGCTTTAAGAAGATAAGGTTTTCGACACCTTCCATGATGCAGAGTTCTCGTGTACCATCACAATGGTCTCTGAGTAAAGGAAGGGGTTATGTTTCTTCGCCGTCGAAGGCGCATAGTACAGCCTCAGTGGAAGTGATAGGGCCATCTAGGCCGCAGATAGAAGGAAGGTCATGTTATCACTGTGGACAGACTAGACACTTGAGGTCAAATTGCCCAAGGAAAGATGTTGAAGTAATACAACAACTAAGGCAGAATCAACAAGGGCCAGACAGACAGCAGCCTAGTAGTAGCAGAGGACGAGGACGTGGTCAAGCGTCACAAGCGGGATCGTCTACTCAAGGAAGCAGAGGACGTGGACAACAAGCAACAAATCGATTCTATGCTATGAGTCAGCCGAAGGCGATAGTCAACCCGTGAGTGGTGACAGGTCCGATGGAGTTATTTCATTCTGATTTGTCTTCTTCTTGCTTTATATTTGTTCTGGTTGACCTGTGTGATACACACTCTTTTATCACACATAGTCTGCTTAATAGCTATCCTTTACCTATTAGTTGTAAGAGAGATAGCCTGTTGTTAGAAACCCTGCTCGATGGTTCCTCGATGCTTCGAGAGGAGTGTCCTTCTTGTGTCCTATCTTTCTCAGGACACAATATACAAGTGGATCTTATACCACTTGATATGCATGGATTCGATGTGATCCTTGGGATGGATACCCTAGAAAAGTATACAGTTGTGTTGGACTGTGGTTCCAAGCAGGCAATGTTTGATGACAACATAGAGAAGTGGATCCTCCAAGGAGACATGAAGATTCTTCCGACATGTTTAGTGTCAGCTTTGGTAGTAGAAAAGTTGATGCGTCAAGGTTGTAAGGCATTCTTAGCTCACGTTGTGGATACCAAGGTGAAAGGTCCTAGCCTTGAGGAGATGACGGTTGTCCGAGAGTTTGCGGATGTGTTTCCTGATGAGTTCCCCGATGTTCCCCCACCCTGAGAGATTGATTTTGAGATCAACCTCGTACCAGGAATGCAGCCAGTTGCACAGACACTATATAGGATGGCTCCAGCAGAGATGGCAGAGTTGAAAAAGCAGTTACGAGAGTTGTTGGAGAAAGGTTTCATCAGACCGAGCACATCACCGTGGGGTGCTCCGGTCCTGTTCGTAAAGAAGAAGGACAAGTTGATGTGATTCTGTATAGATTACCGGTTGTTGAACAAAGTTACAATAAAGAATAAGTACCCGTTGCCAAGGATAGACGATCTGTTCGATCAGTTGTGTGGCACTACAATGTTCTCAAAGATCGATCTACGGTCTGGATATCATCACTTGAGGATTAAGGCGGATGACAAACCTAAGTCAGCGTTTAGGACGAGGTATGGTCACTTTGAATTTGTGGTTATGCCGTTTGGGCTAACTAATGCACATGTTGCTTTCATGGATCTGATGAATATGGTGTTCCTTCCATTTCTAGATCAGTTTGTTGTAGTTTTCATAGATGGCATCTTGATCTAAAGTCAGGACAGTCAAGACCATGAGCAACATCTTTGACAAACTTTGACTCTTCTTCTCCAACATCAGTTATATGCCAAGTTTAGTAAATGTGAGTTTTGGTTGAAAGAAGTGACTTTCTTGGGTCATGTGATATCTGCAGAAGGAGTCAGAGTGGACCCCAAGAAGGTGGACTCAGTGGCAGATTGGGAGCAACCAAAGACGCCGACCGAAGTTCGTAGTTTTCTGGGTTTGGCAGGATACTACCAGAGGTTTATCAAGGACTTCAGTGCGATCACATTGCCGATGACAAAGTTGACTAGGAAGGATGTACCTTTCGTCTGGGATGATCATTGTCAACAAACTTTCCAAAGTTTGAAGGAGAGACTGACTAGTGCTCCAATGTTGGTGCTGCCGGAGCCTGGGAAGGGCTATGTCATTTTCTGCAATGCTTCCAAGAAAGGCTTAGGTTGCGTGCTGATGCAGGAGGATCATGTGGTTTCTTTTGCTTCACCAACTTAAGAAACATGAGGAGAACTACCCGACACATGATTTGGAATTGGTAGCGGTGGTCCATGCGTTAAAGATTTGGAGATACTATCTTTATGGGGAAGTATGTCAGATCTTTATAGATCATAAGAACATGAAGTACATCTTTTTGCAGAGTGATATGATGTGATCACCTTGAATCATGTAGCTATAATAATGAGATAAGATGATAGGTTGTGAACAAGGAAGTTTGGAAGGATTTGGTGTTGCTACACATGATAATGTGACACATGTATATGATCACAAGTATGGGGCATGATATATGCTCATGATTGATAATAAAACTATGATTTCTATAGCTTATGTGTAAAATACTCATGGATGTTTCTTGATACCTAATAGCATTATAATCCTATTAATCCATGATGGTTTCAGTATCTCTATGGATGTGTATACTAACCATGCATGTATTTTATGTGGATTCATAGCCTGGTAAGAGCTATGAGATGTATGTTCTTGAGTAGCACCATGTGGTAATGAGATAATAAGTTGATAGGTCTGAGGACCTGATATAAGGCTGAGTGCTTACTTGAGGTGTTATCCTCTAATGATGAGATAAGGGATGCGTTCCCAGAATGTTGATGCATGATTATGATGCCTTGAGAGGCAGTGGTTGATATAATGAGGGATTGAGGTCCCAAGACAGTATGATGATGTCAATAATGATGTAATTCTATAAGGCTATGTTTATAATTTGGTTGCCTCAACAATTGGCTTAAAATATACTAATTAATTATAGATGAACATATCTTGTAGTTTTCTCTGGCCATAGATCCATCATCGTCAGTATTTGGCGATGGTGAAACATGTTTATCTTAGGGGATTACCTGGAGCGCATATTGTTGAATATGCGAGGTTTCCCCTAGCCTAAAATAGGAGGGTTTGAGTGCAACTATGGTTGCAGACTCAGGATATATGGAGCATGGTGAACAAACCCATGGCTCAGGATATGTGATGAGGAGCATGATGCATTCATGACTCGGATGTATGTACTAGCACCCGTGACAAGGTGGGCTAGAGATGTGGGTAGCTTGCAGAGCTGACCCAAAGGCTGAGTCCCTATAAGCATACGACTTCGGTTTTGCTTAATGATTCATATACTGACCATGAGAAGGTGAGCTCATGGAGTCCGAATCTCCTTAGACCTTGTATGGCACCAGATTGGGCTTTGCAACCAATGGTTGGATTTGAGCAGGGAAGGCTCACTTCCTCAAGGCATAATAAAATGTAATCCAGCCGAATAGTATATCTTGCTTAAAGAAAAACACGGAACATTGATCGAGGCCTTGCTTATATAGCTGATCTAGTTATACCTTGTTGATATGTGTACGATCTTTATATTCTGTGATAAGTTCTTATAAAGCTTATCTTATCAATCATGTTCCATAAAGAAATACTTGGCTATATGCCTCCTGGATATCTTGGTAAGATTGATGGTAATAATAGCCTTACTTAGTATGCTGCTCTTGTTATACGCTTTATCAGTTATCCGTTGTTATTGCTTTAACCTTCTGAGGTTTTATAGTTTCGACGGGGAGTTATGTTTCTCGCTGAGACTGTTTGTCTCACCCCGCTGGTTTACACCTTTTTGAGGTGATCGCTCTAGACGTGGTGGTGGTCGTGAGGTTACAGCCGAGCAGTAAGAAGAGCAGTAGAAGGCAAGAGATGGACATGCTACTATTTTGGTGGTTTTGTAGTAGAACCCTAGAGTCATCCCTGTACTCTCAGGTCCTCGGAGGTGTTTGACGACGTTTCACGAGATCTAGCTGTTGTAGTTTTGTATATCCTGCTGCTGGCCGTACGTGGCCCGTTATGTATGTATAAACAGGTGATGGACTCATGTGCTGACAGTACAACTGGTTCTGATAAGTTGTGGACATATATCAAAGCTTGTAATATTTTTATAGAATGTTTCTCTACAGGATCTGGATGCAAAAGTTTCCTTATGCATGCTTTCTGCAATCAGTTTTAATTAACCCGTGTTTTTCGATATTACGTGGTTACACACATTTTCGCGTGTCATCTCACTGTCTGTGTGATGGTGGGGTGTCACAATGTCCATCGGATTTAGGTTATTAGACAACACTATTGTTTGTTTCACTCAGGAGAAAAAATAGAGAGGTATATACTAGACAAACCATCAGTTCCTTTACCATAATAGAAATAAGTTCTATCCCTTTTTTATGTCCTACCATAGTTTCATCATCTTCAAGTCCAAAATAGTTCATATTCATGAAATAATAGGATATATACATACAAACAAAAGCTAGTTGACATCACACAAACCACTTTACATGTATGTAAAACAATTTACAAGGATCATCATCCACTATATCAAGTATGTTTTAGGTATGATCTATATGAAACAAGTTAAGAGCAAGTTATAAAATAGGATGAAGGCTATATAACTCACCTCTAGATAGGTGATGAAGATCCAAATAGCAAGGTAGCTCAAAGAGAGAGCATGAAACCCTAACTTGCACGTCCAAGCTCCACAACAAGTCCTTCCTCAAGATGAAGATGAAACTAGGGCAAAGACAGAAGAAAAAGGAGATCTACATCCTCATGTGCACAACTTCTCTTGAAAATAAACTAGGGTTTCATGCAAGGAAGAAGAAAGGAGAGACATAAAAGCAAGAAATGAGATATAGGTGAAGAACCTACTAGGTTAGGTCCAGAGCTAGGTTAGAAACCCTAGAGTTACTTCATCAAAACCATGAAGCAACATGCATGCAAGCTCCATCCAAGCTTTGGCCTCCAAAAGCTTCTCCTTGTCTACCAAGCAAGGGGTCAAGCCTTTGAACAACAAGAAGAAGAATAGAGTGTAAAAGGTTCATTTGAGTGGAAGGAGAGAGGTATATAAAGCTTAGAATGAAAGAGAGTAGTGGGTAGAGGTGTCAAAACATGAATGCCATGTGTCAAAAGTAAAAAAAAATCATAATCCATACACCTAGAACTTGCACAAAATCTTTGCAATGTTTTTCATTGTTTCTTGCATTAGAAAGATCATCAAGATGTATTATCAGAGTCCCCATCAGATCTTTCATAGGTACCATCTGGAAAACCCATCTGGGAATTCTGCCAACAATTTAATTTATAGTTATTAATGAGAAGAAAGGGGCAAAGAATGATATCCTTCATATCTGACATTGGAATCTTGTAGTATGAAAACCCTCACATGACGTGCGCTTGATCAAAATCTAGGAACAACATCATTAATGACAAAAATGTCCTTAGATGATCAGGCAAAACAAGGAATGCATGAGGAGAAAAGTATACAAATGCACATGCAATTGTGCAATCATAGTCTGCGAAGAACTGCAACTAAAGGACTTGAGAAAGCTACTTTGTATTGCACATAATACATTAACGATGTACATGAGTATTTTTATATACACTGTTTACAAAGGATCATGGGAGCGTGTAGTAACCAGTGCTCCAGTTTGTTCGGCTGGTGTGATGGCGTGGCTTGTAGATCCGAGGATGGTGCAATGACATGACTCACAGATCTGGTTGACGTGGTAATAGATGGAGACGTGGCATCCTGCTTGCAATTATCTCTTCTAGATAATTCTGGTGACACAGATGGTTTAGTTGTAGATATTTCTGCTGCTTCTGAAGATGATGGTTTAACACTCCCTCGCAAGTCAGGCGTGTCCCTATTGGATAGCCGTAACTTGTTGCATAGGAAGTTAAAATGAGAAACAGGTAGTGCTTTGGTAAGAATGTCTGCCACTTGTTCTTTGGTAGATAAATATTGAACCTGTAGAAGTTTAGCAACAACTTGTTCACGTACAAAGTGAAAATCAATCTCCACATGTTTAGTGCGAGCATGGAAGATCGGATTGGCTGTGAGATAAGTTGGGCCTAAGTTGTCGCACCAGAGAATCGATGGTTCCGGAAGATGGAATCCCAATTCATGTAGCAGAGATCACAACCAGATCAATCCAGCTGTTGTATTCGCCAGGGCCTTGTATTCTGATTCCGTAGACGATCGAGAAATAGTGCGTTGTTTTTAGGCTGCCCAAGAGATTAAATTTCCACTGATAAATATGGCATAACCGCTTGTTGACTTACAGTCAAGTGTGCAACCTGCCCAATCCGCATCGGAGAATGCATGAAGAAGTAATGGTGGAATGTTTGGGGAATGGGTGATAGAGAGGGAGAGATGGATGGTGTGTTTCAAATAGCATAAGATTTGTTTAACAGCTTGTCAGTGATCAAGGTTAGGGTTGTTCATGAATTGACAAACACGATTCACTGGGAAAGCAATGTGAGGCCGAGTGAGGGTAACATATTACAAAGCACCGACAATTTGGCGATAAAGAGTAGGGTCATGGAAAGAATTTTGTGTGGAGCGAGCAAGATCTGTGGATGTAGATAGGGGTGTAGAAATAGGTTTTGGCACAAGCCATTAGGAGATTGGTGATATACTATTTTTGAGAGAGAAGTAACCCGTGAGACATAGGGAGGACCTCAATCCCAAGGAAATAATGAAGGGGATCACGATCTTTGAGAGAAAAGTGCTTTTCTAGATGATTGAGAACACTGGCAAGTATGGTAGGCGTGGTTCCTGTCAAGAGAATGTCGTCAACGCAAACAAGAGCATAAACATGAAGATTTTGTTTATTATATACAAAGAGAGATGCATCGGTTTCGGATACTAAGAAGTCAAAATTTAACAACGCATCATGTAATTTTTGAAACCAAGCACGTGGCGATTGCTTTAGGCCATAGATTGATTTGTGAAGACGACACACATGGTCAGGATGGTTGGGGTCTACAAAACCTAGAGGCTGAGACATGTACACTTCCTCATGCAAGTCCCCATGAAGAAAAGCATTGCGTATGTCGAGTTGATGAATTGGCCAATTATTCATAACCGTAATAGACAAAATGACACAAATTGTGGTGGGTTTGACTACAAGACTAAAAATTTCGGTGCAGTCAATGCCTTCTTGTTGATGAAAACCCTTAGCCACAAGACGTGCTTTATGACGCTCAAACGATCCGTCGGTATAAAATTTGTTTCGAAGAATCCATTTACAACCAATAACATTCATGTGTTGAGTGGGAGACACCAACTTGAGAAAGCTGCTTTGTATAGCACATAATAAATTAACGAGGTACATGAGTATTTTTATATACACTGTTTACAAAGGATCGTCGGAGCGTGCAGTAACTAGTGCTCCAGTTTGTTCGGCTGGTGTGCATGGCTCGCAGATCCGGTTGACGTGGTAATAGCTGGAGACGTGACATCCTGCTTGCAATTATCACTTCTAGATAATTCCGGTGATACGGATGGTTCAGTTGCAGATATTTTTGCTGCTTATTTAACAAAAGGTGATCGCCTTCTTAAATCTAATCCCGAATACCACTATAAATCACAGAAACGACCTACTAGGGGAACTCGTAAATAATACCAGTCCTAATGAGCTCTGACTTGAGTCATTTGGGGGCCAACAACTCTAGATTGTTGCTCCCGTCATGACAGGCACATAGGAGGAATCCCAGGGAGCTTCACCGTCAAGGTTGACAAGTGGTTTAGTACCAAAAGCATAATGATCAACTATCAGGCAGGAAACATCAGTGCTCAGAATGGTAAATCACCACGTAACTTGATGTAAACACTAGAACGCTCCTCAGTTCCAAGACCGTAGCAACATGTGATCTAACCCTTTAGCATTGAGAAAACTATCAGAAGTGAGATTCCAGAGAATGGCCTCATCCTTGGAATATCGACAATCAAGGATGATTTACCCCAGGTTGTGGAACCTGTACGTGTATAGATCATGAATTTGAAAGCTCCTGCTTTAAAAGAGAAGGGAAAAAGGGAAACCACGATAAGGTAATCGCAGGAAAAGGAGTAGGGTCGGGGGAAACATCAGAGAGGAAGAAAAGGGGAAAGACTGCTTAGCATGAGAGATCAGGGAATTATCTGGGTTGGAATCTTCCTGATGCAGCATGGAGACTACTCGGAGCCCTAGCGATGAAAGTGCTGACTTGAGGTGCCTTCGCCAAGTGCCGATGGCCGCTGTTTCGACTCGGAGTCCAGAACCATGGCTTGATTTGTCTTCTGCGTGTCTATGGAAGCTAATGGGGCGGCTTCATTTTCTGCTGTTAGTTAGAGAGAGATGGCGTGAACTGTAGTCCTGTAAACCAGGCGGCAGACGGTGCCTCCCCTGCGGCCGAGTCGGCATCCGTGCGAACCGGTTAAAGCAGATCAGAACCGAATCGCAACAGAGTGACTAGGCTAAAATTGTGTGACTAATAAAAATCATAGACATACAAGAAAATTAATTCCTTACCTTGATTCTATGCATTAGACATAGGTCACTCATTTCAATTATTTACCAATTTAATTAGATGGTCAAACATTATCCAAAATATATGAAAATTGATGTGTAGGCTAATTGAGATGCAAGGAATCCAAATTTTGCATTGATTTTATGTTTTAATGCTATTCGATATTAAATGTCATAACTTGTCTATTATGTGCTACTTCATGCATTTAGAACTCTTAGTTAATGAATTATGACACAAGAACCCATAAATGTTCAATTTATTTTATATTAAAATGCTATTAATATTCTAGTGTGTTAGATCATGCTAAACATATTGATTAGTGTATTTACACCTCAACCCTATTATTAAATATGTTATCGTTATTTTCTCTTGAGTTTTTTATGTAATAAATTTATGATATAATTTTGGTCCAACAAATCCTACTGCATTTTGAATTTGGGGAAAATGCATTGGATGACCATACAAGCAAATAGGGCCTAGAAGAAAGGAGGGTTAAGTTAGGAATCCATATTTGGGTATGTTATAATCACCCTTCCCAACTCCATGGGTAGTTTTTGGGCTGGTAGCATCACGACATGCCACCCCAGGCTTCCTGGAGATGCGGAGACAACATGGACGAGTCCTAGGGAAGCTTTCTAAGCCTTTCCAATCGACGTTTCCCCTCTGATCTTGGTAATCCTCGAGTCCCAATTCCTTCTGTTTTACCTTGAACCGATACTTTCCCTTATGAATTTTCTCCATGGTTTAAGATAATGTTTGAGCCTCTAGCTTCATATGATCATGGCGAACTCGACAATACTCTTTTCTCAAGTTTTAGCACAGGTTTTGTGCTTCTCGCAGCCTGGGAACGAGAGGAGTAATGGTTGTTGTCACTCTTGTTATGAGTCGTGGGGTGAAGGTTGGGTTGGGTCCTGGTATGTAAAACCCTCAGAGTGCCTTTGATTCCATTTTTCTTTTATGGCACACGATGGTGGTAAATCGTCTTTTTACCATACATTTTGTCTTATTACACGTAGACGTACATTTAACTTGCTGTAGAGGGGGGCTAGCTGGCGGAGTCCTATTGGGCCATCTCATCTCATCTTTTTTGAAATGGATAATACAATATATGTGGATTAATGGGGTTTGTTGATTGTTCTTTGCTTCCAAAATTTGTATTAAATTTATTTATAGCTCAAAAAATGATATAAAGCATTTTTTATTCAAAAAATTATTTCCTAACTAATGGTGTCAGTTTCATCACCCAGTTCCAATTTAAGAAATATGTGAATTTGGAAGGATTTATTTAATTGACTATATTTTCTCAAATTCATTACTAATAATATATAAGTCAAAAAATAAAGTAAAATATGACATGGACTCAGGAAAATAGAATATATCAAATGGTGCAATTCTCATAACCTAACACACTAATAATAGAAGGGCAATTTTTAGGGTTTATGCAATTAATGTGAACCTAACCATTATCTCATATATGCCTTTAATAGGTTGCTTGTGGATCGAGATGGAATTAGGGTTTTGACTTTAGACATATGTGGACTTCATGTGAGGTATGTTGCATTCCCTATTTATCATATTGAGAAATCACCTATACTCCCTCTCTCTCTTGGTCCTATGGATACATTAGCCTACATTATTTCTCTCTCTTCTGAGAATTTATTTCATGCAAATATTCTATGTGATTCCGATCTTGTGAGATTCTTATTTTATTGGATATTCTTTTTGGACTCTTATTTATATGTTGTTCATTTTATTCCATTTGGAAACCCTAATTTGGGTAATTGATGCTCTAATCTTCTTGTGGTGAACTTTATGATCTTTTATTACACCATATTTGTGGACATAATTATATATTAGTTTATGGGTCCTCTAACCCCACTTAATGATGTTGGATGTTCTCATCCTATTAGTTTAGACTGAATAAACTTAGACTTGCCTTATTTTATTTGTTTGCATGGCTTAGAATAATTTTAAATCATGTAGTGGCACATGAGCACAACCATACATAGAGGCACACTTTTTCTGCCCTGAGTGTGCTTTTACACTCATTATATATATATGGCATGTTTATTCCGCTCAGGGTGCACTTTTCCACCCAATACGTTTAGGCTGAGATCCTATGGTGTCTCATCTCTTCTTGAAATAACCTTAGTCTAATATTGTTTACATGCACTGCTATGATTTGTGCTATTATAATTGTGGAACTATTTTAAGGCAATAAATCTTGCTTGTATATCATCCTATTGGTAATCATATCCTCTTTTATATCCAGTTCGATAACACTTTTTCTCATCTATGGAAGGCCTTTTATACTTGATGTCCTTTTTCCCCTTACATTGCTAAATCCTCGATTAATATTCTCATACTGACTTTTATGCTGACAATTTCCATTTTTCTCTTCTCTTCTGGGGTATGCTTCCAACCCTAGGTATATGACATTGAGGACATGACATATTGATGTGGACCTGGCTTATGGAGATGACTCTTAGTGGGAGATAGACTTGAGATAGATGATATCCCTCTACTTGGATCCTAATTTAGTTTCTATCATGTAATCCCCTTAATGAGAGAATATTTTGTAATCTCGCATAAATTGAATATAGTCATGAAATATTATTGTGTTTCTATACTTTGGTCTTTTTTATACCATTATTTGAGAAATAAAAAATACACCTATTCCATCATACCTTCCAAATGTGTTTGAAATAGATGGTTTATTCCTCAAATTTTAGTAGGGAGTGGATCCCCTCTCAGGTCCAAGTACCTACAAGATGGTACCAGAGCCATGGTAATCGGAATCTAACTATTTCAATTTTGTCTTAAGTAGAACTCTTACCTTACATAGTCACCCTCTAGGTGAGATGTTTACCCTAGAATTGACTTATGTTAGTCATGGGATGATGAAAGGTCGATTAAAAATCATATAAGGTACGTGCATAAGAATCATGATTAGTAAACCCTAATGTGATGAAGCTCTAGTTGCTCATACCATATAATGTAGGATAAGTATGACATGTATCCTTAAATATAGTGAGGTTTGACTTAATAATGGAGTTAGGTTATCAGGATTTTGAGGTTGTAGGATAAGGAGATATTGAAGTAAATATATGACCTGATTTCACATCAATTTTGGTGCTAATTTTAGTTTTACATAACATGGTTTTACCATAAAACTATTTCCTCTATAATACTATATGCATATAAATTTTTTTTACTATATTTTCTTGTGGTTTTATTCAACTAATTCACAACAAAGAGATTTGATAAGTCTTGATAGAGAAACATAAGAAATAGTTAGAATAGAAATCTCAACCCTAGTTTTGGCTATGAAATGGTGACTAGGTATATATGGCATTATTTAAAGGTTTAATTGACCTACTCTTTTGTACCCTGTGACTTTTTGGATGATAATGTGAATCTTAGGCTTTAGAGGTTAGTACCACAAGGACTTGAAACTGAACCCTAGGTGAGTATAACCTATTGGTTGGATGCATGATCTATGAACCTTAAATTTTCACACTAATAGATGCATAAGAAACCCTAATACCTTCAATTTTGTCTAGTTTGGCCTACTAGTTTAAACCTTTAAGGGTGGAGTTACATGTAACATACTCAATCCTAGACATTTTGGCATTTTGACCCTCCTTCTAAGCTTGTCCTTTCATTTCAATCCTTCTTGGCCTTTCTGTTTAATTTGTGATTATTATGGTGGTTTATTGGACATTTTTTCACCTTTTATGCCAATAAAGGGGTTTATGCACAAATACCTCAGTAAATATTTTAATAAGGGTCTAATATGAAAATTAACCACTCATGTAACATATTAATAAAATATATTCATTCTAGATCATTCCTTTACCTTATGGAGTAAGGAAGAGAAAAAGGAATGAATAATGTTGCTTTAAACATGTTAATGTGAAATGGAATTAATTAATATGAGAAATATTGGTAATATTGGATAATGGGATAAAATTCATAAATGGAACACTAATTGGTTAAAAATAAGTTGAGATTTATTTTCCTTGGATTTGGTTTGGCTTGTAGGCCAAGTTTCATAATTTTGGGACAATAATAATTATATCTCTTTTATTTTGAAAAGAAAAGATGAGTTTTCCTCAAAATATTAAATAAAATATCAAATGACTCCAAAAGTGAAAACTAACCATAGATTCGTGATCTACATATTAAAAATAGCCTTTGGGTGAATTTTTATATAATTTAGATAATCTTTAATATACATGTTAATTTAGGAGAGAGAAAGTATGTAGAACCCTCAAAATATTAAATAAATAAATAAACCTCTCCAAAATTTAAAATTGTTGGCAAATTTGTATCCAAGACACTTTATGTGACTTGTGGGTGAATTTTAATCAAATTTGGATCTTATAACCATTAATGAAGTAGGAAAAGAAAATATAGTATAGCAGTCCGCAACCTAGCGGCGATCGTCCATGCGATCTAGGTTTAGCGGCGGTGCCCTAGGCTTGGGGGGGGGGGGCGGGGGCGGCGGCCGCGGCCAGTGGTCTCTTCCCCTACTCCCCCAGAGCCTCTTCCTACCTCGCCTCGTCTCCACCAAGCTACCGTCGAACCCGTTCGGCTGGTTCTTGCCTCTCGCCGTTCTTGTGCGGCGGGTCCTCTGGGTGGCGCTGCGGCCGCCGTGAGCGAGCTCCAGGATAGCTTCTCGCCTAGTGGAGGCTTATCCATCTCGCCCAGGGTGGTGCCGCTGCCTTTACAGACACTTGCCGAGTCAGGGGGGAAACGGTACGGTTGTGAGGGGCTGAGGTGCCCGTTTCTTCCTTTCTGGTTTTGCTCTGTTTTCCTTTCAGTGGTCTGTGGCAGCTTCAGTCTGCCCTTTTAGTCGCCGTTCTTTGGCGTTTGTTTCTAGTCGCTACTGGTTAGCCTTCTGCTCGCTGCTTGTCAGCGTTTGTTTACCCGCTGCTTGTCAGCGTTTAGTTTTCCTTGTGTCTTGCTGTGGCTTGTTTGTTACTTGGTTATACGACGTCCCTTGAGACGATGATGCATCGGAACACCGCACAGATCCAGGGTCTCTATCACTACTACACGCTCAAGTCGAAGGAATTCTTCGTGGAAAGCTGCTTAAGATAGAAACAAGGAAGAAGAATCAATACGGAAGCGTTCTATTCTCATTCCGATATGAGTTGTAGTGATGTTAACTTGATCTTTGTTTGCTCCTGCTGTATTTTTGACTCAAATTGTAGATGCCGTATGGCTTATAAGTAATGAATCGAGCCATCTTGCCCTAAAAAAAAGTAGGAAAGAGAAAATAAGTGTGATTTATTTAGAACATCAAAAGTTCTATAAAGGCAAATCTAACTTCATATTTGGATTCTAAATGTCTACATTAGCCTAGGTGAAAATTTTGGCATTAATTGGCACTTGTTTGATCCCTAAAATTAATTGGGGAAAGAAATACCCTTTAGATGGCTTAATATTTCAACGATTTAATTAATGCAACCCTTTCCATATAGTCCAGGGTTGATAGTCATCACCCTCTTATTTTGTTATTTTTCCCCTTTAACATGCTAATCGGATGGTTGCTATTTATTCCTTATTTTCTCAGCCTCATCTAACGGTCTCGGGTCCTTCCCCTTCCTCACGCTGGATTCAGAAACCGGACGAGATTCCTAGTTGATGGTCGTTGTCTACACAATGATTTCCTCATCCGTCTCCCATTCTCCCTTTCTTTTCTGGCCCTAATTTCTTTTCCCCCACCTACTCAATCACAAATCAAACATAGTGGCCCTATTTATACTAGGGTTTGAAGACATCAATGCCTGGTCCAGATCCCATTTCACCTTCCCCTATTCTTCCCCTGCTTTCACCTTCTTGCCTGCCTCCTCGCAACCTCAGGCCATCAGACCACCATGTGAATGGTCCCTGACCTTAGCGGAGGTCCCAAGCTCTATTTACCTGCTTTGGTTTTGTCTCAGTTGACCCCGAGCATCTTCCTCTACTCCAACTTCCAGCGCTGAAGAGATGGAGTCGGAGGCGTGGCTTCCGGCTATGGGAAAGACTGGACGAGACCTGGGTATGATTCCCTCATTCTCTTAGAGCTTCCTAAACCCTTGCTTGCATCCCTTAAGGTGTGTTCTCTTTTCCCCCTTTCTAGTTTCCACCTTGCTATGGTTGATTTCAAAACACAAAATAGTGGTTTATCGAATATTTTTGGAAATCGATGGTCTGGTTGACTTTGTTTGAGTGCTTTGATGTGTTCTGGGAAGTTTTTCCCTACCTCCTTTCGATGAGCAAGCAATGGCGGCTACCCTGGATGGAGGTCAATGGATATGGAGTTCTAGTTTTTTTGGGACCTTTGACTTCGGCTAAGTCTCTCAGACACGATTGTTTTCCCTCAAGCAAGTTTTAGTGTTCATAGTTGGGATTTGATTCATCAATTTAAGCCTCGTGTGTCTTGTTCTATGTTGAAATGAAAGAGCTGGGCGAGGAAGATGGTTCCTGGAGATTTACAAATCAAGCCCTCAGTCGTTTATTTCAATCGTTTTTAATCTGGTAGGAAAGTTTGTCCTTTTTGGCCTGGTGTTTGCAGGGAGCCCCACTTCTAGTCTTCATCCAGGTCATCATGATCTGGTGGGCCATGATTGGGCCAACTTGGCAAGGTTGACCACTGACTGGAAAATCTCCGATGTGGATTTTTGTGATTGGCCAATTTTATTAAAATCATAACTATTTATTATTTTGTCCAAAAATAAACATAAAATGTGTTCTAAACTCCGAAAAAGATGATCTTTATTATAAAAATAATTTCATGCTTTGGCTTCGAGTTTTATCAAAGTTGATTTTCTAGAAAATGATTTAATTACTTAAAAATCACTAAAAATACACTTTAATCTTCATAACTCCAAAATATACAAAATTATATGTTTTCTTAATAAAAAAACCTAACTAAGTCAATGGTGATAGTTTTGGAGTAAAAAATCGAGGTTTTGTTAGAAAAGTCCAAAAGGAGGGTTTTCTTTACATTAATGTACATAATGAACCCTAAAACATGATTATACATTGAACATAGGAAAAGTGGAACTTGGAATAAATTAAAGTGGTGCAAGTTGATAATTGGATCACGTAAAAAAAAAGTATGTGCATTTATACCTAAAGTTGGGATTATTTGTGCCTTAACCTACTTTTTCTCTAATGAGGCTTTATTAAACCCTATTTCCTATACTCTGAAATCTTTTGCTATACTTGCCTCATAAACCAGTTTTGGAATATTATTCTTGGGTCTTGGTACCCCACTGCCATGTACTATTTATATGATGCTTTTACTTGCCATTGTTTTTAGCATGATGATTTATTAAACTAACTAGCTATTGTAGTGGAACTTATGTACAACCACCCATAGTAGGGCATGTGTTCATTCGCCCTGGGAAACGTCTTATTCTCCCCCACACATGAAATATGTGTAGGTGACTGGGAATGTGTTATTCTCGCCTCACCTTTTGGTTGAAGGTCCGATAGGTGCCTCAACCCTACTTAGTTAAGGTAGTCAATATTAATCACACATGTAACTCTTTTGTATTATTTTGTTTATGGCAAGCATCTATTGAAAGTAGCCTCTTTCTCTTGTTATCTTCATCATATGATGAACCGTAGCATGTTCTTACTTGCCTTACTTATCTTGCTGTCCTAGACTAGTTTTGTGACACATACTTTTCTTCCCTTTCCCTTTTTCTGGGTGCCTTCCCAACTACCCAGGTGCTGAGCAAGGTGATGGATAAGATAATAAGATCTTGGCTTTTGGAAGGACTTGGTTGATGGAGATGTTGCTTGGAGACAAGATTGTGGTAGTTAGACTTCCCTCTATCTGGATACTAATTGTTGTATCTTGATGTAAACTCTAATGGGAGAATGATGTATTTTTGTAAACCTTTATATGAAATTGAATATAGTCAGTAATTTATATTCTGTCACTTTCCAATGGTCTTTTGTATACCATATAAATAAATATTTGAAAATTTTACACCCGTTTCAACATACCGTTTGAGTATGTTGGGAATGAAGGTTTGATATTTCAAATTTTTAGTAAAGGGGTGATTTCACTCTTTTACAACATGGTATGAGAGCCCATGGTAGTCAAAATCTGACTATTTCAATTTTGTCTCCCTAGTTAGAATCCTTGCCTTACCTAGTTTCCCTTTAGGTTACTTGCTTACCCTAGATTTGATATATGTTGATGAAAGGTTGATTCATGATCTTATAGTTACACATTAGAATCACATTGAGCGAAAACCAAACATATTTACAATTGAAAGATGCTTAAGTAATTACAATTACTTGATGTTGTTTAAGTTTGCCTTTAGACAACTATTAGGGCATGAAGTTGAAGCAAGGCTGTCTAGAAAGGATTTGGTTCTGGGGGCTGCAAATATTTTCCTCCACGCCACTAGCTTGGTTTACGAGGACTCATAGATCCATATGATATCGGCTTGGCCTGAGCTGATATGGATTGTCCAAAATAGTTTTCTTTTAGGCAATAGTAACCTTAGACTTCTATGTTTTATGTTTTTGGGAACCCTAAGTTTGAGGTGTATGATGACCTGTTTGAGGATGAATACCAAGATAGTTTGTTTATGTCCCTTAGGACCACATATTTGGATAAGATCATCCCTAGAACCTAAACTTTATAGTTTGGGGTTAAGTGAGCTATCAGAGTGCGTAGTTGAAGTGTGATGGATCTTGTACATGGTGTAGTAGACTCATCCTTTAATCCTAGTGTAGTTTGGTTTTATAGGTCAAACCCTCTAAGGGGTGGAGTATATTTAGTTTGATGATGTTGGGTGGTTATATTTCGAGGACAAAATCCTCTTTAGAGGGATGGAACCCTGTGACATCTTGAAATCTATCTACTCTATCTTTAGAAACCCTAACTCCATGAATAAGAGGTTAGTATGCTTGGATCCGTGTTCATGACCAAACATGTAATAATGGTAACCCTAACATGCTTGTTCATATATTAAATGAACATATAATGGCCATATGAGGAATTATTTATATGTTCAAACTCTTATGAATATCCAATGCACATAATATGGGTCACTCACATATTAATACTAATTATGGATACAAATGATGCTAATAATGTCATGAATCGATAAACCTTAATGATATGATGAGAAAGAAAAGTGTATCCTAATCTTGGCATTAATGCATGCTATTGAAATATAATGATCAAGTTGATCCTAAACCCTAAGTTGTAATCATATAACCTTAACATATACATCCTTAATGATATTCATGTTAAATTAGTGGCATTAGGTCTCATAATCAGATAACATACCTTGATGCACATAAATAGATTACTCAAGTCATAAATATGAAATCAATATCACCTTGTTACCTAGTACACACCTGATTAATCACCTGATGTGAATCAATTCATTAATATGTAATATGTCCCACCCTGATCAATAAAATACATGTAATGGCTTGAATATGAATATGAAGGGATTGGATTCACATAAACGTTTAAAATCAATGAATAAATATGAGAAAAAGATTAATGATGACATTAATGTGAGCAATAAAGATAATGTGGCAATGTGACAATGTTTAATATACATACAAGTAATCAATGTGACATAATTTGGATTAATTGTGGACTTCATAACAAATTGAATAAAATGTCCTATCAAATGCAAAGTAATTTGTTTTAATTAATATAATAATAACATAAGTATAATGAAGTGTAAATCCAAAATTTTAATGATCAAATATATTGAGATAATTGAGTATCCTCTAATTGTGCATAATAATGAAATGTAATTATTTTGGCAATAAAGAGAATATATCATGAAAAAATGATGATAATGTGATATCCTAATAGATATAATGCTAATGAGCCAAAAACGTTAATAATGTTAAATATCATACAAAAGTAATCTTAATAGTGGAACCCTAGGTGATCCTTGAGAACCTGACCTATATGGAGATGCTTGTGAAGTATATCTTGATGAGTCATTTGGTGAAAGCTTTGGTAGAAGTTTTTGGTTGGAGGAACAACCTAAAGTTAGTGCTGAGAAGTTGCACGCTCGTCCTTCGCTCCTTGCTTGTGATTTTAGGGACGAAATCCTCTTTAAGGGGTGGAGTGTTGTAACATACCGAATCATGGACATTTTGTATTTTTAACCCTCTTTCTAAGATTTTCCTTTCATTTCAATCCTTCTTGGCCTTTCTATTTAATTTGTGGATATTATGGTGGTTTAGTGGACATTTGTTCACCTTTTATGCCAATAAAGGGGTTTATGGATAAATGCCTTAGTAAATATTTTAATAAGGGTCTAATATGAACATTTACAACTCATGTAGCATATTAATGAAATATATTTGTTCTAGATCATTCCTTTGCATTTATGGAGTAAGGAAGAGAAAAAGGAATGGATAATGTTGCTTTAAACATGTTAATATGATACAAAATTCATTAATATGAGAAATATTCGTAATATTGGATAATGAGATAAAATTCATAAAAGGAACATTAATTGGTTAAAAATAAGTTGATATTTGTTTTCCTTGGGTTTGGTTTGGCTTGTAGACCAAGTTTCATAATTTTGGGACAATAATAATTATATCTCTTTTATTTTGAAAAGAAAAGATGAGTTTTCCTCAAAATATTAAATGACTCCAAAAGTGGAAACTAACCTTAGATTCATGATCTACACATTAAAAATAGCATTTGGGTGAATTTTCATGTAATTTGGATAATCTTTAATATATATGTTGATTTAGGAGAGAGAAAGTATGTAGAACCCTAAAAATATTAAATAAATATAAAAACCACTCCAAAATGTAAAATTGATGGAAAATTCATGTCCAAGACACTTTATGTGACTTGTGGGTGAAGTTCAATCAAATTTGGAGAATCTTATAACCATTAATGAAGTAGGAAAGAGAAAATAAGTTTTGATTTATTTAGCACATCAAAAGTTCTCAAAAGACAAATCTAACTTCATATTTGAATTCTAAACGTCTTAATTAGCCACGGTGAAAAATTTGGTATTAATTGGGACTTGTTTGATCCCTAAAATGAATTTGGGAAAGAAATTCCCTTTAGATGGATTAATATTTCAACGATTTATTCAATGCAACCCTTTCCATATAGTCCCGGGTTGATAGCCGTCACCCTCTTATTTTGTGACTTTTCCCATTTAACATGCGAATCAGATGACTATTAGTTATACCTTATTTTCTCGGCCTCATCCAACGGTCTCGGGTCCTTCCCCTTCCTCGCGCTAGATTTGGAAACCAGACGAGATTCCCAATTACTGGTTGCTATCCACACATTGATTTCCTCATTTCTCTCCCCTTCTCCCTTTCTCTTATGGATCCGATTTCTTTTCCCCCACCTACTCAATTGCAAATCAAACATAGTGGCCCTATTTATACTGGGGTTCAAAGACATCACTACATGATCTACATCCTATTTTCACCTTCCCCTGTTCTTCTCCTGCTTTCACCTTCTTGTCCACCTCCTCACGACCTCAGGCCATCAAACCACCATGTGAATGGTCCCTGACCTTCACGAAGATCCTAGACTCTATTTACCCACTTTGGTTTTGTCTCGGTTGACCTCGAGCATCTTCACCTACTCCAACTGCCCGCGCTGAAGAGCTGAAGTCGAAGGCGTGGCTTCTGGCTAAGGGAAAGCCTGCACAAGACTTGGGTATGATTCCCTCATTCTCTCACATCTTCCTGAACCCCTTCTTGCATCCCTTAAGGTGTGTTCTCTTCTTTCCCCTTTCTAGTTTCCGCCTTGCTGTGGTTGATTTCAAAACATCAAATAGTGGCTTGTCGAATATTTTCAGGAATCGATGGTCCGGTTGACTCCGTTCGAGTGCTTTGATGTGTTCTGGAAAGTTGATGCACTAGTTCCCATTCTAATTTGTTCCCTACCTCCTTTCCTTGAGCCAACAATGGCAGATACCCTGGATGGAGGTCAATGGATATGGAGTTTTGGTTTTTTTGGGACCTTTGATTTTGTCTAAGTCTCTCATACACTAGTATTTTCCCTCCAACAAGTTTTAGTGTTCGTAGTTGTGATTTGATTCAACAGTTTGAGCCTGCGTGTGTGTTCATCTGTGTTGAGACAAAAGAGCTGGGTGAGGAAGATGGTTCCCTAGAGACTTACAAATCAAGCCCTTGGTCGTTTATTTCAATTGTATTTCATCTGGTGGGAAAATTTGTCCTTTTTGGCTGAGTGTTTGCAGGGAGCCCCACTCCTAGTCTTCATCCAGGTCATCACAATATGGTGGGCCATGATTGGGCCAACTTGGCAAGGTTGACCACTGACTGGAAAATCTCTAATGTGGATTTTTGTGATTGGTCAGTTTTATTAAAATCATAACTATTTATTCTTTTGTCTAAAAATAAAAAAATGTGTTTTGAACTCAGAAAAGACGCTCTTTCTAATAAAAATAATTTCATGGTTTGGCTTTGAGCTTTATTGAAGTTGATTTCCTACAAAATGATTCAATTACTTAAAAATCACTAAAAATGCACTTTAATCTTCATAACTCCAAAATATACAAAATTATATGTTTTCTTAATTAGAAAAGCCAAAATAAGTCAATGGTGATAGTTTCGGAGTCAAAAGTTGAGGTTTTGTTTGAAAAGTCCAAAAGTAGGATTTTCTTTACATTAATGTACATAATGAACCCTAATGCATGATTATACATTGAAAATTGGAAAAGTGGAACTTGGAATAAATTAAAGTGGTGCAAGTTGATAAATGGATCTCGTTTAAGAAAGGTATGTGCATTTACACCTTAAGTTGGGAATATTTTTTCAATAACCTACTTTTTCTCTAATGAGGCTTTATTAAACCCTACTTTCTATACTCTTACATCTTTTCCTATACTTGCCTCATAAATCAGTTTTGGAATATTATTCTTATGTCTTGGTACCCCACTACCATGTAATATTTATATGATGCTTTTACTTACCATTTTTTCTAGCATGATGATTTTATTGGACTAACTAGCTATATTAGTGGTACTTATGTACAACCACCCATAGTAGGACATGTGTTCATTCACCCTACAAAACATCTTATTCTTCCCCACACATGAAATATGTGTATGTGACTGGGAATGTGTTATTCTCCCCTCACCTTTTGGTTGAAGGTCCGGTAGGTGCCTCAACCCTACTTAGTTAAGGTAGTCAATATTAATCATGCATGCAACTCTTTTGTATAATTTTGTTTATGGAAAGAATCTATTGAAAGTAGCATCTTTCTCTTGTTATCTTCATCATATGACGAACTATAGCTTGTTTTTACTTGCTTTACTTATCTTGTTACCCTAGACTAGTTTTGTGATACATACTTTTCTTCCCTTTCTCTTTTGCTGGGTGCGTTCCCAACCACCCAGGTGTTGAGCAAGGTGATGGATAAGACAAGAAGATCTTGGCTTTTGGTTGGACTTGGTTGATGGAGATGTTGCTTGGAGACAAGATTGTGGTAGTTAGACTTCCCTCTATCTAGATCCTAATTGTTGCATCTTGATGTAAACCCTAATGGGAGAATGATGTATTTTTGTAAACCTTTATATGAAATTGAATATAGTTAGTAATTTATATGTCGCCGCTTTCCAATGGGCTTTTGTATACCATATAAATAAAGATTTGAAAATTTTACATCCGTTTCAACATACATTTTGAGTATGTGAAAGGGGTGATTTCACTCTTTTACAACATGGTATCAGAGCCCATGGTAATCAGAATCTGACTATTTCAATTTTGCCTCCCTAGTTAGAATCCTTACCTAGTTTCTCTTTAGGTTACTTGCTTACCCTAGATTTGATATATGTTGATGAAAGGTTGATTTAGGATCTTATAGTTACACATTAGAATCACATTGAGTGAAAACCTAACATATTTACAATTGAAAGATGCTTATGTAATTACAATTACTTGATGTTGTTTAGGTTTTCCTTTAGGCAACTATTAGGGCATGAAGATGAAGCAAGGGTGTCTAGAAAGGATCATGTTTTGGGGGCTGACAATATTTTCCTCCACACCACTGGCTTGGTTTACGAGGACTCCCAGATCCATATGATACCGGCCTGGCCTGAGCTGATATGGATTATCCAAAATAGTTTGCTTTTAGGCAATACTAACCTTAGACTTCTGTGTTGTATATTTTTGGGAACCCTAAGTTTTAGGTGTATGATGACTTGTTTGAGGATGGATACTAAGATAGTTTCTTATGTCCCTTAGGACCACATGTTTGGATAAGATCATATCTAGAACCTAGACTTTGATGTTTGGGGTTAAGTGCGCTAACAGAGTGCACAATGGAAGTGTGATGGATCTTGTACATGGTGTAGTAGACTCATCCTTTAATCCTATTGTAGTTTGTCTTGATAGGTTGAACCCTTTAAGGGGTGGAGTATAGTTAGTTTGATAATGTTGGGTGGTTAGATTTCGAGGACAAAATCCTCTTTAGGGGGATAGAACCCTGTGACATCTTAAAATCTATCTACTCTATCTTTAGAAACCCTAAATCCATGAATAGGAGGTTAGTATGCTTGGAGCCTTGGTCTTGAACAAACATGTAATAATGGTAACCCTAACATTCTTATTCATGTATTAATGAACATATAATGAACATTTGAGAAATAATTTATATGTTCAAACCCTTATGAGTATCCAATGCACATAATATGGGTCACTCACATATTAATACTAATTATGGATACACATGATGCTAATAATGTCATGAATCGATAAACCTTAATGATATGATGCGAAAGAAAAGTGTAACCTAATCTTGGCATTAATGCATGCTATTGAAATATAATGATCAAGTTGATCCACAACCCTAAGTTGTAATCATATAACCTTAACATATACATCCTTAATGATATTCATGTTAAATTAGTGGCATTAGGTCTCATAATTAGATAACATACCTTGATGCAAATAAATAGATTACTCATCATAAACATGAAATTCATATCACATTGTTACCTAGTACACACCTGATGTGAATCAATTCATTAATATGTAATATGTCCCACCCTAATCATTAAAATACATGTAATGGATTCAATATGAATATGAAGGGATTGGATTCACATAAACGTTCAAAATCAATGAATAAATATGAGAAAATGATTAATGATGACATTAATGTGAGCAATAAAGATAATGTGGCAATGTGACAATGTTTAATATACATACAAGTAATCAATGTGACATAATTTGGATTAATTGTGGACTTAATAACAAATTGAATAAAATGTCCTATCACATACAAGATTATTTGTTATAATTAATATATTAATAACATGAGGATAATGAAGTGTAAATCCAAATTATTAATGATCAAATATATTGAGATAATTGAGTAACCTCTAATTGTGCATAATAATGAAATGTAATTCTTTTTGGCAACAAAGAGGATATATCATGACCGAATGATGATAATGTGATATCCTAATAAATATAATGCTAAAGAGCCAAAAATGTTAATAATGTTAAATATCATAAAAAATAATCTTAATAGTGGAACCCTAGGTGATCCTCGAGAACCTGACCTATGTGGAGATGCTTGTGAAGTATATGTTGATGAGTCATTTGGTGAAAGTTTTAGTAGAAGTTTTTGCTTGGAGGAACAACATGAAGTTAGTGCTGAGATGTTGCACGGTCACCCTTCCCTCCTTACTTATGATTTTAGAGACGAAATCCTCTTTAAGGGGTGTGGCATTGTAACATACCGAATCCTGGACATTTTATATTATTGACCATCTTTCTAAGCTTTTCCTTTCATTTCAATCCTTTTTGTCCTTTCTATTTAATTTGTGGATATTATGGTGGTTTAGTGGACATTTGTTCACCTTTTATGCCAATAAAGGGGTTTATGCACAAATACCTCAGTATATATTTTAATAAGGGTCTAATATAAAAATTTACCACTCATGTAACATACTTATAAAATATATTTGTTGTAGATCATTCCTTTGCATTTATGGAGCAAGGAATTGCACTACTACAGAAAAGGCCTTTGGCATAGGTTATTTATAGCCTTTAGCGTCTTTGTTTCCAAGTGACACCCAAGTGGGCATCGCTAAAAGTAGACACCATTAGTGCCAGTTTCTAACCGAAGACATAACCCTTCCCGCCACCGAAAATGCACCAGCAGGGAACTATAGGCGTCGGTTAGGAAAGAAAACCGACACTATATCATGGTTAAAGACGTCAGTTATTAAACAAAAATCGACACCATTACCCTTCCCGCCACCAAAAACGCGCCAGTAAGGGAACTATAGGCATCAATTAGTAAAGAAAACCGACACTATATAATGGTTAAAGTTGTTGGTTATTAAACAAAAACTGACTCCATTACCCTTCCCCCCACGAAGCCAGCAAGGGCTCAAAGACGTCAGTTTTTTGCTAATAACCGACGCCGTATGGCTTTGGTGTCGGTTTTATACAAATAAACGACGCCTATGTTCTGATTTTTTTTCTTATCAATTTAAGGGCCTGCTGTATGGATGGTCAGTAGGATGCAAAACCTCCAGTTCAGTTCTGAACTGCAGGTTTACAACATCCATTGATATCAGCCAACAACATGCCACAAACCTACAAAGTCATTCACATTTAGACACATGTATTGATCAGATACATGTAGAAACTTACAAAGTCATTTACATTCACATTTAGTTCCATTCATTTCATCTCTTTTCACATTCAGACATTCATGTATTGATCAGAAAAAGTCATTCACATTCACACATATGACAATTCAGAAAAAGTCATTCACATTCACACAAAAATAATTATGAGAACAAAGTTTAGAAATATCATTCTTTATTCATCATCGTCATCATTGTCATCAGATACCCAATTATATTTAAAAATTCCCACTACTTGTAGGGCTTTTGCCCATTCTTCTCTTATAACATCTAATTCCTCCCTCATATAGGGAGTATGTACATCTAATAACTTTCCACCTATACTGAAGTCAGTTTTAAATACCTACAAAGAGAATTATGTATATATAAAATTAATAATATATAATAAGATTGATATATTTCATATTATCTAATGAGACTATATATAATATCTTATGTATAATATCGATTTCCATTGTGGCATATTTGATGATTGAGTCAATAAATCACATCACATAGTAGGCACATGCCCAACCGTTGTCTTGTGTAGCACACTATAACTTGAAACATACAAAATATTCAAAAATACAAATAAGCATAGTTCACATAAATAATAAATACATTGGAGTCGGGAAATTACTTTCACATTCTCCCAAATTAGTGGCAGATTATTTTTCCTGAGGACCTTTCCTCTAACTTTTTTGAACTCTTGTAAGACCCTACATGTTAATGTAACACATTAAATTGCATAATTAAATAGTAATGTAATAACATATGTTAACAGATATAAAAATATGAAATATTTCTCACGGGAATAATATCTTTTTCATTGTGTGTCCATATAATGTATTCAATTCGTTCCCCGCTGGATCTAGATAATAGACAATGAATGTCTTGGGGACAATAACTAGCAACTCCCAATGCCTACCACTATAGGTAAGAAAGTTAAAAATTAATACCTCAAAATCCACAATAAAAATGTATTGTTCGTAAGTCCAAATTATAAGCATAGTAAACTTACTTGACATTGAATGGAGCTATTATCACCGTCTTCTTATTTTTACCAAAATATTCAAAAGTAGCACAGAAGTATGAAGTAACTGAAGAAGGGTCTATATCTACAAGACTAATCAAAGATGGAACCAAAAATCCCATATGGGAAAATGCAAAATCTGTACATATCATGTGTAAGTGGATGTAAAACATGTATTAGGTATGAATTAATATATAAGAAACCAGATCACCGTATATAAAACAAGGTATACATATGTATAAACAAGATCTCACCATATCCATAACTCTATCATAGATGTGTTCAGCCAATCATAATGAAACAACTCCAAAATATCTTGTATAAATAGCTTGTTTTCGTATGATTGACCTGCGTTAATACCTATGCATTAATATGTATAAAAAACTTGTATAAATAGATTGTTATCGTATGATTGACCTACAACATCCTCCGTAATTGTAACATTTATAGGGCAATTTCGATCATGTTCTCCAATCCATACTGCCATACCCCTACAATTAGGACCTAATGAGGCATATAGGTCCCTTGGAAGCCAACTCAGTAGTTGAGGAGGTGGAGGTGGAGGCCGAGATGTAGCAGGTGTCATATTTTTGACATGTATATATAATTTCAGATCAATTGACTCATATATGCACACTAATAAATTAACATAATGTAAATTTACCATACAATATTAGTATAGATGACATCCGCTTTGGGCCACATTATCACTCTACCTTCTGTCTCACCAAGCGTTTCATCATCCAGGTGGGCATATGGCAGTGGAAGATCCCTCCAATCGGGGAGTACACATATCAGGTCACACGAACCGCACCAGCTGGTACTGGAGTCCCATGACATATGTCCCTTGGAAGGGCTGGGTAAGCCTGTGCCTCTACAATGAAATATTCTTGACTTTTTAGTCGGCATGTTTTTTTTAAAATAAAATCGAGGGGTCGCTTTTATTCATCCCACACCCCTCTTGTGGGCTAAATCGTCATGAAAATTACAACTCCTGCTTATATTAAACCGCATGTGTGAACCATAAACCAGTGTACATAATCATCAGATATTACACTCATCACCCCCTGACCTAGAAACGACATCACACCGCAACAACCATCCCCCTATGCATCTGATTTCTTTAACACGACATATGGAACCCTTCTCTTCTCCAACGCAGCCATACCCCTTATCCTGTTCGGAATACTCATAGAATCGGATGAAACAAACAACTCATCCATACTACTGCCCCATCTCCCCAACTCACGAGGTATCGAGTTGATGACCTTGTGAACCAAGGATCTAGATATCATAGCTGAGACCATCTCCTCCCGCAGCTCCCTGACAAAGTGGGTCACCCTCCATGGTTCTTTCTTATCGCGCAAAATAATGGCATGGATGTATGAATCATCAACCTCCATACATGATACGATCATCCCGTGATCACGTGCAATCTTCATTCCTATGGCGCATGCTTGCAAATAAGTGAGAGTGTATTCCATACTCCTGAGCCAAGCTCTGAAAACAAGGCACACGTTGGCTCGATGATTCCGGACAATCCCCGCCGCCCATCTTCTCATCCTTCCATGACAATCTCTACTCCTCCCAATCGTGATGTTGATCTTCAGGTTGTGCAAGTCCGGCGTCTGCCACCACATAATCTTTACAAATTTACATAAAGAATGTTATATGCATATATACACAAACATATCATCTTGAAAAGACTAGCTACTATGTCATAAAAATACTTACAGAGGATGTGCTAGGTGGTGGGTCTACAAGATTACTCCCAACCTCTGCAGTAGGAGTAATAGAAGCGCGACACGTCACATGTACCGTCTGAGTGGCCGTCTGAGACGCCTACCACTTCACCATTGCTTCTTGGACATTCCTCTCAATTAATTCATCTACCTATACATGAATAAAAGAAATGCTAGCTATCGATTATTGAATTCCTTTTTGCAATAAAATTCTAAAAAAAGAATAGGTTACCTCAACTTGTGAAAGTCCCGCTTTTGGGACAGGTTTGCGCTGGGATGGCCTAAAGAATGCTTTGATGCCCACACCAGTGCCTACACCCCTAATACATCCAGGATGCTCTGGGTTACCCAGAGCAATTGTCAGTTCATCACTTGTGCCCTGAGGGATGAACTTGCCTTCCTTCCTCTGCTCGTGCAGCTCCCGCTAATCACCATCAACAGAAATTGGTAAGTAAACATAATAATTAACAATATCGATTGATTTCTCTAAGAGTTGATTTTTACCATTTTTGCAGCCGCCTCAGTAGTTGCAGGCTTCATTATATCTTCCTTCTTATTTTTCCTCCCTGCTATCCACATAGCATGGCGAGGCAGAGGTGCAGGAGCAGTAGTAGAGGACTCTGTAGTCTCCTGAGTAGCAGTAGGCTCAGCAGTAAACTCAGCCTGTAGTCTTTGGCGAACGCGTGCATATCCTCTTGGACCCATTGTGTGGTCGTGCACATTCAATGCACGCCTTGCTCGTTGAACATCGCTGATAGCCTAGTTAGTAAACATATTGATTTGGTTAGTAACACTAAAGGTTAATCTTGAATAGGTGAATACATAAGAACGTATATTAATTAAATTGGGAGTGGCACTTAATACCTTGAATTCATCCATTTTTATTTGGGTAAAAAACTCCTCCCAGTCTCGGGGGTCCAGGTAGTTCCATTGTTCTATTTTTGTCTTCTTCCTAAATTTATTTTTTAAAGAGAAAACAAACAAAAGTGATTAGTGTAGAGTTAGTCAAATAGTGATCAATGTCTAGAATTAGAAATCAATCAAAAACCTCTTCTCAACATCATGTATGTAATCTCGGGTGAGATTGCTCCTATATTTCCTTAGGACCCTCCCACAGTGTTGCATCACGCATTTACGATGCAACTTTTCATCCAGATCAAATATGCTCTGCAAAATAGAATTGCTATTAACTAGTATACTAAAAATTAGTAATCTACAAAAATAAAATTTCAAATAATAATAACTCATGCATAATTCCTTCCATACTAAGTCTTTCTTCCCTTTAGGAACTTTATGTCAGGATTCTACATTAGGACTACAATGGCTGCGAGTAAGAACCCCAAGATATGAAATAAATGAGTTGTGGTTCACTCCAACTGGATTTCCTACATGATCGAAATCCATAGCCAGTTTGGGTCCATTGCCCCTTTGCTGTAGTAACTTGTTCATCATTGTGATGCCCCTCACTTTCTCAATTTTTTTGCTACTCATTAAGTGCCCCAATTTCTTCAGGAGGTACATCACCAACCTAAAATTGGACAAAAAAAATACACTTATAAGATATAACTATAAACGAACATATAGATAGAAACCTCAAGGATATATTTTTAAAACTTACATTGTGAGGCGGCACATTGACGTCCTTACCCTCACAGTAATCATCAGTACGGTCATCAGGAGAATTCTTAGCCATCTGAAAGTTCACATTCACATTGTAAAGTAATTCACATTGTAAAGTTCACATTCACATTGTAAAGTAATTCACATTGTAAAGTTCACATTCACATTGTAAAGTTCACATTTACATTGTAAAGCTCACATTGTAAAGATCACATTTCGAAAAGTAAAACATATAAAAAATATAAACATGCATGCCTCTAATATTGTGATCTTTTATCAATTAATAATCCTTCATTGTGATCTCTGCGCACATACAAGTCATCATTAGCTTCAATATTTGGTGGTGTTGGCAACTCAACTGAGAATGGACTGGAGTCATCATACTTATCATATTATTGTTCTTCATCTATAGGATCTTCAATGAACTGTCCTTTACCATGAAGAACAACTGACCATTTATCATTTGCAGGATCATCGATATAAAATACTTGTTTCACATGTGATGCCAATATGAATGGTTCACCCTTCTCGCCAATATTTTCCAAGTTCACTAATGTAAAACCCAATTCATCCACTATAACTCCTTTGGTGTTATCAACCCAATTACATTTAAAGAGCGGAATTCTAAAATCTACGTAGTCAAACTCCCATATGTCTTCAATGACACTGTAATATGACATTTTCTCTTCATGTGGACTCTTATCCTTTGCACTTGCAAAAAACAATGAAGACGCTTAAAGGATGACCCACTATTTTGAACGACACTCTTATCATCTTGACACTTTGTGTAATATGAGAATCCATTTATGTCAAACCCTTCATAAGACATAACATTCAATTTTGGTTTAAAGGCGAGACATTTGATAGTTTCAGTAAGATTATCTGGTGTTTGAGATAGTTGATGTAAGACTTTATCTTCAAACCACTTAATAAATGTCTTGTTATGCTCTTTAGCAAGCCACATGGAATTGGCTCGAGGATATTGTCTCTTGATGAAATTGGTAAATTCCTTGATATAAACACTCACTTTGTCGATGTGGTGTAAAATATACAAGTGACCTTGTTCCAACTGCTCACGACTGATTACTTTCATGCGTGATCCCAAAATTCCTTTGCCAAAATACTCCTCAATATTCTTGTCATTAATAGGAGCATCATTAGCACTCAGAAAGTCATTGCAAAAATCCATTACCTCTCTCGCCACATAACCCTCAATAATACTCCCTTCAGGCTGATAACGGTTTCGAACATCACCTTTAAAAATGCTCATGTATCGTTCAAAGGGATACATCCAATGCAAGAAAATTGGTCCCAACATTTTCACTTCCCTAGTCAAATGGACAACAAGATGTACCATGATATCAAAGAACGAAGGAGGAAAATACATCTCAAGCTGACATAGGGTAACAACCACTTCTCTTTGCAATTTATCAAGAATATCAGGATCAATAACTTTGCTGCACATACTGTTAAAAAAGAAACAAAGTCTAGTGATTGCAAACCTTACATGCTTCAACAATATATATTGAATTTCCACAGACAATATTTGTTGCATTAGAGTGTGACAATCATGAGATTTAAGACCTATCAACTTCAGATCTTTCATTGATACCAATGTATGGATGTTGGATGAGTAACCCTGTGGCACCTTAACATTTACCAAGCATTCACAAAAAGCTTTCTTCTCCTTTCTTGACAACATGTAACAAGCAGGAGGTAAGTATGTTCTCCAATCACTACTAACTACTTATGTTAATTCTGTCCTTATTCCCATTTCACGTAGGTCCATTCTGGATTTTATCCCATCTTTAGTCTTACATGGTATATTCAACAGAGTACCGATGACGCTATTACATACATTTTTCTCAACGTGCATGACATCGATACAATGCCTGACTGCCAAAGAACTCCAATAAGGAAGATTCCAAAATATTGACTTCTTCTTGAATAAAGATTTGTCACTCTGTTGGCCATCGTACGTTGTGATCTCTTACCAAATTCATTGGCAAAGTCTTTTACTCTTTCATAAACATCCTCCCCTGGTATAGGTTTAGGTGCACTCCGTTCTTCATTCTGTCCATTGAATGCTTTGTGCAACCTACGATACGGATGGAATTTTGGAAAAAACCTTCGATGACCAAGATATATAGTCTTTCCGCCGTGCTTTAGTCATATTGAATCAGTGTTCTCTTCACATATAGGACACACTTTAGATCCTTTGAAACTATATCTAGACACATTCTCATATGCTAGAAAGTCATGCACAATGCAAAACAACATAGTGTGCAAACGAAATGTCTCTCTTCGTGAAGCATCATAGGTCATCACACCTTCACCCCAGAGTTTCTTCAAGTCATCAATCAGAGGTTCAAGATAAACGTCGATATCATTTCCAGGTTGTTTAGGGCCCGATATCAACAACGACAGGATAATGTATTTAATTTTCATACACAACCAGGGAGGAAGATTGTATATAACAAGCATAACTGGCCAAGTGTTATGTTGGCTGCTCAATGTCCCGTACAGATTCATCCCATCTATATAAAGCCCAAGTATTAGATTCCTGACTTCTATACTGAATTCAGGGTATAATAAATCAATCTTCTTCCACTATGGGGAATCAGACACATGTCGTAGGATCCCATCATTATTTTTCTTAACATTTGCATGCCACCTCAAATTCTTCGCATCTATCATTTTGGCAAACAAGCGTTGAAACTGTGGTATTATAGGTAGATACCACATCACCTTGGTAGGAGAACTAGTTTTGGACTCCCCCCGAAGTCGTCAATTTATACCTTGACACACCACATTTGGGACAATATTTCAAATCCACATAGTCCTTTTGAAATAATACACAATCATTCAGGCATGCATGTATCTTTCTATTTCCATTGGGCAAAACAATTTCTTTAACCGGTATGTTGAGATTGGCAATTTGTTTCCTTCAGGAAGAATTTCTTTCAACAAAGACAACAATGACGTGAAGCTTTTGTCGCTCCATCTATTGTTTGCTTTTAGCTTATACAATATCAACACAGTGCTAAGCTTTGTAAACTTACAAGCTATGTATAATGGTATCTCATCATCATGCACAATGTTTCTACACATGGGAGGTGGATCGGTGTGCTCTACCCCACAACTATCCAACATCGCATCAACGATGCATACTGGAACTCATTTGTTCACATCTACATCATCGGAGGCAATTTCTTCTTCCACACAAACACAACTATCGACATCCAATGATTTCAAGTTTGAAATCTCTCCATGCCAGTGCCATTCTGTATAGCCTTGTACAATCCCGTTGCACATGACATGACTTTTGATTTCGTCACCAGTGCTGAGTTTTAAGTTGTTACCGCAATGCCTACATGGATAGTAGAACCTATCTCCAGATTGTTTCCTATGTTCCTCGGCAAATCTAATAAACTGATCAAGACCATAAATAAACTCTAGGGTGCAATGATTTGGAATGGACATCCATGATCTATCCATTCTATGATCAAAGAGAAAACAAGTATATATTAGAACAAGATTAGGGTCTAGGGTTAAAAGATTAGGGTTTATGGTTAAAACTTTAGGGTTTAAGGTCTTATATATAATAAATGTGTACCACCTATCCCATTCTTGAACACCTAATCTCACTAGTAAATGTATAATATGTATTGGATTTTCAAGAAAATTTCGGCAACATTTCCCCGCTGTTCTCAAAGTACATATGTACTTAGAGAACAAACGGGGAAATGTTGTCGAAATTTTCTTGAAAACCCAATACACATTATACACTTACATCCTAAGTGAGATTAAGTGTTCAAGAACAGCCCCAAATCGGGGACTATCCAAGATTTACTCCTAATGAGTAAATCTTGGATGGGTATCTAGACCAACATAATATAACACCAGTCCCTTATTCCCAACCCCATTCAACACACAATTTTCTTATAAAAACACTTGTGGAAAGCCATAACAACATATCAATGCTTCCTAAATTTATCAATGTATTATTTTATAACACAAATCGTGGTGGGTATAACATAGCAAAAAACTCAACATGTCACAACAGAAACATGTCCTTAACCTAATATACAAATATTTGTAACAAAACTCATTAGGAAGACCATTCACAGATATTTGTAATAAAACATGTCCTTAATACAACATTATTTAAAAGATATGATGTTCATGTGACATCAACTTAGGGTTACAACAACATAGAATTAATTTTACAAAGAAAATGTTGTTTGTATTAGCAATAGCATGTAAGACTTGTATTTGATGTAGTAGTACTTATAAAAGAATTAATTTTATAGGCTTTTTGAACAATAATGGTTTGTTCCTTGGTCTTTTTTTTGTGTGTGATTGCAATATGGACAACTGAATAATTTTCCCTCTCCAACCCCAAGCCCAAAATACAATGCAGATATAATCGTACATAAAAACTATTAGTAATTTAAAAGAGAAAACCCAAATAGAGGCTCAACTTAATTAACCAAATTGGCAGAACTTACATTACAATAATCGTGTTAAACCAACCCTTATTGACCCTAGTAGCATCATCTTCTAATAATCGTGTTAAACCAAACCCTTGTTGACACTGGTAGCATTATCTTCTAATAAAAACTAGTACGAATTTAAAAGAGAAAACTCAAATAGAGGCTCAACTTAACCGACCAAATTGGCTGAATTAACTATAATAGTCATGTTAAACCAACCCTAGTTGACCCTGGTAGCATTATATTCTAATCAAACGAGTCAATTCAGATACCAGTACATCATCAACACTGCATACACAACTATTTTCAGGTTCTATCATTTGACCTCTAAAAAAACTAGAACCAAACTGGATGAACACAATGCTGCAACCTCTATCAAGTTCGATCATTGAGAAGGTACCTTTTGATCAAGAAGATGAGTGGTGCGGAAGCGGTGAGAAGGCGAGCAGGTCACAGCTGGTAAGAGCGGCGGCGGCGTGCAGGGAGCCAGTGAGCAGGGAAGGAACAACGCCAGCGGCGGCAAGCAGGGACAAGGGAGGCAGCAAGGGCGAGCAAGGAGAACGAGTAGCACGGCGGCGGCGAGCCGGGAGCAGCAGGGAGCGGCTGGCGGTAGCATGCAAGGAGGAGGGTGTAGGGGCAAAATCGCCTGACCTAACATTCAATTGCAATGAAACAGAGAAAGGGGAAGAGTCTGGCTCACACGGGTGCTATTAAGTTAACCATAGACATCCGTTATTTTAAAAAACCGATGCTTACAACAATAGGTGTTAGTTCCCACCAAAAAACCGACACCAAAGGGGGGGTGAAAATTTTCATGGGGACAACGCGTGAAAACACATCGGCGTCAGTTATTGTAAGATAACCGATGATAAAAATGGGCCAAATTTCTATCTCACAAAAAATCTTTAGTCGTCGGTTAATAGTTAATAACCGATGCCGTATGTTAATTTTTGGAGGTAATTTTTTCTTATTAGAAAATTTAGATTTGACGGTCGATTTTAGGCGTTAGTTGCGTATTAAGGAACCAACGCTAAATTAAAAGTGATACCCGTGTCTATCTGCTCTTCACAAATAGATGTCAGTTTTTGTATTCAACTAACACTGTAGGGTTTAGGCATCGATTTCTGGTATATAACCGGCGCCTGTAAATGTGACGTTATAAGCAATTTCTGTAGTAGTTGTGAATAAATTAATATGAGAAATTTTGGTAATATTGAATAATGGGATAAAATTCATAAAAGGAGCACTAATTGGTAAAAAATAAGTTAAGATTCGTTTTCCTTAGGTTTGGTAAAAAATATTAGTTTGGCTTGTAGGCCAAGTTTCATATTTTTGGGACAATAATTATTATTTCTCTTTTATTTAGAAAAGAAAAGATGAGTTTTCCTCAAAATATTAAATAAAACATTAAATGACTCCAAAAGTGGAAACTAACTTGAGATTCATGATCTACACATTAAAAATAGCATTTGGGTGAATTTTGATGTAATTTGGATAATCTTTAATATACATGTTAAGTTAGGAGAGAGAAAGTATGTAGAACCCTCAAAATATTAAATAAATATAAAAACCACTCCAAAATATAAACTTTATGGCAAATTCAAGTCCAAGACACTTTATGTGACTTGTGGGTGAAGTTTCATCAAATTTGGAGAATCTTATTACCATTAATGAAGTAGGAAAGAGAAAATATGTTTTGATTTATTTAGCACATTAAAAGTTCTCAAAAAACAAATCTAACTTCATATATGGATTGTAAATGTCATAATTAGCCTAGGTGAAAAATTGGCATTAATTGGGACTTGTTTGATCCCTAAAATGAATTTGGGAAAGAAATGCCCTTTAAATGGCTTTATATTTCAATTATTTTATCAATGCAACCCTTTCCATATAATCCATGGTTGATAGCTGTCACCCTCTTGTTTTGTGATTTTTCCCATTTAACATGCTAATCAGACGGTTGTTAATTATACCTTATTTTCTCGGCCTCATGGAACGGTCTAGGGTCCTTCCCCTTCCTCGCGCTGGATTGGGAAACCAGAAGAGATCCCCAGTTGCTGGTTGGTGTCCACACATCGATTTCCTCATCCCTCTCCCCTTCTCCCTTTCTCTTCTGGCCCTGATTTCTTTTACCCCACCTACTCAATCACAAATCAAACATAGTGGCCCTATTTATACTAGGATTCAAAGACATCACCTCCTGGTCTACATCCCATTTTCACCTTCCCCTGTTCTTCCCATTCTTTCAACTTCTTGTTCACCTCTTCACAACCACAGGCCATCAAACCACCATGTGAATGGTCTCAGACCTTCGCAGAGGTCCCATGCTCTGTTTACCTACTCTAGTTTTGTCTCGGTTGACCCCGAGCATGTTCCCCTACTCCAACTACCCGCACTGAAGAGCTAGAGTCAGAGGTGTGGCTTTTGGCTATGGGAAATCTTGGAGGAGACCTGGGTATGATTCCCTCATTCTCTTGGAGCTTCCTGAACCCCTTCTTGCATCCCTTAAGGTGTGTGATCTTTTCCCCCCTTTCTAGTTTCCCCCTTGCTGTGGTTGATTTCAAAACACCAAATAGTGGTTTGTCGAATATTTTCTGAAATCGATGGTCTGGTTGACTCTGTTTGAGTGCTTTGATGTGTTCTGGGAAGTTTGTGTGCTAGTTCCCATTCTAATACGTTCCCTACCTCCTTTCCTTGAGGTGGCTACCCTAGATGGAGGTAAATGGATATGGAGTTTTATTTTTTTTGGGACCTTTGACTTCAGCTAAGTCCCTCAGATACTATTGTTTTCCCTCCAACAAGTTTTAGTGGTCATAGTTGGGATTTGATTCATCAGTTTGAGCCTGTGTGTGTGCAGTTCTGTGTTGAGATGAAAGAGCTGGGCAAGGAAGATGGTTCCCTAGAGATTTACAAATCAAGCCCTCGATCATTTATTTCAACTGTTTTTCATCTGGTGGGCAAATTTGTCCTTTTTGGCTGAGTGTTTGTAGGGAGCCTCACTTCTAGTCTTCATCCAGGTCATAACGATCAGGTGGGATGTGATTGGACCAACTTGGAAAGGTTGACCACTGACTAGAAAATCTCTGATGTGGATTTTTGTGATTGGCCGGTTTTGTTAAAATCATAACTATTTATTCTTTTGTCTAAAAATAAAAAAAATGTTCTGAACTCATAATAAATTCTCTTTCTAATAAAAATAATTTCAAGGTTTGGCTTTGAGCTTTATTGATGTTGATTTTCTAGAAAATGATTTAATTACTTAAAAATCACTAAAAATACACTTTAATCTTCATAACTCCAAAACATACAAAATTATATGTTTTCTTAATATAAAAAACCTAATGAAGTCAATGGTGATAGTTTTAGAGTCAAAAATTGAGGTTTTGTTTGCAAAGTCCAAACATAGGGTTTTTGTTACATTAATGTACATAATGAACCCTAATACATGATTATACATTGAAAATAGAAAAAGTGGAACTTGGAATAAATTAAAGTGGTGCAAGTTGATAATTGGATCTCATTAAAGAAAGGTATGTGCATTTACACCTTAAGTTGGGAATATTTGTGCCTTAACCTAATTTTTCTCTAATGAGGCTTTCTTAAACCCTTTTTCCTATACTCTTTAATCTTTTGCTATACTTGCCTCATAAATTAGTTTTTGAATATTATTCTTGGGTCTTGGTACCTCAGTGCCATGTACTATTTATATGATGCTTTTACTTTCCATTATTTCTAGCATGATGATTTACTAGGCTAACAAGCTATAGTTGTGGTACTTATGTACTACCACCCATAGTAGGGCATGTGTTCATTCGCCTTGGGAAACGTCTTATTCTCCCCCTACATGAAATATGTGTAGGTAATTGGGAATGTTTTATTTTCCCATCACCTTTTGGTTGAAGGTCCATTAGGTGCCTCAACCCTACTTACTTAAGGTGGTCAATATTAATCATGCATGCAACTCTTTTGTATTACTTTGTTTATGTCAAACATCTATTTAAAGTAGCCTCTTTCTCTTATTATCTTCATCATATGAGGAGCTATACCATGTTTTTACTTGCTTAACTTATCTTTTTCTCCTAGACTAGTTTTGTGACACATACGTTTCTTCCCTTTCCCTTTTGCTGGGTGCCTTCCCAACCACTCAGGTGATGAGAAAGGTGATGGATAAGACAAGAAGATCTTGGCTTTTGGCTGGACTTGGTTGATGGAGATGTTGCTTGGAGATAAGATTGTGGTAGTTAGACCTCCCTCTGTATAGATCCTAATTGTTGTATCTTTATGTAAACCCTAATAGGAGAATGATGTATATTTGTAAACCTTTATATGAAATTGAATATAGTTAGTAATTTATATTCTGTCGCTTTCCAATGGTCTTTTGTATACCATATAAATACATATTTGAAAATTTTACACCCGTTTCAACATACCTTTTGAGTATGTAGGGAATGAAGGTTTGAAATTTCAAATGTTTAGTAAAGGGGTGATTTCACTCTTTTAGAACATGGTATCAAAGCCCATGGTAGTCAGAATCTGACTATTTCAGTTTTGTCTCCCTAGTTAGATCCCTTGCCTTACCTAGTTTTCCTTTAGGTTACTTGCTTACCCTAGATTTGATATATGTTGATGAAAGGTTGATTTAGGATCTTATAGTTACACATTAGAATCACGTTGAGTGAAAACCTAACATATTTACAATTGAAAGATGCTTAAGTGATTATAATTACTTGATGTTGCTTAGATTTTCCTTTAGGAAACTATTAGGGCATGAAGTTGAAGCAAGGGCATCTAGAAAGGATTAGGTTCTGGGGGCTGGAAATAATTTCCTCCGTGCCACTAGCTTGGTTTATGAGGACTCCCAGATCCATATGATACCGGCCTGGCCTGAGCTGATATGGATTGTCCGAAATAGTTTGCTTTTAGGCAATAGTAACCTAAAACTTCTATGTTGTATATTTTTGGGAACCCTAAGTTTTAGGTGTATGATGACTTGTTTGAGGTTGGATACCAAGATAGTTTCTTTTTGTCCCTTAGGGCCACATGTTTGGATTAGATCATCCCTAGAACCTAGACTTTGAAGTTTGGGGTTAAGTGAGCTATCAGAGTGCACAGTGGAAGTGTGATGGATCTTGTACATGGTGTAGTAGACTCATCCTTTAATGCCAATGTAGTTTGGCTTGATACGTCGAACCCTTTAAGGGGTGGAGTATAGTTAGTTGATGATGTTGGGTGGTTAGATTTCGAGGAAATAATCCTCTTTAGGGGGATGGAACCCTGTGACATCTTGATATCTATCTACTCTATCTTTAGAAACCCTAACTCCATGAATAGGAGGTTAGTATACTTGGATCCTTGGTCTTGACCAAACATGTAATAATGGTAACCCTAACATGCTTGTTCATATATTAATGAACATATAATGACCATATGAGGAATTATTTATATGTTCAAACCCTTATGAATATCCAATGCACATAATATGGGTCACTCACATATTAATACTAATTATGGATACACATGATGCTAATAATGTCATGAACCGATAAACCTTAATGATATGATGAGAAATAAAAGTGTAACGTAATCTTGGCATTAATGCATGCTATTGAAATATAATGATCAAGTTGATCCTAAACCCTAAGTTGTAATTATATAACCTTAACATATACATCCTTAATGATATTCATGTTAAATTAGTGGCATTAGGTCTCATAATAAGATAACATAACTTGATGCACATAAATAGATTACTCAAGTCATTAATATGAAATTCATATCACCTTGTTACCTAGTACATACATGATTATTCTCTTGATGTGAATCAATTCATTAATATGTAATATGTCCCACCCTGATCATTAAAATACATGTAATGAATTCAATAAAATAATGAAGGGATTGGATTCACATAAACATTCAAAATCAATGAATAAATATGAGAAAATGATTAATGATGAAATTAATGTGAGCAATAAAGATAATGTGGCAATGTGACAAAGTTTAATATACATACAATTAATCAATGTGACATAATTTGGATTAATTGTGGTCTTAATAACAAATTAAATAAAATGTTCTATGACATGAAAGATAATTTGTTATAATTAATATAATAATAGCATGAGGATAATGAAGTGTAAATCCAAATTATTAATGATCAAATACATTGAGATAATTGAGTAACCTCTAATTGTACATAATAATGAAATGTAATTCTGATTGGCAACAAAGAGAATATATCATAAGACAATGATTATAATGTGATATACAAACAAATACAATGCTAATGAGCCAAAATGTTAATAATGTTAAATCTCATAAAAAAATAATCTTAATAGTGGAACCCTAGGTGATCCTCGAGAACTTGACCTATGTTGAGATGCTTGTGAAGTATATGTTGATGAGTGGTTTGGTGAATGTTTTGGTAGAAGTTTTTGGTTGGAGGAATAACCTGAAGTTAGTGTTCAGATGTTGCACGCTCACCCTTCCCTCCTTGCTTGTGATTTTGGGGATGAAATTCTTTTTAAGGGGTGGAGTGTTGTAACATACTGAATCCTAGAAATTTTGTATTTTGGACCCTCTTTCTAAGCTTTTTCTTTCATTTCAATCCTTCTTGGCCTTTCTATTTAATTTGTGGATATTATGGTGGTTTAGTGGACATTTGTTCACCTTTTATGCCAATAAAGGGGTTTATGCACACATACCTTAGTAAATATTTTAATAAGGGTCTAATATGAAAATTTACCACTCATATAACATATTAATAAAATATTTTTTTTAGATCATTCCTTTGTATTTATGGAGCAAGGATGAGAAAAAGGAATGAATAATGTTTCTTTAAACATGTTAATGTGATATGGAAATAATTAATATGATAAATATTGGTAATATTGGATAGTGGTACAAAATTCATAAAAGGAACATTAATTGGTTAAAATTAAGTTGAGATTCATTTTCCTTGGGTTTGGTTTGGCTTGTGGGCCAAGTTTCATAATTTTGGGACAATAATAATTATATCTCTTTTATTTTGAAAAGAAAAGATGAGTTTTCCTCGAAATATTAAATAAAATATTAAGTGACTCCAAAAGTGGAAACTAACCTTAGATTCATAATCTACACATTAAAAACAACATTTGGGTGAATTTTCATGTAATTTGGATAACCTTTAATATACATGTTAATTTAGGAGAGAGAAAGTATGTAGAATCCTCAAAATATTAAATAAATATACAAACCACTCCAAAATGTAAAATTGATGGCAAATTCATGTCCAAGACACTTTATGTGACTTGTGGCTGAAGTTTCATCAAATTTGGATAATCTTATAACCATTAATGAAGTAGGAAAGAGAAAACAAACTCTGATTTATTTAGCACATCAATAGTTCTCAAACGGCAAATTCATATTTGAATTCTAAACGTCTTAATTAGCCTAGGTGAAAAATTTGGCATTAATTGGGACTTGTTTGATCCCTAAAATGAATTTGGGAAAGAAATACCCTTTAAATGGCTTAATATTTCAACGATTTAATCAATGCAACCCTTTCCATATAGTCTAGGGTTGATAACCGTCACCCTTGTATTTTTTGATTTTCCCCCTTTAACATGCTAATCGGACGACTGTTATAACTTATTTTCACGGACTCATCCAACGGTCTCGGGTACTTCCCCTTCCTCGCACTGGATTTGGAAATTGGACGAGATCCCCTGTTGCTGGTTGTTGTCCACACATCGATTTCCTCATCCCCCCTTCTCCCTTTCTCTTCTGGCACTGATTTCTTTTCCCCCACCTGCTCAATTGCAATTTGAACACAGTGTCCCTATTTATACTAGGGTTTGAAGACATCACTGCCTGGTCTACATCCTATTTTCACCTTCCCCTACTTTCACCTTCTGGTCTGCCTCCTCACGACCTCTGGCCATCGGACCACCATGTGAACGGTCCCTGACCTTTGCAGATGTCCCATGCTCTGTTTACCTACTTTGGTTTTGTCTTGGTTGACTGCGATCATCTTCCCCTACTCCAATTACCCGGGCTGAAGAGCTAGAATTGAAGGCATGGCTTCCGGCTGTGGGAAATCCTGGACGAGACTTGGGTATGATTCCCTCATTCTCTCGGAGCTTCCTGAACCCCTTCTTGCATCCCTTAAGGTGTGTGCTCTTTTTCCCCCTTTCTAGTTTCTGCCTTGTTGTGGTTGATTTCAAAACACCAAATAGTGGTTTGTCAAATATTTTCTAAAATTGATGTTCCGATTGACTCTGTTTGAGTGCTTTGATGTGTTCTAGGAAGTTTGTGCGCTAGTTCCCATTCTAATTTGTTCCCTACCTCCTTTCCTTGAGCCAGCAATGGCGGCTAACCTATATGGAGGTCAATGAATATGGAGTTCTGGTTTTTTTGGGACGTTTGACTTCGGCTAAGTCCCTCAGACACTATTGCTTTCCCTCCAACAAGTAGTAGTGTTCATAGTTGGGGTTTGATTCATTAGTTTGAGCCTGTGTGTGTGTTGTTCTGTGTTGTGACGAAAGAGCCGGGCGAGGAAGATGGTTCCTTGGAGATTTACAAATCAAGCCCTCGGTCGTTTATTTCAACCATTTTTCATCTGGTGGGTAAATTTGTCCTTTTTGGCCAATTGTTTGCAGGGAGCCCCTCTGCTAGTCTTCATCCAGGTCATCATGAACTGGTGGGCCGTGATTGGGCCAACTTGGCAAGGTTGACAATTGACTGGAAAATCGCTGATGTGGATTTTTGGGATCAACCAATTTTATTAAAATCATAACTATTTATTCTTTTATCTAAAAATAAAAAAATATGTTTTGAAGTTAGAAAAAGATGCTCTTTGTAAAAAAAATAATTTCATGGTTTGTCTTTGAGCTTTATCGAAGTTGATTGTCTAGAAAATGATTTAATTACTTAAAAATCACTAAAAATACACTTTAATCTTCATAACTCCAAAATGTACAAAATTATATGTTTTCTTAAGTAGAAAAACCTAACTAAGTCAATGGAAATAATTTTAGAGTAAAAAATGAGATTTTGTTCGAAAAGTCCAAAAGTAGGGTTTTCTTTACATTAATGTACATAATGAACCCTAATACATGATTATACATTGAAAATAGGAAAAGTTGAACTTGGAATGAATTAAAGTGGTGCAAGTTGATAATTGGATCTCATTAAAGAAAGGTATGCGCATTTACACCTTAAGTTGGGAATATTTGTGCCTTAACCAACTTTTTCTCTAATGAGGTTGAACCCTATTTCCTATACTCTTGAATCTTTTGCTATACTTGCCTCATAAATCAGTTTTGGAATATTATTCTTTGGTATTGGTACCCCACTACAATGTACTATTTATATGATGCTTTTACTTGCCATTGTTTCTAGCATGATGATTTTATTAGACTAACTAGCTATAGTAGTGGCACTTATGTACAACCACCCATAGTAGGGCATGTGTTCATTCACCCTGGGAAATGTCTTATTCTCCCCCACACATGAAATATGCGTAGGTTACTGGGAATGTGTTATTCTCCCCTCACCTTTTGGTTGAAGGTCCGGTAGGTGCCTCAACCCTACTTAGTTAAGGTAGTCAATATTAATCATGCATGCAACTCTTTATATTATTTTGTTTATGGCAAGCATATATTAAAAGGAGCCTCTTTCTCTTGTTATCTTCATCATATGATGAACTGTAGCATGTTTTTACTTGCTTTACTTATCTTGTTATCCCAGACTAGTTTTGTGACAAATATTTTTCTTCCCTTTCCCTTTTGCTGGGTGCCTTCCCAACCACCCAGGTGCTGAGTAAGGTGATGGATAATACAAGAAGATCTTGGCTTTGCCTGGACTTGGTTGATGGAGATGTTGCTTGGAGACAAGATTGTGGTAGTTAGACTTCCCTCTATCTAGATCCTAATTGTTGTATCTTGGTGTAAACCCTAATGTGAGAATGATGTATTTTTGTAAACCTTTATATAAAATTGAATATAGTCAGTAATTTATATTCTACCACTTTCCAATAGTCTTTTGTGTACCATATAAATAAATATTTTGAAAATTTTACACCCGTTTCAACATACTTTTGAGTATGTTGGGAATGAAGGGTTGATATTTCAAAATTTTAGTAAAGGGGTGATTTCACTCTTTTACAACATGGTATTAGAGCCCATGGTAGTCAGAATCTGACTATTTTAGTTTCGTCTCCCAAGTTTGAATCCTTGCCTTACCTAGTTTCTCTTTAGGTTACTTGCTTACCCTAGATTTGATATATGTTGATGAAAGGTTGATTTAGGATCTTATAGTTACACATTAGAATCACATTGAGTGAAAATCTAACATATTTACAATTGTAAGATGCTTAAGTAATTACAATAACTCGATGTTGTTTAGGTTTGCCTTTAGGAAACTATTAGGGCATGAAGTTGAAGCAAGGGTGTCTAGAAAGGATTAGGCTTTGGGGGCTAGGAATATTTATGTCTGTGCCACTAGATTGGTTTATGAGGACTCCCAGATCCGTATGATACCGGCCTGGCCTGAGCTGATATGGATTGTAAAAAATAGTTGACTTTTAGGCAATAGTAACCGTAGATTTCTATGTTGTATATTTTTGGGAACCGTAAGTTTCCCGTGTATGATGACTGGTTTGAGGATGGATACCAAGATAGTTTCTTTATGTCCCTTAGGACCACATGTTTGGATAAGATCATTCTAGAACCTAGACTTTGAAGTTTGGTGTTAAGTGAGCTATCAAAGTGTGAAGTGGAAGTGTGATGGATCTTGTACATGGTGTAGTAGACTCATCCTTTAATCTTAGTGTAGTTTGGCTTGATAGGTCGAACCCTTTAAGGGGTGGAGTATAGTAAGTTTGATGATGTTGGGTGGTTATATTTTGAGGACAAAATCCTCTTCAGGGGTTGGAACCCTGTGACATCTTGAAATCTATCTACTCTATCTTTAGAAACCATTACTCTATGAATAGGAGGTTAGTATGCTTGGATCCTTGGTCTTGAGAAAACATGTAATAATGGTAACCCTAACATGCTTGTTCATATATTAATGTACATAATGAACCCTAATACATGATTATACATTGAAAATAGGAAAACTGGAACTTGGAATAAATTAAAGTGGTGCAAGTTGATAATTGGATCTCGTTAAAGAAAGGTATATGCATTTACACCTTAAGTTGGGAATATTTGTGCCTTAACCTACTTTTTCTCTAATGAGGCTTTATTAAACCCTAGTTCCTATACACTTGAATCTTTTGCTATACTTGCCTCATAAATCAGTTTTGGAATATTATTCTTGGGTCTTGGTACCCCACTACCATGTACTATTTATATGATGCTTTTACTTGCCATTATTTCTGGCATTATGATTTTATTAGACTAACTAGCTATAGCAGTGGTACTTATGTACAACCACCCATAGTAGGGCATGTGTTCATTCACCCTGGGGAACGTCTTATTCTCCCCCACACATGAAATATGTGTAGGTGACTGGGAATGTGTTATTCTCCCTTCCCTTTTTGGTTGAAGGTCCGGTAGGTGCCTCAACCCTACTTAGTTAAGGTAGTCAATTTTAATCATGCATGCAACTCTTTTGTATTATTTTGTTTATGGCAAGCATCTATTGAAAGTAGCCACTTTCTCTTATTATCTTCATCATGTGAAGAACCCTAGCATGTTTTACTTGCTTTACTTATCTTTTTATCCTAGACTAGTTTTGTGACACATACTTTTCTTTCCTTTCCCTTTTTTTGGGTGCTTTCCCAACCACACAGGTGCTGAGAAAGGTGATGGATAAGACAAGAAGATCTTGGCTTTTAGATGGAGTTGGTTGATGGAGATGTTGCTTGGAGACAAGATTGTGGTAGTTAGACTTTCCTCTATCTAGATCCTAATTGTTGTATCTTGATGTAAACCCTAATGGGAGAATGATGTATTTTTGTAAACCTTTATATGAAATTGAATATATTCTGCAATTTTTATTCCTATGCTTTCCAATGGTCTTTTGTATACCATATAAATAAAGATTTGAAAATTTCACCCTTTTCAACATACCTTTTGAGTATGTTGGAATGGAGGTTTGATATTTCAAAATTTTAGTAAAGGGGTGATTTCACTCTTTTACGTTACATGACCTATAGATTCTAGGTTGTAATTGAACCATAAGGGTTGTTTGAGAAAAATGATAGATGCATTAACTAACTTTTATTAGCTTTATCAATAAATACTGGATGGATATAATGATCATATAACTAAGATAATGAATGAACATATCTAAGTGACCATGTGAATACTAATTAAAGTAAGTTTTGCATATTGAAATTTAACTTACCTAAAGTGGTTACCATAAATGATGCAAGGTAGTAGTTAGGTTTGGAAAGTATTAAAGGATCAATTGTGTTTCCCCTTTTTACAAACTTGATGTAATATTTATAAACCTAAATTAAACACTTTAAAAATGTCAAAATTGATGAAGGTGTAACCTTGACCCGTTGGTCACAATAATTTGAAGTGCAAATAAAATCAGTATAAAATGAACCTAATATGAATGATTAATGCATGAATCAAAATTTTGAATAATTCATTCGATTAGTTACATATAACATGGTGCTCTAATATATGATCAAACCATAATTTTACACCTTAACTTTAATATGCAAAAATAACTATAAGTAATGTCTTGGTCAAGGGTCACACAATAATTGTTCACTTCAGTGATTCGTAAATTTACTCAACTTATTAGATAACACTAATACAAAAAAATGAAATATATTCATAAGATACATTTTAAGTACCCAAATGCTTAATCCTTAGAAGAAAATGTATATAAAGACAATTATGATGAAACTACCATAAAAGATATGTAACTCTAATAAGTGTGATAGTTTTGACAAAACCCTAAGTTTTTGACTTAACTCTTTAAGTTTAGCTTATAGTGAGAGCAGATAGTGGAGATAAGATGCTTGGACTAGAATAGTTACATCTTGGTTAGTGAAGACTCTTTACTCTAGGTTTTGAATGCATGGATTTTGGGGATGAAATCCCCTTTAAGGGGTGGAGTGTTCTAGAGAACCAAAACCTAGAATCATACCCTATTCCCTAACTAAGAGGTTGTTAAGCTTGAGGGCTAGGGAAGCTTTTAGAGACTTTTTGATCAAACTTTCCAATTCCCTTTCTTTTACCTAAATGGTACTTTCCCTAGTCAATTTTCTCTATGGTTTCCAATAATGTTTGATCCTTTAGCTTTATATGATCATGGCGAACTTGGCAACACTATTTTCTCAAGTTTCAACACTAGTTTTGTGCTTCCCACACCTTGGGAGTGAGACGAGCATGCAGTGGTTGTCGCCACTTTCATTCTCAGTTATAGGGTGAAGGTCAGGCATGTTCCTGGTATGTTAGACCCCCAGAACGCCCTTGATTTTGTTTTGCTTTTGTCGCACATGGTGGGAGTAAAATCATCTTTTCACCATATATCTCATCTTATTATGTGTGGTTGTACGTTTGACTTGCTGTAGGCGGGGGCAGCTGGCGGAGCCCAATTGGGCCATCTCATCTTGTCTTTTTAAAATGGATAATACGATACATGTGAATGAATGGGATTTTGTGATATGTCTAGAATTTGTATTAAATCATTTATAGCAAAAACAAATGTAATGAAATATGTTTTTGATTTAGAAAATAAATTCCTAATTAATGGTACCGATTTCATCACCAAATTCCAATCTAAGAAATATGTGAAATTGGAAGGATTTATCTAATTGACTAGATTTCTCAAATTCATAACTAATAATACATATGTCCAAAAAATAAAGAAAATATGATATGGACTCAGGAAAATATAATCTATAAAATTTTGTGGTTTACAAAACCTAACACAATAATAATAAAAGGGAGGGTTATTTTTAGGGTTTATACAATTAATGTAAACCTAACCCTAATCTCATATATGCTTTTAATATATTGATGATGGACTGAGACAGAATTAGGGTTTTGACTTTGGAGATATGTGAATTCCATGTGCGATATGTTGAATTCCCTATTCATCATATTGAGAAATCACCTATATTCCCTCTCTCTCTTGGTCCTATTGAAAAATTAGCCTACACTATTTCTCTCTCTTTTGAGAATTTATTTCATGTTAAAGATTCTATATGATTCTAATCTTGTGATCATCTTATTTTGTTGGATACTCTTTTTGGACTCTTATTTATATGTTTTTCATTTTATTCCACCTCGAAACCCTAATTTTGGTATTTGATGCCCTAATCTTCTATTGGTGGACTTTTGATCTTTTGTTACACCTATTTGTGGACATGATCATATTTTTGTTTATGGGTCCTCTGACCCCCCTTGATGATATTGGATGTTCTCATCCTATTGTTTTATATTGACTGAACTTATACCTGCCTTACTCTATTTGTGTGCACAGATTAAAATAATTTGATTTCTTGTAGTGGTACATGAGTGCAACCATACAAAGTGCTCAATTTTTCAACTTGAGTGTGCTATTCCACTCATTATATATAGGGAGTGCTTATTTTTCCTAGGGTGAGCTTTTTCCACCCGATACTTTTAGGCTGAGACCGCATGGTGCCCCAACCCTACTTGAAATAAACTTAGTCTAATATTGTTTACATGCACTTCTATGATTTTTGATATTATTATTGTGACTTTATTATCTTGTGTGCATATCATCCTATTCGTAATCATATCCTCGTTGATATCCACTTGGACAATACTTTTCCTCTTCTATGGGATCACACTTTTATATTTGCTGTCCTTTTTACCTTGCATTGCTCAATACCTTATTAATATTCTCATACCTACTTTTATACTAATCATTTCCATTTTTGTCTTCTCTTCTGGGGTATGCTTCCAACTCCAGGTATAGGACATGGATGACATGACATACATACATGGACCTGGCTTATGGAGATGACTCTAAATGGGAGATAGACTTGAAAAAACTAGATATCCCTATAGTTAGATTCTGATGTAGTTGCTTTCATGTCAGCCCCATAATAGGAAAATATTTTTTAATATCACATAAATTAAATATATTCATGAAATATTATTTTGCTGCTAATATTTGGTCTTTTATATATCATTATTTGAGGAAAAATGCATCTATTCCAACATACCTTCCTAGTGTGTTTGGAATAGATGGTTTATTCCTCAAATTTTAGTAGGGAGTGGATCTCATCTCGGGTCACACTTCTTACAGGACCCAACAAAGATAGGTGGACTGGATGATAAGGATATTTGGATCTCTTGCAGCATTGTCAATGTATCACCATTTTCCATGTTGATCTAGCAAGGGGACCACAAATGGGGAACCTTCACTAGGAAACTCCCATTAATCTACAATTTAAGTCCTATCCTAAGTCTTTGAGCATCAATGTACACAACATCATAGAATTATCTGAACATACATCAACTATGAAGTCCAAAGGGCACCCAAAATTGGACATATTCTTGTGGTGGATTGCTTATTAAGCAGGACATCCAAGACCAGTGGAGTCTAAAACTCTCATCCTAAGGTTTTGAGCATCAATGCCCATGGAAGAAAATGTAAAATTATTAAATGCAAAAAAATAAGTCCAAAGGCCACCTGAAAATATGGATACATGTTTGCGATAAATTTCATACACTAGGAAGTGTCAAGAATAGAGACCATAGGGGCGTCTCTGACACTTTGCCTTTACCCAACTGGGTCAGGAACTGCCATCTTGAATACTCACTACATGGAAGAACTTGATTCGTAAAAGCATGAAAAGATCAAGTGGATCATCAAATATACCCTAAACAAACCTTCCCCTAGCTATGATCATACCGAGGGAAGAATCAACCAATTCATAGAAGACTTTGGGCAAGGTTAAACATGCCTGGGGTCTCAAATCACAAAAAAATCATGTAGTAGAAAATGGAAAGTAAGTTGAGCAAGGTAGTTATCATTTACCATCAAATAAGCTATAATGATTATATGACCACCCCTTACATCTCATGACAGGTCTCTTAACTAACATGGGTTACCACCAACTCATCAAAGGGGTCTCAGTCTTGAAAATATGAATGTGGACCAATGGCCTAAGTTCAAAAGAAACAAACAAACAAAAAGAACCCTCCAAGAGTCAAATCCTAACATCTTCCATGGTAATGAAACATAAGAATCCGCAAGCCGTGGTATGTTATAATAAAAAATCAAATCAAAAATCAACTTCAAAACAACTTCTTACCAGCTAAAATGATCACATTAATGTCAAAAGAAGAATTCAAAACCAACAAAAGAAAACAATGGGGCAAACTGCTACCACCATAACTCAAATCATGATAACTCCTTACCTCGACAAATACCAATGAAGAAGGGAAATCTCACATGATAGTGTCTCACTCTGATTCAACATTACAAATCGTTCCAAAAGCAAGAAGGTATCCTTTTAAAATCATGACATATCTCCACTAGTAGATTCCATTAGGTAACCATTGGAAGATGATTGTGGACATCAAAGTCATGATGAATTGTTCAGTATGGAGATAGAGTCTAACTCAAATCTAGCTCTAGTAGCATGTTCTACATCTTTCTATCTAAGGTGGGTAACCTATCCAGCATGGCTCTATACAGGAGGGTACTCCATTTAGGGCAGTGGAATCACCCCCAAAGCACATGTAACCAAGGCACGTCCGGTTCAGCATGAGTGTTGATGCTGGGTAGAGTGGGGCCAGGAGCAACACCCGCATGACCCAAGGAATCAACAATTGGCTCACCAAATTTAACAACATACAAATTACACATTCTCCTCTAGATTCTGGATGGTCTGTAGCTACCTGCAAGAGAGATAGTATGCCCATACCTATTTCTCATCCATTAAGTCCACACATTCCCGGGTTGATTACTAAATTTCTCAATGCACTTCATAGTGCATGTATCCATAATGTTGTTCCCATCTTTGATTTGAAGACCACCATGTTTGTATGGTTTGGTAAGGGTATCCTAGGCAACGCCATGACTTCTCCCTCCCCAAAGAAATGATGCAAATATGGATTTAATTCTATTCAGCAAAGCCACTGAAATTTCACACAGATCTCCCCAGTATCTCACCATACTTTGAACCACAGATCTGATGAGGACCATATGACCAGCCATAGAGATGTTAATGCCTGGCCACTTGTCCACTTTTTCTTTGACCCTGTCCACCAACATATTGAAGTCCTTTACAGTACCTCTACCTCCCATGATTGGGACCCCAAGGTACCTTGTCGGCTAGACCCCTCTTCTGACTTCCATGGCTGATCTCAATCTCCCTCTCCTTGCAATACAAGATTTAGAGTTGAGGATTTGGGATTTGATAGTGTTTATGTATAGACCAGTGGCACGCTTAAAGCTGATCAACACTTTCTTATACTCGTTGAGTCTATTGGCATGCCCCACTGAGAAGAGAAGTTTAATTATACTTGTTGATTGTTGAGATTATGTTGGTGATTTCATCTTATTATATGTTCATGTATGTTAAGATTTAAGGCTTCTACATTCAAACTTTCATAATACCATGATAAGGACAGATACATAGGTTCTATCATCATTGACTTTCTAGTCATTTGGAGTTAGGAATTTGGTGTTAAATGGTTTTGTGACACATTTCCTAGCATATGTCATATTTAATTGGATATGCACATTATCATTTAAATAGTCACATACATGTAATAAATAAATGATGAAACCAAAAGTCGATCATATCGATTAAATCCCAAAAAATAGTAAATTGATGTGGCTCTAATACCTCTATAGAAAAATATGGCGACATAGATGGAGGCAAAACTAAATAAAAACTTGCCATATTCCTATTAACTAGTGCATCATGTCAATAAATATAAATGGGAAGGAAGGTTTGCAAGGCATATACATGGTCCTAGAGCAAGTCCAACTACAATCTATGCAGTGACATGCTTCTTTCTCAAGCAGCACCCGAACGGTTGTCGGTGGAAGCCTCCTGGTGTGGCACCACAAACAATAGCTGACGATGTCCTCCTAGCATGGTGACAATGACCTCCACTCATCTATGTAGTCCACACAGACCAATGAGAACGTATGTCGTTCTACTAGAACTGATGGGAAGGAGTTGTCCCTTGTGTTGTCAATGTTTTAGCATCGATCCCATTTGTCTATCTATCCATTTTATGGGTAAGATATATTTATCTTTCACGCTACCACAATGTTGGGATTGGGAGACTTGTATTGAGGGCCTTGGTCAACCCCCTTTATATATGAGTGGATGGGTCATGGTTTCCACAAACCTGAGGATACAAGGGGACAAATTTCATGAATTTTTGGCTACTAAAAATCATGAGTCGGTCAAATGGGCTCCCAACCAATCAACTAACACTGTAGTCATTTGAGTGAAACATCCAGTCGGTCGATTGGGATATTTTCCTATTCGCAAACATATTGTATTTCAATGTGATGATCAATGCACAAAACGATGTCAACACCAATCTTTGATCCATTCATACCAGTTGTCTAGTCGGTCGATTGGACTTCTCAGTCAGTGGATCAGACACTCCATTCAGTCGACTCACATTCCCAGTTGGTTGATTGGACATTCCAGTTAGCCAACTATCAACCAATGTTTTTTAAGTTCATTACCCAAACACTTCATTAATAAATTCAAACCTTATTCTTGAGTAAACTCATATCCTAGGTGCATACTACGTGTGTAACCCTATAGGTCTCAAATTATGTTGGTAGTGAATGTCTATAGCTATATTATGACATCACAAACAATGAGAAGTATCTAGAAACACATCATTGCTACCCAAGTAATTGGAAAGTTGGACAACAAATTCAATCTATAATTTGTGATCAATGTTACTATTATCATATAGTTCCTCTATCCTTGATATCCATATTGAATTCAAGGCACAAAATTGTCATCCTATTAATATTCAATTTAGGTTCCTTGAACTAGAGTATCATGTTTGAGATGCATCTGAGCTCACATATCATATATTCATTCACTAGAGTATGACCATACATTTCTCAGTCCCTCTTATTAAGTGGCCAGGATATCAACTCTAGTAGGAGGGACAAAATCTCATCTACATCACTCACAATCAATCCCCATATGTGACAACATACCCAAACATCACTTGTATGGTGACCCTTATTCAAGGTCACGTTGGATGGTGTCAAAGTACATCAAACAACATGTGATGAGTGTAGTGACTTCAGGTCTAAGAACTAAAATAACCACTATCACACTAAGGCTGATTATGACTACCATTAAGTGGTTTCCATGTATCACTCTCAAGGTGGTTTTGTCCAATACATTTTTCTCTAACAAGTACCTATGTGTTTGGCTTGGTATCACATATCATGACAAATGAGTTTCTATCATCTGTTGACACATATTCTAGTCTTATGTATTATTGTTGTCGGTATTGTTTCCAAAAAATACTTGACTAAGGACATAATAAGAATGTATATACTCTTGTCATACATATGATCTCATTGTTTAGGTCCTCTACCTGATCACATATGTCATCGAGTAATATCATTCTATTAGACATTTATCATGTTATACCATCATCTCAAAATTGAACAAACATATAGACAAAAGATTGCCTTTATTATTAATCAAATCTATAACATGATGACTCATTACAATCATCATATGACTGGCTCTCTCGGAATAGATGCCAACACAAGATATGTCACCTTAAGGATAACAATGGAACCCTTAATCCGGTGATAAAGAAATTGTATCTATTGTATATGATTTTTATACTAACCTCTTTGCATCGAAACATATCTCTTGTGATGAAAATGTAACAACATTTATAAAATGAAGCATCATTGATATCATGAATTTTCACTTACAAAAGGAGCAGAACAAAGAAGATAAATGGCAAGCTCTAAAACATATGCACGCTAAAAAAGTAGCCCTCCTTCACAGTTTTCATGTCGGGTTCCTACAAGCTTTCTGGAGCAATTATGGAGAGGAAGTGGTCAATTTCATGCAGGAATGGTGGATGGATGAAAATAAATTTTGATATCATAAACAAAACAAATGTCGTACTAATCTGAAAGATGTACAACCCTGAGAGTGTGGTGGAGTTCCATCCAATCAGCATCTACAACACCATCTACAAAATCATCTCCAAGATGATGGAAAATAGGCTCAAAGGCTACCCTTAATGTGTTGTCTCATCAAATCAAAGTGCATTTATACCTTGTAGGCTTATATCAGACAACACCTTGATTTCTTTTGAGATCTTCCATTCAACAAAAAGAAAAAACAAAGGGAGAAAGGGTGTAATGGACATCAAACTAGATATGAGTAAAACATACAACTGTGTGGAGTGGAGCTTTATGGACAACATGCTGAAAGAAATAAGATTTGGGGATCACTGGTTTAAAAATATCGGAAAAAGTTACAAAATGGTTACTTTCTCTTTGATAGTAAATGGACAGAGACATGGAAGTCTTACACCTCGAAGAGGGCTCCATCAGGGGGACCCAATATCACCCTACCTTTTCATTCTTTGTAATGATGTGTTATCAAATCTTATCAATAATGTTGTGGTTGGGGTGAGACTTATGGGGGAAATGTATCTGGCTTGCGAAGACAATGTCGCATCTTTTCTTTGCAAATGACATTTTTCTTTTTACAAGAGAAATACTATAGGAGGATACCAAGATAGCTGTGTTAACCATCTTCTACGAGAGTGCCTCAGGTCAAAAAATAAACTCTACTAAGTATGATGTTGATTTTAGCAAGAATGTGGCTGATGAGAGAAAAGAGTAGATCATATTGGTTCTTAAAATAAAGCAAATGAACAAGCATGAAAAATACATGGTATTACCTGTTTCTCTAGGATGATACAAGAAAGTCATCTTCAATTCTATAAAAGGACAAAGTGTGGAGAAAGGGATGGAAGGAAAAATACTTAAATCAACTAGGGAAGGAGGTGGTACTCAAATATAGGATAAAGGCTCTTCCTACGTATATGATGGGTGTCTTTAGGCTTCCTGAGATGATCACTAAACATATTAAATAGGCTAATGGCGAACTTTTAGTGGGGGTGTTCAAAAAATAAAAGAAGGATACCTTGGAGATCTTGGAATAGGATTTCCATCTCTAAAAATGAGAGTAGGATGGGGGTTCAAGGTTCACACAATTATCAATGCATCTCTCATTGCTATATAGGCATGTATACTTTACAAAAAAGATTTAATTATCACCCAAGTGTTAGGGAAAAAGTATTATTGGGATGGTGATGTCCTTAATGCCTATAGGGGGTATGTCCCTAGCTATACTCAGCAAAGCATCTTAGATCCAAAGAGTTACTTAAAGAAGGTATTATGTGGTAGGTGGGAGATGGAAGCAACATTAAAATATTGATAGACCTAGACTGCCAAACCAGAAGGGTTTTTGTACAATGAAAGATGAGTTGGTTGTCTCTAGTAACTCTGTCAAGTCGAAGGTCAAAGAAATCACCAAACCTAATAGATTAATGGGAATCAGATGTTATTGAGAATTTCTTCACTAAAGATGACAAAGTTGCATTCATCATGATTTCTCTAAACAAAATAGACCATGCAGACTTCTACTAGTACCCCACAAAGAAGGAAGTTTTCTCTATATGTTCGACCTACTAGATGGTATCTAGATAATTTGAATGCTAACTAACTTGTCTAGTCCTCCAATGGCCCCTTCGGCTGGGATCAAATGTGGAGGCTACCAATTCCCCTGAGCACAAAAAAACTTCATTGAGGGACTTCTCAAATATAATCCTCAACAACGTTAGACTCCATCAGAAGCACAACTTTGGCGAGGAAAAATGCTGCATATGCAATCAGGAAGAGGAAGACATCTTACACTCCACATTTGACTATTCTCATGTGGTGCCTCTATGGAATAGCTCCAACTTCTAATGTATCCGTACTGATATCCCCCAACACACCTTCCCAAACTACGTCATATGGGAATAGGAAAATTTGGACTCTAGGGATCTATCCATCTTCCTGACTCTTTGTCTTGATACATGAAAATGCAAAAATGATGCTCTGTTGGGCATTAACGAGGTGAATCTAGATATCATGGTGGCTAGCCTTCTAAAATGATATGATTTGCATCATTGTTGAGAACTTTATTTTTCCTTGACTCAAGCCTCAAAGAACCACAAGTTGGCGGCTACATGGTTTGCTCTTGTTGATGGTTGGCACAAGCTTAATACCAATTTTTCCCTACTAGAAAACTATAAAGTCTATTGCATAGTGATCATTAGACACAACAATATAATTTCTATACCTATGTTTACTACAACCTTCTTAGCAGCTTGGTCTGTTAGAGTTGCAGAGACTATGGTGCTCAAGCTGGGAGTGGAACTTGTTATTTCCATAATGATACATAATGTAAATGTTGAATCTGATGCCATCAATGTTATTTAGCATATCAACAACTACTTGGAGGGAAAAAGCCTAGGCATGGACATTTATAGAAGCATTGGAATGTTAAAAGATAGAATTGTGAGGACCAATTTCACTAATGTATTTAGAGAAGCGAATGGGGTCACAAATTCCTTGGCTAAAACAGGTCTGGACTTGAAAGGGAAAGTTATTGGTTTGAAAATTTCCCCACGTCATGTATGAGATGTATGTGTATCAACTCTAGTTTTATCAATGAGTGAATCAATGAGTTTAAAAAAATATTCATTCAACTGTTGATTCTATTATTTCCACATGTATTAATTAATGTCTTTATATGATGTAATTTTGGATTTGGTTTCTTTTATTTCTATATTTCCATCCAATGGTTTTTGTAATTTTGTATCTCTAACTATTCCCATTATATTCAAGCAGAGAGTTAGAAGTAAATTTCATAGATTTAGAAACAAATTTCTAGATTTGTACGTTTTCCCATTATTTCCTTTTAAGATAATTTACATCAATTTTAAAGATTTACCTACTTGAATGTCACTTATAACTCATTTTTTAGTATTGACCTCATACCTCAATTATTGTGTAACAATGAAATCAAGTTAAAGCTCATTTCAGTGCTAGCTCCTTAAGGAATAGAGACATTACCACTGCACGGGTGAATCCGTGTGACAAAGATGCTGAGAAAAGAGATAGTCTCAAGCTCCACACTGATGGGCACGGTGGGTGCCCACATTTGAGGTACTGTAGACTAGCTAGCACCGTGTCTATCAAGAGAGCCAATGGTGTTGGCAACATCATGGTATAGGCTCGTGGGTGTCTTATGTGGTTGTCATCCATATTATTGTTGTGGTGGATGACTTGCTAGTGTCTTGGTTGGATTCTTTATTAAGATTGAGCAGAAATGTGTGTTGTGATGTAAACAATTAGCGACTACAATGAGAAGTGGTGGAGCCAAAATTTTACATTTGGGGAGGCCAAATTTACACAAAATATCAATTATAGAAAAAATTGAAAATTCTTTGTCATGTAGAGTTTAACTTGTGACCTACAGATTGTACAACCTACAATATACCACTACACCAAAGGTGTTTTGTGTTTCTTGTATGGTCTTTATATTCCAAAATTAAGGAAATACTTTATACAATGAGCAGTGGTGGAGCCAAAATTTAAAAGTTCGGGAGGCCAAATTTACATAAAATATTAATTACAAAAAATTGAAAATTCTTCTCCATGTAGAGTTGAACTTGTGACCTGTAGATTACATAATCTGCAATACACCACTACACCAAAGGTGTTTTGTGTTTCATGTATGGTCTTTATAATATTTAACCAAAACTCCGTATATAGTCACCATGAAAAACTGAAAACTCAACTCAATGGGTAATGGAACTTGTGACTAGCAAGTTTTACCAAGAGCAATGCACCAATGCACTGAGGTAGTTTTTTTTGTCTAATAATGATTATACATTGTATAAATTTTAATATATATTTCTAGACATATGTATATATTTGAAATTTTCAATTTTGTTTGGGTGGGGGCATGGCCTCTGCTTGCCCCCCTTGGCTCCGCCCTTGACAATGATGTTGGGTCATGATATTGAATACAATATATAACAGTAGGGACGTGCCAAAATTTGATTAGTCTTGTAGAGCAAGAAGAGAGAAAGATGACATTACTACTTGTTACTTATGAAATGAATGTCACCTATTAGGTATGATCTTTGTGCTATGAAATCTATATGGAATGGACATCACCTCTTTGTGGTTTCTAAGTTTAAAAGGTGACAACACATGCATGTTGAAAAAATCACATTAGCCCATGTCACATATCCCATAAAGTGATGGCAATGCAATCATCAACCTACTGTTAGGTAGCATGCATGCATGACATGGATACTTGTTGATAAATGATAATAGGAAATGCCACATTCCCACCCCCATATCAAAAATTTAGTAAAGACATTTTCTATTATTGATGTGACAACTCATTTTCCACCAATAGACATAAATCATTTCACCAAAGCATAGAAAATACATAAATAACAATCTCATTTCTTATAATAAGTAATGTCATACATAATCACCCTTCCAACTTTACTTCCATTCAACATTCATACATATGAGTCAAGTACAATATGACTCAAGCTTCAAGCCCTAACATGGCCCGATCACAAAATTATTTGTAACAAAAGGTTGATACATGTCCATTTCCTAGCCCATCAATAGTTGATGTAGTAAGTTTGGAGTCCAAAATAAGTATGCTTTGAAATCACAATGAATATTGGGAGGATCAACTTGTCTTATTCTTGATAAATAATTGATTCTGTAGTTATTGGAGTCCCTTATTGTTGAGAGCTTTAAACAGGGAAAGATTTCAACTCACTAATTATCGCAAGTATACATAAATCAATGTAGTCGAGTGTGGAATATGAGGAGCTAGGCTAGTTAGGAGCAAACGTGTTAGCTTTCACTAATCTAAATTGGATTGCAAAAGTATAATTGTTCATTGACCTAATAAAAGGAAAACAAGGCAAAGGTTTAAACAACAAGATTGATTTAATGATTAGGAACTTGAGCATAATATTTCACTACCATTACCATTATATCACATGAACGTAAGAAACAAGATTGTTGTTTAATAAGAAAGGAGGTTGTCAACATCATGCATTTCCCAATGCCATGAGATGGTTCTCAACTTCACATAATGCTCCTGCATCTATGCTTAGCATCAAACACAACCAAAACCCTCAATAATCCCTAACCACTCTCGTGGTTAAGATAATATTGCCTTAGATCCTACTCCATACTTCCTAATGCATTCTCCCGAAGCACAAGGCAAGCATAAAACATGTATAAAAGGTGGCCAACTTGGCAGACAAGCAAGAAAACACCATAAGCATCCATGGAAGAAAACAAATCAAACAACAATAAGCATAAAATTCGAGTTCACATGATTAATGGCATGGGAACCACTATCCCATTCTCAAGAAAAGAGCTTTACTCATCCATAGTGGAGATATGAAAATACATGACATTAATTTTAGAGTTTTGCATGCTTAAGAGAAGGAAAAGCTAGAGGAACCACAAATGCATGTTAAGGGGAGAGAACTCCAGGTAGGGGATGAAGTTCCACCACTTAGAAAGCTCCAACTCAAACCAACTTCCCTCCCAGAAAGCTAGAATGAAGAGAGTAACTCTACTGCACCCTTGGAGAAGAAAAATAGAGAAGAAATGAAGTAGAATGAGGGTTCTCTTCCAAGAAACCACCTTCTTCTACCTTGAAATCACCCTCCTCTGCTCTGTAACTTCTCTTAGGAGTAAAAAACTTCAAAATGACCGAGCATAACTACCTCATGGGCTTCCATTTGCTTTTAAAATGAAAGGCAGTCATTTTCATTTTTGTAGAAACTGACAACGACATGGTGTGTCTTTTGTTGAACATCCCATGTCATGTCATTTGTGCTTGCTCAATGTTGTCACTGCGTTGAGTTACACGATGTGTTTGAATTAGACACGTAGTATTTTTGTCTTCAGGGAGTGAATCAAATGAAGGGCTCACGGTGTGTCTGAATAAACACATGCCATGTTCTTTGACAGAAACGTGTAGACAGTGTTCATGTACTAGGGACATGACGTCTCTGATGAAGGACACGTCGTGTTACCTTTTTTCTCTGATCTGGACTAGACGCTGTTGGAGAATCACACGTCGTGCGTTTAATAACACAATGTGTTCTTTGTCGTGTCCGACCGCCTATAAGTGAACACACCGTGTTCTTAATAGAACATGCCATGTCTTCTTCCGGTTCTTTAGGAATTTGCTTTGGTTCAACTGCAAAACTTGCAGAAGTCCCATCGAGGTTGGATCTGAGTTAGATTATCTCCAGTTTGACCTTTTTAATACATATCTGCAATCAACATCATGTGATAAGCAAAGAAACTAAAAAGTGTGGCAAAATGAATATAAATAGAGGCTAATTTGGGACAGAATGAGCTGAAACTGTGTGTGAAGAAGTGTAAAAAGTCGATATCAAACACACACAACACTTATGTACAATAAAGTTTTCATTAAACCTCTACTTAACTATACATAAGAAATAAAAATTTCAAACTAGTGAAAGACATTGTCCTTTTTACTTAATTAGTTTTCAAAAATATGTAAGAGTAAGCAGTCTTCATGAACCAAGCAACCCTCTTCAACTATGACATAATTTAAATGAGATTTGTGTTGAAAAAACCTTCAATTAAGCAAAATGGCCTATATATCATGGCAATGTTTATCCTAGAATTACAGTTGTACTAGATATAGATAATCTAAGAACGTTAGTTCTAGAAGAGACTCACTCTTCTATCTACGCTATGCATCTAGGTAGCACCAAGATGTATCAGAATCTAAAATATCTGCACTAGAGGCTAGGATTAAAGTATGATGTATCTGAGTTCTTGGCTAAGTACACAGTGTCTCAGCTGGTTAAAAATGAGTATCAAAATCCTTCATGGACTTTGCAACCATTGCCTATAACGCAATGGAAGTGGGATCATATCAGTATGGACTTTGTGGTTGGACTTCCAAGGATAGCCAAAGGTCATGATTGCATCTCAGTAATAGTGGAGATTTTGACTAAGTCACCTCACTTTCGACCAATAAGGATGACGTATATGACTGGGAAACTTGCACCGGTTATGTCAATGAGATAGTACGTTTACATGGTATCCCAACTACTAGTGTCAGACAGAGGTCGTCAATTCACTAGTCACTTTTGGGAGCATTTGCATGTAGTGATGGGTACACATATAAGGTTTAGCACCACATTCTATCGACAAATAGATGGACAGTCTGAAAGGACAATGCAAACCTTGGAGTATCTGTTGAGAGCCTGTGTGTTGCAATTTTTGGGTAGTTGGGATATACACCTTAGTCTGATAGAGTTTGCCTACAACAATAGTGATTAGACGAGTATTGATATGGCATCATATGAAGCGTTGTATGGAAGATGTTGTCGATCTCCTTTGTGTTGGTATGATATGGGAGAATATCAGCTTCTGGGTCCTAAGCTTGTACAACACACACAAGAAAAGATCAAGGTAATTCAACAATAACTGAAGGCAATACATGACAGACAAAAATCTTACACTGATAACCATCGTAGAGCTTTAGAGTTCCAAGTGGGAGACAAGGTGTACCTCAAGGTCTCTCCTTGGAAAGGTGTTCTAAGGTTTGAGAAGAAGGGTAAGTTATCTCCCAGATATATGGGACCTTACCCTGTGGTTGCACGTCTTGGGAAGGTGGCTTATAAGTTAGAGTTGCCACCTGATTTTCTCAAGTTACATCCTATGTTTCATGTCTTGAGGTGAAGGAAGTGTTATCCTGGTATAGAGTTGACTCTTTAGCCTATAGAGGTGGAACTAGATGATGACATGTGTTATGTGGAAGGTCTCATTCTGATCCTAGACCGAAGGATCAAGAAGTTGAAGAAGAAGGACATTGTGTTAGTCAAGGTTTTGCGTAGGATTTTGGAGGTGAAATCCCAGTTAGGGGTTTATGTTTGTAAGACCCCTGATCTAGCTTTACGCTTAATTGTAATTTCTTTGTATAGTGTGATTCTTATACCTTAATTTCATTTTGTGAGTGTCCTAATAACATGTGACATGTATCTATTTTCATTTTGGTCAAATTTGATCAATGTTTGAGCTACCTTTCCTATATATGTGCCTGTTTTGGACCATGTTGCAAATTACCCATGAGTAAGGGTTATCTTGCAAATTGTCACATGTTGAGAATTTTTCTTTTACTTTAGCATCATGACAGAGAAGATTTTGAACCTTTTTTAAATCATGGTCGGTGATGTGACATCTTAGGGTGATTCTAGGGTTTACCTTGTTGATATGGTGACTATGATAGGGTTTGAGTGTTGTGACCACTACCGCACTTTTGGGTGAGGGTAGTGACCGAAACACATGATCAAGGTAGTGTAGTATAGACAAAGAGACCTAAAGATGGGTTGGTTGAGTTATTTTGTCCTCTTGTGAAGAGTCTCGACCATGTATATAGTGAATAAGGGTTAGGTCGATACCAAGTGCAAAGAAGTGTCTCAACTGAGACAAGATAGTAGTCGACCTTGAAGGTCACTACACTTTTTCTAGATAAACATAAACATTTTGAAATGTGCATGTGAGTGGTGATAAAGCTATTTGTTTGGAGGGCATGTGCCCTTTGATAGTCTATTATGTTGACACCTCATAAACCTCTACTCCCTCCTCCTTTGGGTATAAAATTGCTTCTCTTCACTTGTAAGATAATGTTTTGGCCCTACTCTCTTTCTTTTTACTTAAGATCATTCTTGGAGCTTCCAAAGCATAGGAGGCCTGATCTTGAAGCCTTGGTGGATGATCAACATTGCTTGAGGAAGGATTTGTGCTAAATCAGCCCTTTTGGTGGTGAGCTTTGGAGATTCTTCTCTTGGTAAGTGGTCTTAACTCTTGATCATATTTACCCTCTTCTGAAATCTCCATATTCTTCTTCCTCCTTGGACGTAGACTGTGGATCATCCATGGTGGATTTCTTGAGAAGAAACTCCTCATCAAAAGGGGTCATAAGACTATGTATTGACATGGTGAAACTGAGTGAGAGGATGATTTCATCTCTTTCACCTTTCTTCATTGGTTCGTCCTAGACCTATTTTCCCTCTTTCTTAAGCTCTTTAGTGACCAAGGTTTTCTTTTCTTTTGAGGTGATCATTTAGCTGACGTGTTGAAGCTTGATTGAAGTTCTTAGAGATTGTTATCTTGAGGGATTGGTTCTCTCCAAATCAGGTGGATTATGTAATTTTTCCCACATCTATTATGTGCATCTTAAACCTGATCTTATGTTGTTGCTTCAGATCTTAAAAATGTGTTCTTTATTGTAAGAAGAATGATAATGTGTAGGGTTTAATCTTGTCATATTCTTGAAAGTATTACTCTTCTTATAAACACTAAATCTTTATATATATCTGATTTGTGGTGATTGAAATATTGGTGTGTTTCTTTGGATTATCATCTATGGAATATTAATACATGATATATGGTTTGTTTACCATGAATAATAGTCAATTTTAAGTATGTGAATAAGCATAAGAATCTTGGTTTTCTCTTTCTAAACATAAATCTTTTGGGGACCTTCTATGGCCATGTTTTAGGGTTTAATAAACACCTTGGTATAGGGTGTTGTGCATCCCGTTGATGCTTGGTATTCTTGGTTTGATCATCTATCTAGACTTGGTTTGGATTTGGTCTAAAGTTGGGAACTTGGCTGACTTAGGGTCGATACACCCTCTGGACTTCCATTTTGGCTGAAACCCTTGTAGGTGGTGGTTTTGATCACAACACCCCCAAACCCCAAGGATTGGTCTATACTCACCATTCTAGTCACAATGCAGTGGTGCTGCATGGTTTCTCTTAGTTATTTTACGTTACAATTATGATAGTTTAGTGGGTAGGTCATAACACTAATTAGGAGTTGGTAGCGGTCGAGACATGCTTTTGTTTGGGTTGGGACACCATGCTGAATGGTGGTCGAGACACTTGGTATATAGTGGTTGTAACATGTAGGGCTGTGACCATGTTGATGTGTTTTAGTTTTGATCTTTGTGAAGTGTCTTAATAGTGACACATGTGTAATGAGTGGTTGAGACCCCTATGTTATGAGAGGTTGAGACCCATGCATTGAGAGGGCTCGATACCCAAGTATTATGAGGGGTCGAGACCCATGTGTTGTGAGTGGTCGAGACACCTATACATATGTATGTACATGGTCAATACATAGTGTAATATTCTACATAAGGTGTTCTGATTATGAATGGCTAATCAATAATAGTAATTTTTAACCCTAGTGCTCTCCAACAATGTAGGAGGTGATGGAATTTGGGTTTAGTGGTTGAGGGATGATATGAAACCCTAATCTTGAGATGTAAAATATATTTTCTCACATTGTTTGAATATCATTATTATATGATGGTATTTTCTCTTGCCTACTTGTGTAACTCTAGCGTGTAGGTCAGATGAATGTCATAGATATGAGAATGGTATGCTGATCCCTATGTAATATAGGGTGGTGATTATGAGTAATGTTGAGGCATATTGTGATATTGAATGTGCAAGAGTTATATGAATTGGTCTAATGACCTAGCAAGTTCCTCGTGCATAAATTGAGGTGAAATGATTTAGTGATGTGATTGAGGGATTGGTATCCCATAGTTAAGTGATATTGTTGATGACCTTGTAATGTTTGTGATAAAGTGTCATGAGATGACGAGACAAGTTCTCACTTGTAGATTTCATATCTTATAGAGTTTTATCCTATCCTTAACTTTGTAGGAATTGTTTCTGGTTTATACCTTGTAACTTGATTGATGCATCAAAAGATACCCAATTGGAATATCTAATCAAGAGAAACCCTAATAATGTAGTTTCCCAGTACCATAGAACCATCTTCAACGTCAGTGTCCAATTGGATGGTGAAATGAGTAACTCCTATGGGAAACTTGGAGCACTTATTATTAAATATGTAGGGTACCAGTGGAGGTATCTCCCTATAACCTTAAATTGTTATTATAGTGGTATGATGCTTTATATGGAACGTTCATGCGTGAGCCTCTTCTCTAGTACTATTCCATGTACCAAGGTAGGCTAGTTGTTTTACAGGACCATAACTCTGACTATGAGTTGTTGTCTACAGGTCTATAACTTTGACTATAAGTTGTTTTGTAGTAGTTTGAATATTATGTCACTGCATTATAGACTCGAACTGGCCAAGTAGTAATGATGATGATCATGGAGTCCAACTCTTCTATTAATCTTGTATGGTGTTGATTTCAATTTAGCATTGGTCAGTTGGATTTGAATGGTAGCCCTCAAATCCTCAGGGCATAATAATAAAAGTGATAATATAGTCGTGTAGTATATTTTTTAGGGTCAAACACAAATCTCTTTGGACGACCCCATACCTTATGTGTTGTACCATTTATCTTGTAAAAGTTATACATGTTCTTCATATTCCTTCTATATATAAAATATATTCTTCTACTCAGTTGTAGATGCTTAAACTGCTTAACTAGACTTAAACTACTTTACTTAACTTCTCTAATATCTTATTGTGCTTATAATAGATGTTGAAGAAGAGTTATATCTCTCGCTGGGATGTTTGGTCTTACCCCGTGGGTTCCAAAGCTTTTTAGGTGGTTCTGGATGAGGAGGTAGAGGTCAAGGTGCAGGTGCTGAGTAGAAAGGAGAGTAGTAACTGTCAGAGGTTGGATATGTTGCTAAAGTTTTGAAGTAGAGTCCTATGTGTCATCCTTGTACTCTAAGGTCATTGGGGAGATTTTGTTGTTTTTTATATCGACATGTAGATTTTGGCTTTGTTCCATGAGATAATAGAAATGGCATGTATGGATAAACATGTTGTAATATGTAATAGTTGTGGCTTGATAGCCTTTGAACATAATATGTAACATCTTTTGGCATATATGGAATACAGATGGCCTGAGTTAAAGGCTTGTTTATGAAATACTTCCGCTTGAGATATTGCATTGCAAACGGTTTTATATTACCATGTTTTATGGTGATATTGTTTTTAATGATACTTTTGTGCTTTATTTTGAGTAATCTCACTTTGTGTGGTGAAGACCGTCATAGTTTAGTTGATATCAGAGCTGTAGGTTTGCAGATTCTACAAGAACATAATATTAGGGTTTGAGTCTGTTCTTGTGTCCTCCAGTATATCTTATGGTCACTTCTGCTTATGCAGAAGAAGAAGATGAGAAGAAAAGATGTCTGAAGAACATGAGGAACATGTTGCTGAGTACAATGTTGCTTCACCAGGAGGTGGTGTCAGGAGGCAAGAGAGGGATGATTTGTGCCATAAGTACCTCAAATTAGCCCAGCCAATGCGGCCAACCCTACATGCTAGTCCATGTTTGGACAATTTATGGTTACAATGACACACATGGTGAATAGGATGCCTGCAACTCAACCTAGGACAACTGTCCCAGGTCTTGAAACACAAGGTTCTGGGAAGATTTTGAAAGACTTAGATGTATAGGAGCATTGGAGTATGTGGGAAAATTTATCCAACTGATGCAGACATGTGGTTGACTGAGTAGGAAAAGGCCTTCAAGATCCTCAACATCCCTGAAGAGGATAATGTGAAACATGTTGTATATCTACTGAAGGGGAGTACTGGCCACTGGTGGGCCATAGAGGAGGAGAAAAGGCCAGGTGTTGTGATTACTTTGGAAGAATTCATACGAGGGTTCGTGAGTTAGTACTTTTTGAAGACTTATTTGGATGAGAAGATTATACAGTTTGAGAATATGTGATAGGGATTTATGTCAATCAATGCTTATGAAGCTAAGTTTATGGAGCTTCTAAGACTTTTTCCCTCACATGGCTGCAATAGACAAGGAGAGGATCAGGTGCTCTGAGAAGGGTTTGAGTACTGAGCTGACAACTCTACTATCATATTTAGAGAACAGAGAGAGGTTTGCCACTTTTGTGGAGTTAGTTCAGAGTGTAGAACAATCAGTTCTGGAGAAGTGTGAAGCAAAGGACAAAAAGAGACCTACATAGTACTAAGGACAATCTTCTGGAGGCTTCAAGAAGCCTAGGTCCTTAGAACTTCAGTCTCAGTAGAGGTCAGTGACTCACTCATAGTGGACACAGAGAAGAGGCAAAGGCCATGGATTTCCACCTATAGGAGCTCATAGTGCAATATCAGTGTCAGTAACAGGGCCATCTTGACCATGGTATGAGTGAAAAACCTATTTCAAGTGTGGACAAGTTGGGCATACTAAGTGGTTCTACCCTATGAAGGATGAAGAGGTGACTCAGCAATTGAGGTAGAGTCAGAAAGGGACACAATAGCGACAACAATACAGTGACACAGGATGCAGACATGCATCACAAGCTGGTTCTCCAGGACATGCTAGTAGAGGAGGAGGCCAACAACATGTGATGGCTTGATTCTATACGATGAGTCAGTCAGATGGAGTTGTAAACCCTCAGGTCATAACAGGTCAGATGAAATTATTTCATTCTGATTTTTCTTATTCATGTTTTGATATCTATTTTGATTGATCTGGGTGCGACAAACTCTTTTATCACTAGAGAAGTGATAGCTAGCTTTTCCTTGCCTGATAGTTGTAGACATGATAGTCTTCATCTAGAAACCCCTTTAGCCGGTTTCTCTGAGTTGTGGGAAGTATGTCCATCCTATGTTCTTTCCTTCTTAAGACACATCATTCAAATGGATCTCCTACCTCTTGATATGCATGGATATAATGTGATCTTTGGGATGGATATTTTGGAAAAGTATCGGGTGATCTGGATTATAGTGTCAAGGTGGCAACGTTTGTGGATGGGGATCTTTTGTGGGTCTTCTAGGGTGATAGGAAGATTCTTTTGGCATGTCTTGTTTTGTCTATGACAATAGAGAAGTGGATGAGACAGGGTTATGATGCATTTTTGGCACATGTGGTGGATACCAAGGCAAAGAGTCCTAGTATTCAAGAAATACCAGTTGTATGTGAGTTTGAGGATGTGTATCTCGATGAGTTTCAAGGTATACCTCCTCTTAGAGAGATTGATTTTGAGACCAATCAAGTTCCAGGTACTTAACCTCTAACACAGACACCGTATAGGTTGGCACCAGTCGAGATGTAAGAATCAAAGCAATAGTTGCAAGAATTACTTGAGAAGGGTTTCATTAGGCCGAGAACGTCTCCTTAGGGTGATCCCATTCAGTTTGTAAAGAAAAAGGATGGATCTATGAGGTTGTGTATTGACTACCAATAGTTAAATAAGATGACAATTACAAACAAGTATCCGTTTCCATGTATAGATGATTTGTTTGATCAGCTACGATGTGTCACAATCTTCTCTAAGATAGACTAGAGTTCCGGTTATCATCAGTTGTAGATTAAGGTATATGACATAACAAAGTTAGCCTTTAGGATGAGGTATGGTCATTATGAGTTTGTGGTTATGCCATTTGGACTAACCAATGTAGAACCAACATTCATGAATATGATGAATAGAGTGTTTAAACCCTATCTAGGTCAGTTTGTAGTTGTGTTTATAAATGACATCCTTATCTACTCTAAAGATGGCCAGAAACATGAGCAACACTTACATTAGGCTTTGTCTTTGTTGAGGTAGCACCAGTTATATGCAAAATTCAGTAAGTGCGAGTTCGGGTTTAAGAAAGTGGATTTTCTAAGGCATGTAATATTTGCTAAAGGAGTTTGTGTGGACCCAATGAAAGTGGAGTCAGTGCTGGATTGGGATCAGCCAATGACACCTATGGAGGTTTACAACTTTCTAGGTTTGGTAGGATATTACAGGAGGTTCATCAAGAACTTCAATGCGGTGGTGTTACCCCTAACAATGTTAACAAAGAAGGATGTGTCATTTGTTTGGGATGACAAATGTCAATGATCGTTTATGATCCTGAAGGAGAGGTTGACCAATGCAGCAATGTTCATGCTACCAGAACAATGATAGGGTTATATTGTTTTCTGTGATGCATCCAAGAATGGTCTAGGTTGTGTGCTAAATCAAGATAAGAATGTGATTTCTTTTGCTTCATGACAGCTTAAGAAACACAAGGAGAACTACTAGACACATGATTTGGAATTGGCTATTGTGTTCTATACATTGAATATATGGAGACACTAGATGTATGGAGAGAAGTGTCATATCTTCACCGAGCAGAAGAATCTACACTATGCGACAACGACACTGGATGGAATTAATCAAGGATTATGATTATGCCATAGATTACCATCCAGGGAAGGTGAATGTGGTGACAGACACCTTAAGTAGGAAATCTTCTTTGTCATCATCCATTGAGAAGGCATAGTTCAATCCATTAGTATGTCATAAGAGAGACATGTTGGTGTCTTTGTGACTATTGAATGTCTAGTTAGAGGTGTCCATTTTAGCATGTCTATTTCCAGAGTTACAAGGAAAGACGATGTTGAGTCAGTAGATTAGAGATGCCCAACAAAATGATAGTGCAATACAACAGATTCAGGCAGAGTTGGGCAACGATGGCTTCCATGAATCTGGTGATGGGCCAGTGTGTTATCATGGTAGAATAGTTATGAGAGATATAGATAATATGAGAATGTTAGTTCTAGAAGAGTCTCACACTTCTATGTATGCTATGCATCTAGGTAGCACCAAGATGTATCAGAATTTAAAAAGATTTTTACTGGTGGCCATGATTAAAGCTTGATGTAGTCAAGTTTGTGGCTAACTACGCACTTTGTTAGAAGGTTAAAGCCGAGCATCAGAAGCTTGCAAGGACTTCACAACCATTTCCTATACCAAAGTCGAAGTGGGATCATATCATACTGGACTTTGTGGTCGGACGTCCAAGGACAACCACAAGTCATGATTTCATCTGGGTAATAATGCTCATGTTTACTAAGTCAACTCACTTTCTACCAGTAAAGATGATGTATACGGTTGAGAAACTTGCACATGTGTATCTCAATGAGATAGTACGATATACTATAGTGTGAGACAGAGGTCCTCAGTTCACTAGTCACTTTTGGGAGAGTTTGCATGCATCAATGGGTACATAGTTAAGGTTCATCACCGTGTTCCATTCAAAGACAGTTGGACAGTCTGAGAGGACAATACACACCATAGAGGATCTGTTGAGATACGGTGTGTTGCAATATTTGGGTAGCTGGGATATACACCTTAGCTTGATAGAGTTTTCCTACAACACTAGCTATCATAGGAGGATCGATATGGAAACATATGAAGTGTTGTATGGGATATGTTGCATATCTCATTTGTGTTCATATGAGACATGATAATATCATGTTTTGAGTCATGAGTTTGCACTACAAACTACAAAAAAGATCAAAGTAATATAACAATAGTTGAAGGCAGCACATGACAGACAAAAATCTTACGCTGATAACGATCATAGACCTTTAGAGTTGCAAGTAGGGAACATGGTGTACCTCAAGGTATCTCCTTGGAAAGGTGTTCTACAGTTTGGGAAGAAGGGTAAGTTAGCTCCCAGATATATGGGACCTTACCCTGTGGTTGCACATGCTGGGAAGGTGTCTTATAAGCTAGAGTTGCCACCTGAGTTGCACAAGTTACATCATCTATTTCATGTCTTGATGTTAAGAAAGTGTCACCATGATATAGAGTTGACTCTTCATCCTGTTGAGGTGGAGATAGATGATGATGACATCTCTTATGTGGAATGTGTTGTTTTGATCTTGGATAGACGAAATAAGAAGTTGAAGAAGGGCATTGTATTAGTCAAGGGTTTGTCGCATCATCGTGGCATAGAGGAAGTCAAGTGGGGTTTTGAGGAAAAGATGAAGAAGAAGTATCTGTCTCTTTCTACATAGGATTTGGGGGGCAAAATCCCTATTAGGGGTGTATGGTTGTAAGACCCATGACCTAGATTTATGCTTAATTGTAATTTCTTTGTATTATTTGATGATGAAACCTTAATTTAATCTTGTGAGATGCCCTAAATAGATGTGACGTATGTATTTTCAATTTGGTCCAATTTAATTAATGTTTGAACTACCTTTGCTATATATGTGCTTATTTTAGACCAGGATACAAATTACACATGTGTAAGGGTTATCTTGCAAATTTTCACATGTTGAGAATGTTTCTAGTGCTTTAGCATCATGAGAGAGAATATTATAATATTGGGCACCTTGTTTGAATCATGGTTGATGATGTGATATCTTTTGGTGATTCTAGGGTTTCTAGGGTTTGCCTTGTTGATATGGTGACTATGGTAGGGTTTGAATGTTGCGACCACTACCCCACTTTTGGGTGAGGGTAGCAACCACAACACATGCTATAGGTAGTGTAGTATCAAATGAGATGACCTAGAGATGGGTTGGTCGAGACATTTTGTCCTCTTGTGAAGAGTCTCGACTATGTACAAAGTGAATAAGTGTTTGGTCGATACCAAGTGCAAAGAAGTGTCTCGACCGAGACAAGGTAGTTTTGAAACTTGAAGGTCACTACACTTTTTATGGATAAACATAACCATTTTGAAATATGCATGTGAGTGGAGAGAATGCTATTTTCTTAGAGGGCATGTGTCCTTTGATAGTTTATTATGTTTATACCTCATAAACCTCTACTTCCCTCCTCCTTAGGATATATAACCCCTTCTCTTCACTTGCTAGAAACCTTTTAAGCCCTACTCTCTTTCTTCTTTCTTAAGATCGTTCTTGGAGCTTCAGGGTCATAGGAGATCTTATCTTGAAGCCTTGGTGGCCGATCAACCTTTCTTGAGGAAGGATTTGTGCTAAATTAATCCTTTTGGTGGTGATTTTTGGAGATTCTTTTCTTGGTAAGTGGTCTTAACTCTTTATCACATTTTCCCCTCTTCTGAAATCTCCACCTTCTTCTTCCTCCTTGGACATAGACTGTGGATCATCCATGGTGGCTTTTTTGAGAAGAAACTCCTCATCATAAGGGGTCATTAGACTATGTATTGACATGGTGAAACTCGAGTGAGACGATGATTTCATCTCTTTCTCCTTTCTTCCTTAGTTTGGCCTTGGGTTGTTTTCCCTCTTTCTTGAGATCTTTTATGACCAAGGTTTTATTGTCTTTTGGGGTGATCCTTTGGTAGAAGTATTGAAGCTTGGTTGAAGTTCTTGGAGATTGTGATCTTGAGAGATTGGCTCTCTCCAAATCAGGTGGGTTATATAACTTTTCCCACATCTATTATGTGCATCTTAAACCTGTTCTTATGCTATTGTTTTAGATCTTAAAAAAGTGTTCTTTATGGTAGGAAGAATGATAATTTTTAGGGTTTAAACTTATAGTATTCTTGAAAGGATTACTCTTCTTATAAACCTAGAATATTTATATTTATCTAATGTTTTGGTGATTGAAGTATTGGTGTGTTTCTTTGGATCATCATCTATGGAATTGTAATACTTGATACATGGTTCATTTATCATGAATAATAGTAGGTTTGGAGTATGTTAACATGAATAAGAATCTTGGTTTTCTCTCTCTAATCATAACTCTTTTGGTGTCCTTCTATGGCCATATTTTAGGGTTTAATGAAAACCTTAGTATAAGGTGTTATTGATCATGTTGACGCTTGCTATTCTTGGTTTGATCATCTATCTCGACCTAGTTTGGATATGTTTTGAAGTTGGGAACTTGGCGGACTTAGGGTTGATACATCCTTTGGCCTCCCATTTCGATCGACACCCTTGTAGGTAGTGGTTTTGACCACAACACCCCCAAACCCTAAGGGTTGGTCACTACTCACCATCCTACTCACAACACATCATTACTACATCGTTTTGCTTAGTTGGTTGACATTGCAGTTATGATCGTTAAGTGGGTAGGTTGTAACACTGATTAGGACTTGGTAGAAGTCAATACATGCTTTTGTTTGGGTTGAGAAACCATGTTGAACTGTGGTGGAGACACTTGGCATGTAGTGGTCGTAACACCTAGGGTCATGACCATGTTGATGTGTTTTAGTCATGGCCTTTATGAAGTGTCTCGACCGTGACACATGTGTGATGATTGATCAAGACCGCCATGTTATGAGAGGTTGAGACCTATGTGTTAAGAGTGGTTGAGACCCATGTGTTATGAGGGGTCAAGACCCATGTGTTGTGAGTGGTCGAGACACCTATACATATGTATGTACATGGTCAATACATAGTGTACATGTGTACCTAAGGTGTTGTGATTATGAATGGCTAATAAATAACAATAATGCTTAACCCTAGTGCTCTCCAACAATGTGGGAGGTGATGGAAGTAGGGTTTAGTGGTTAAGGGATGATATGAAATCCTAATCTTGTGATGTAAAATACATTTTCTAATATTGTTTGAATATAATTATTATATGATGTTATTTTCCCTTTCTTACTTGTATAACTCTAACTTGCACGTGAGATGAATGTCATAGATATGAGAATTCTATAAGGATACCTATATAATACAGGGTGGTTATTATGAGTAATGTTATGGAAAATTGTTATATTGAATGTGTAAGAGTAATATGAATTGGTCTAATGACCTGGAAAGTTCCTTATGCAGAAACTTAGGTGAAATCCTTTAGTGATGTGATTGAGGGATTGATATCCCATAGTGATGTCATATTGTTGATGACCTTGTAATGGCTGTGATACAAGTGTCATGAGATGATGAGACAAGTTCTCACTTGTAGGTTTTACATCTTCCAGATTTATATCCTATTCTTAATTTTATAGAATTGTTTTAGGTTTTATATATAGTAACTTGATTGATGCATTAAAAGATAGCCAATTGGAATATCTAATCAAGTAAAACTCTGATCATGTAGTTGCCCTATACCATAGAACCATCTTCAATGTTAGTATTAAACTAGATGGTGAAACAAGTAACTCCTACAGGAGACTCAGAACACATATTATTGAATATGCATGGTACTAATGGAGGTATCTCCCTATATCCTTAAATTGTTATTATAGTGGTATGATGCTTTATTATGGAATGGCCATGTGTGAGCCTATTCTCTAGTACTCTTCCAGGTACCAAGGTAGGCTAGTTGTTTTATAGGACCATAAATCTGACTATGAGTTACTTTCTACATGACTAGGGCTTTGACTATAAGTTGTTGTTTACCAGTTTGACTATTATGTGACTCTATTGTAGACTTGAACTGACCGAGTAGTGATAATGATGACATGGAGTCTGATTCTTCCATTGATCTTGTATGGTACTGATTTCAACTTAGCAATGGTCAGTTGGATTTGAGTGGTATGCCTCAAATCCTCAGGGCATAATAATAAGAGTGATAATACATTTGTGTAGTATGTTTGCTTAACATAAAAAATGAATCACATTGGATGGCCCCATACCTTATTTCTTGTACTATTTAATTTATAACAATTATACATGTTCGTCATATTCCTTTTATATATGAGTTGCTCTTCTACTCAATTGTAGATGATTAAACTATTTAACCAATATTAAATTGCTTTACTTATCTATTATCTTATTGTGCCTATAATAGATGTTGCTTAAGAGTTATAGCTCTCACGGGGACATTTGGTGTTACCCCATGTGTTCCAAAACTTTTTATATGGTCATGGACAAGGAGGTAGAGGTCGTGGGGTAGGTTCTAAGCAATAAGGAGAGCAATAAATGTTTAAGGTTGGATATGCTGCTAAAAATTTGTAGTAGAGTCCTATGTGTCATCCATGTACTTTTAGGCCTTTGGGGAGTTTTTTTGCTTATCGACATGTAGATTTGGATTTGTGCCATGAGTGTATAGAAATGGCATGTACACATAAATAGGTTGTAATATGTAACATTTGTGGCTTCATATCCTTCGAACAAAATATATTACATCTTTTGGCATATATGGAATACAGATTGCCTGAGTTGATGAGTTGTTTATAAAATACTCCCACTTGAGATATTGGATTGCAACTGGTTTTCAATTACCCTATTTTGTGGTAATATTGTTGTTAATGGTAATTCCGTGCTTTGTTTTGAGTAATCTTGCTTTGTGTGGAAAAGAATATCATAACTCCTCTCCAGGCCATGAAGATATTTAGGAAAAATTACATTGTTAGTAGGCTAGCTATTTATTACCATCATCAAAAGCTCATCACACATTATTGTTACTAACAAATGTGCCTATTAAAAGAGTTGATCATGACAAGCTACAAGTGGAATACTGAATAAATGTCACATGTAGGGTGATGGAGAGATTTGTGAAGTTAAGGGAAGAGAGGGAGAAGATCCCTACGTCCATACATGATAGGAACATGGCTAGGCCAATGTGGTAGTTTGTGGCATTCTAAGGCAATGATTATGAAGGAGCAAACCATATCACTCAGGACAATCAATTTCTATGAGGTTAGGCCCACATTGGGAGTGATCGCATTTTACACAAACATCAGCATGGTTGCATGAGAGTTTTGTGTTATGTGGGTTGGAAGAAGAAGGGTAGGCATTTAGGGACTCAGTATGACAAAATCATAGTTATATCTTTGAAACGTCTAAGATACATACAAACCTCACTATAGTTTCTCCTCCAACGAATCATACCATTTCGATGATGTGGCTATTTATACCAATATCTTCCATTCACTAAGTTTATACTAATACAAAGGAAAATAGATGTAGGATACACCCTAAATGGAAGGGGAGGACTAGCGTACTCATTTGTAACTGGAGTGATACGATATGGGGACATATGTGTTTCTTGCACGGGTATTAGTTAACCAAATGAAGGTGGTTTGGTCATGATTTCTTAAAGGCCATAACCATAAGTACATCCCCAAGATGGGTGGTTACAAGATTGGGGAGTGCCAATGGGGAATATGTCAGAATCATGTGGTGGAGGCCTATTTAAATAAGAAGTTGAAAATTTACATAAATGTTTACATTATTGTTTATTTATACAAATTAGTCATTGCGAAGATTTGTTGAGTTACAATTATATTTACTAGTCCAATGAGGTGTTTACTGTCAAATGAACTTTTAGCAATTCAAAGAATCAACATCTATAAGAGTTTAATCCCACATTGTGAGAGTGCACTATCATGATAAGTGAGACAGATATCAACATAGACGGCCACAATAACAAGGTGACCCAAGGCAGAAGGGGCCACAATGCCACATAGGAAAGTGCTCTCTCCTAGTAAGTCACCAAAACAACATCAACGCGATGAGTTTAGGCCCAAGTCATGAGAGTGTACATACATGAAAAGTGAAAAAATCACATCAAGGTCAGTCAATATGTCAACATGACATAGGGAGGAGGGACCATTCCTATCCATAATGACTCATATTCTAGGTTTCCTAACTTATATGTTAAACTTTCCAAAAAATCCAAAAAAGGCTGCTCTAACTTGGGTAAGATAATTTTAAGTTTGTAAAGAGAAAATTTGAAATTCCCTAACTTATGTTGTGCACGTATACATGGTATCATTAATATATATATATATATATATAGAGAGAGAGAGAGAAATCAACCATTTCCCATGGAGATACTAATACTAGGCTACCCTACACATGTGTTTAGACTCAAATACCATTTCGTATTTTGCTTTTAGTCTTGTTCCTCCTACCATCAATTTTCTTATGCTACATGTATTGTGAATGCTTCTGCTTATGCTTCTATTCCTTGTCTCGCATATAGATCTAGTTTTGTATCTGCTTCTTCTGCTATTTTTGGTTCTTCTAATGTGTCTACTTATGTTAATTAGTTACTTTTTATATACAATGGATACTTATATATATAAAATGATTACTTATTGATATAAGTAGTTACTTTTGGTGTACAAAATTTGCTTTTATATTTCAAATAGTCACTTATTTATCTAAATAGTTACTTCCTATGCACTATAGTTACATTCTAGTCTGAACTCTTACTTTAATATATTATGTAGTAATCATTGGTCGGTAGGTCCACTGATGCACTTTAAGCCTGAGGTCTTTCACTCACCGCCTGAGTACCCATGTTGAGAGGTGGAGTCTGAGATAATCGGCCGCTCCTATTAGCCGCCGAGAGGCAGACATGCCGATTCCACTTGCAAACATGGTATTGAGATTAAAGACTTAGGAACCTGGCCATGCTTCTAAGTCTTGTACAGTGAGATCGTAGCTTGCTGCGATACTTCCACATGTTGTGGTACACCTCATGTGGGTCCAAAGGCATAATAACTGGATTTGAAATGACATAAATAGTTAGGTTATCCTTTTATTACATTCAATATCTATACTACTGCCATGCTGAGTGAATTACAATTTTAAACTACCATGCTGAATGAATTACAATTCTAAACTGCCACGCTTACATGATTGCATTTAAGTTCTATTACTTGTAAACACAATAAATATCTTGGTTACCTATTGATTCTCAACTCACCGAGCCAGTAGCTCACCAACCTACTGAACAATTTTTCAGGTAAAGGATTAGCTCTACCTAAGGAGTCAGAAGCCAAATTTAATCAAGTTTAGCTTAGAGGTCTTGAAAGAAGAGTAGTTAGAATAGTTAGAGGGTCTCTTATCCTTCCCCTGGATCCTGGAATAGAAAGAGTGAGAAAAGAGAGAAGTTTTAAATGTAATGTAAATGATGTATATTAAGTGTGAAACTCTTGCTTCTTTGTAATAAGACAAGTTATGTTGTATCTTGTTGTTATGTTTAATCAAGACTTATCATTCAGTAAGTGATATTATAATATAAAAAATATGGTGGATATTTCAGCTAATTTATGCCCTAATCTCATGATTAGTGGTAATCGTGGCATGCGGGTGTGACAACCCACATAAAAAGAAGCTATCTTTAAACAAGGTGGTTTTTCATGTGTCTTTACTGGAGATAGAAAAGTCTTGCCCACATGTATAGTATCAGCTATTATTGATGAAAAGATGATGAGAAAGGGGTGTGAGGCCTTTTTAGCACATGTGGTGGATGTTAGGGCAGAGAAAAGAGTAGTTAGTCTAGCAGAAATTCCAGTAGTATGTGAGTTTTCAGATGTCTTCCTTGATGAGTTACCAGGTTTACCACATGAAAGAGATATCGACTTTGAGATACCGAATTTACCTGGTAGCCATCCAGTAGCATTACCTGCCTATAGAATGGCACCTGGGGAGTTAAAAGAATTGAAAACTCAATTACAGGAGTTGTTGAATAAAGGATTTATTCAAACCAGTACATCATCTTGGGGAGCTCTAGTACTATTTGTGAAAAAGAAGAATGGAACCATGTGGTTATGTATAGACTATAAACAATTGAATAAGATAACAATTAAGAATAAATATCCTTTGCCTAGGATTGAAGACCTATTTGATCAACTCCGTGAGGCAACAATCTTTTCAAAGATAGATCTCAGGTCAGGTTATCATCAGCTAAGGATAAAGGCATATGATGTACCTAAGTCAACATTTAGAATGAGGTATTGGCACAATGAGTTTGTAGTTATGTCTTTTGGATTAACAAATGCACCTGCAGACTTTATGGACATGATGAATAGGGTTTTCATACCATATTTAGATCGATTCATAATAGTGTTTATAGACGACATCCTTATATATTCTAAAGATGCGGAACCACATGAGAAACATCTGAGGATAGCCCTGTAGTTGTTAAGACAACATCAAATTTATGCTAAATTTAGCAAATGTGAGTTTTGGTTGGCTGAAGTATCTTTTCTTAGACATGGTATATCAGGAGAAGGAGTTAGCGTTGACCCTAAGAAGGTAGAATTTGTTCTTCAATGGGAGCAACCTACGACCCCTACTGAGATCAAAATTTTCCTAGGGTTAGCATGATATTAAAGGAGGTTTATAAAGGAACTTCAGTGCAATAACAACACCTCTTACACGCATAACAAGGAAGGATGTACCTTTTGTTTGGTCTGAGTCATGTGAGAAAACTTTCCAAATGTTAAAGAAGATGTTAACTACATCACGAGTCTTGATATTACCAGAGGCAGATAAGGGCTATGTAGTTTTCTGTGATGCGTCCAGGAGAGGTTTGGGATGTGTTCTTATGCACGAAGGGAAAGTGGCGGCCTATGCTTCAAGACAACTTAAGAAGAATGAAGAGAACTATCCAACACATGATCTTGAGTTGGCAGCAGTAGTGCATGCTCTAAAGACGTGGCGTCATTATCTATATGGTGAATCGTGTTAAGTCTTTACTAATCATAAGAGTCTGAAGTATATTTTCACGCAAAGGGATCTCAATCTGAGACAATGCAGATGGTTGGAGCTTATAAAGGATTATGATGTCACTATTGATTATCATCCTAGAAAGGCCAATGTTGTAGAAGATGCTCTGAGTAGAAAGTCAACATCATCTACAGAAATGTTTTCAATGGAATGGGTAAAAAGTGACATATTAGCTAAGATGAGAGAGATGAATTTGGATCTAAATGTGTCTGATCAAGGTGGAATGATTGCATAGATGCATGTTAGACCTACATTTTATGATCAGATCCAGGAGCTTCAATAAAGTGATAGAGAATTGCAACAGATCATGCATGATATGACAAAAGGAATGAGAATAGAGTTTAGATTTTCAAATGATGGGTTATTGTATCTACATGATAGATTGTGTGTGCCAGATTACACTGAGCTAAAGAAGCAAATACTTGAGGAAGCTCATTCTTCTATGTATGCAATGCATCTAGGTAACAAAAAGATGTATAGAAACCTAAAGGAGTTTTATTGGTGGTTAGGTATGAAGAGGGAGGTGGCTGAGTATGTGGCTAAGTGTGAAATATGCCAACAAGTCATGGTTGAACATCAGAAGTCAGCATGTACTCTCAATCAGTTCCTATCCCTAAATGGAAGTGGGAGCATAGCACCATGGATTTTGTGGTTGGATTACCCATGACACCACATGGTTTTGACTCAGTTTGGGTAATAGTAGATAGCCTAACAAAGTCTTCTCACTTTCTACCGATTAAGACAACATGGGTTACACTAAAGTTAGCCAAGGTCTATATAGATGAGGTAGTCAGATTGCATGGAATACATGTTTCTATAATATCTGATAGAGATCCTAAATTTACACCTAGGATTTGGAATCAATTGCAACGTTCCTAGGGAACAAAGCTGAAATTTAGTACAACCTTTCATCCTCAGATAGATGGTTAGTCATAGAGGACAATTTTGACCCTAGAGGATATGCTGAGAGCATGTGTTTTGCAGTTCAGTAGTAGTTGGGATGATCATCTCAGTCTAATGGAGTTCACCTATAACAACAATCACCATTCTAGCTAAGGTATGGCCCCTTATGAAGCCTTGTATGGAAGAAAATGTAGATCTCCAATTTGTTGGTATGAAGTTGGAGAAAGGCAAATTTTAGGCCCAGAGTTGGTGGAAGAAACCACAGAAAAGATATATGTGATCAGACAACAGTTGAAGGTAGCTCAGGACAGACAGAAAATCTATGCAAATAAAAGGCGTAGGCAACTTCAATTTGAGGTTGGGGATGAGGTTTATTTGAAAATTTCAGCTTGGAAAGGTGTTGGCTAAATTGGACATTATTATAATCCCCTTTGTTTTGATGATTGCAAACATTTCTTTCTTGTGGTTTTAACTTACTATTTAAGTGTTTCAGGGACAAGCATATTATGTGTTGGATAGCAAAGACTTGGAAGATCAATTTGCTAAAATTGCATTATTTTCATGATTGTAATCAAATGTAAAAACTTGTACAAGTATATAATGTACACGTACTTAGATATCATGTAAATCAAGCATTTAGATCTTCCCTATGCACTCACAACACTTAGATAGGTCATCCCCTATGATAGTATCACAATGGCACTTTGATACATACACTTAGTACATGTCTAGATAAACTAAAACAGGGACTCCCTCAGTCAAACTACTTCTCAACCGAGACACACTCGGTCAACCATCTTCTTGACCGAGAATCACCAGAGTCTACTCCTCGAGCATGTTCTATAGCCGTTAGACCTGGTGGGGAAAAGTAGTTGGGAGTTGATTTAAACGTTGCAATACACTTACTCTAGACTTTCCCTAGGTCAACAAAGTTCTCGACTGAAAGTCATTCGGTCGACAAACTTCTTGACCAAGAAAGATTCTGACTGCACTTTTCAGAATTAATTAACTAGCTGTTACAAATGAAATTAGTGGATACTTAACGGCTAGTTGAGCACTAAGAAAACCCTAGAAGGTGTCTAGAACATCCCCAAGCATTAGCAAACCGCCCCTATAAATAGGACAAGCTATAGGACACCCAAGGAATCACTTGTGCATACAATTACACTTGAGATTCATTCTTTGTGAGCAACAAGATTAGCTATACTTGCAATCTGTTTCTTTGAGCTTTACATTAGTGTCCTATAGTTTAGTATCTCCTAGCCACCACACTACCACGTTCATCCACAGTGGATAGGAGATCAATACGCTTGATATAGGATTAAAGCGCTGTACTTAATTGGTAATATTGTTTCTTTCTTCCAATCTTGTTCCTTCTATTGTTTATTGTTTTCCTTTGCTACTCTTAGGTTGGAGGCTGCAGAAAGGAGGTTGTTGGAGCTTCTTCAGGTGGAGAAGGTAGCTTGGCGGACTTTGGATAATTCTAGAAGGTCTCAACAGGAAGCTAATTCAAGGAGGAAGGCTACTTCAAGGGAGAGCTTGAAGTTACTTCAAGGGAGAGTTTGAAGTTACTTCAAGTGAAGGCTGCTTCAAGGTTGGCGAGATGACTTTGGGGTGAAGGTTGTCCAAAGGGTTTGTGAAGGTAGTTGTATCTTATGTAATATCCTTGCGAGGTAATAAAATACAATTGCTTTCAAAATCCTAATTGGAAACAATTGGGTAGTGGACTGATTTCCTTAGTTTTTGCTAAGGGTGGAACCACTCTAAACGCCTTTGTATCCTTCTCCAATATTTTTGTGGTAGCTTGGTTAAATTAATTTTAAAATTATCATAAAAACCTATTCAACCCCCTCTAGTGTTTTTCAATTGGTATCAGATATGGCTTCAAGGAGCTCTAATCGAGTCTTGAAGATCAGAACTTCATTCTGTCGACAAAAGTTCGATCGACAGGTGTCTCAGTCGACCAATTTGTCGATCAAGAAAGCTACTGTTTTAATGATTAAAATTGAATAGAGGCAGAAGTCTATTCGGTCGATCGTTTTTCGATCGATTTTAGCTCCGATCGATCATTTCTCGACCGGAATAGTTTTTGTTTTACTGAGATTTCTACTGTAGATTTTAGTTTATCACAGACATTCACTCGGTCGAAGTTTTTCTCGACCGAGAGTATCTCAGTCAAACTATTTTTCGACCGAATATGTTTCTGTTTGTTTCAGTACTTCATTTATATCAATTCTGAATATAAAACAATACATGAAGCTATTGGTTTAGTTGAGATAAGACATTTTTATTTTCAAATGTAAGCATTAGATCATATCTCAACTAACTTACATTCAAATCTTCCATGTTTGAGATTTGGGAACCCAAACTAAATCAGAATCCTTCTTCTTAAAAGGGCATGAAAAGGAGTAGTGTCCAAGACGTAGACAAAAGTGACAAGAAATAGAGTCAATTTCATTTCTCTTTCTAGGATTTGGAGTTTTGTTCTTAGGGACAAACATGGTCTTAGTCTTCTATGCTTGAGTTCTTTTGGGTTGATGGAGTTTTCCTTTTGGAACATATCCCAAGCCTCTTCTTCCATTGTAGCTAGATGAATTTTTCAAAATATTATCAAGAATGTCATTTCCCCTTAAGCTATTGATTTCTCTTTGTAGCTTAGCAATTTCATCCATCTTTTTATTTATATCTATCCTTGCTTGTTCTAAATCAGATAATAGAGTGTTTCTTTCTTTAACAACATTGTCATAATCTAGATGATTACATAGAATAGGTTGAGTCTGAAAATTGTTTAGTTTAGCAAGAAAATCAACCTTTTCTTGAGAAATAAGATCATTATTCGTTTCTAAAGTAAGTAACTTTATATTACAATCATTTAAAGATGTTTTTAAGGATAGATTTTCAAGAGCAATATTGTTCTTTTCAGAAGAAAGATCATTTCGTCTACCATAAAATTCCTCATTTGTTTTGGTGACCTTCTTTAGTTTCTTTTTGCGGTCAACATACTTGTCATGAGTTTCTTGTAAACTAGAAATTAAATCTTCTTTTGGCAGATGAAGAAGGCTTACCTCTTGGGAATCATCATCATCTTCTTTTTCCATGAGACATTCCACATTGTCTTCTCCACTTTCAATATCACTTGACTCATCCCATGCAGCTTTATAACCTTTTTCTCCCTTTTTGTGTGAGCTTTTCTTTCCTTTCTTTGCTTTAGGGCATTCATTTTTGAGATGTCCTTTCTTTCCACATTTGTGCTTCTTGAAAATGGTTTTAATTGTGTTATAATTGGCTTCCAAATGGACATTTTTTTCGAAAGATTTGTTGGTTATCTTTTTATGGGAGATATCAAGTTAAGGGGGATTTTTTTCTACATTTATTTTTAACGGATATCTTTTTGAAATGACAAAGGGGGAGAAATAAATGTAAATCTTATAAATCTTAAAATGGTAACTTTGAAAAACTCAATCAATGAGTTTCATAATCTCTTGGCTTTACATTAAAAGTTGCTATATTCCCTAAAGAATTGGATTTTATGTTCCATACTTCTTTGGGAATAATAAGCACACGTTTCATAAACAAGAGAAACAAATCACAAAGTAAATCTCAGGTATGAAACTCAACTCAGTTTAAAGACTAGTTGATTTATATTTTGGAAATGTTTGCCATCTTCAAAAAGGGGGAGATTGTTGGCTAAATGGACATCATTTAATCCCTTTGTTTTGATAATGACAAACATTTCATTCTTGTGGATCTAACTTGCTACTTGAGTGTTGTAGGAATAAGGTGGATGACAAATACTTGGAAGATCTATATGCTAAAACTGCTTTAAGTCATGAATGTAATCAAATGTAAAAACTTGTACAAGTATATAATGTACAAGTGCTTAGACATCATGTAAATCAAGCGTTAGATCTTTCCTAGCCAATCACAACACTTAGATAGGTCATCCCCTACAATAGTGTCACAAATGAACAGTCATACATACACTTGGTACTTAGTATAAAACATTGAAACAAGGCTAATCTCGGTCGACAATATTCTCGACCGAGACACTCTCGGTCGACAAAAACTTCGACCGAGAAAGACCCAGGTAGCCGTTAGACACAGCAGACAAGGTAGTTGGGAGTTGGATCAGAACGTTATACACACTTACTCCAGACAGTCCCTCGGTCGACAAGACTTCGACTGAGAAGGACTCTCGGTCGACAATTCTTCGACCGAGAAGTGTTCTGTCTGCAATTTTCAGAGTTAATTAACTAGCCGTTGCTAAAGCGACTAATGTGTACCTAACGGCTAGTTAAGCACTTAGAACCCCCTAGAAAGTGTCTAGAACGTCCTTATGCACTTGTAGGTCATTCCTATAAATAGGACAAGCCTTAGGACACCCTAACATACTTGTTCAATACTTGATCTTACATACTTACAATTGGCAATATGTTTTGAGCAATTGAGCAACACTAGCATTGGCTACTCATTTCCCTTGCTCCAAATTCGTGTCCTATAGGCTAGCATCTCCTATCCACTAAACCTACACTTCGATACTCATTGGTTAGGAGATCAATATGCTTGATATAGGCAAATCAAGTCTTGTGCTTCAAAGTGGTAATTGTAATTTCCATTTCCTTTCTTGTTCTTTCTTATTCTTTGTACTCTCCTTGCTACTCCTAGGGTTGGAGGCTGTGGATTGGAGAGGGTTTGATCTTCTTGGTGAAGAAGGAGATCTTTGGACTACTTCTAGAAGGTTGTTGCAACGGGAAGCTACTTCAAGAGGAAGGCTACTTCAAGGGGGAGCTTGAAGTTACTTCAAGAAGGCTGCTTCAAGGTTGGTGCAACTACTTCAAGGAGAAGGTTGTCCAAAGGGTGTAGAAAGTATTGTAGTTTTATACCAATTGAAAAACTACTAGAGGGGGGGGGTGAATACAGTTTTATGGATATTTTAAAATAATTCAACTCAAACAACCACAATTGAGATAACAAGAAGGAGACAAGGTGTTTAGAGTGGTTCCAACCTTAGCAAATACTAAGGCACTCAATCCACTACCCGGTTGCTTACCCAATCGAGATTTTGAAAGTATTAAATTTTATTACCTCTCAAGGATTTTACATAAAATTACAATACTTTCTACAACCTTTGGACAGCCTTCACCTTGAAGTAGTTGCACCAACCTTGAAGCAGCCTTCTTGAAGTAACTTCAAGCTCCCCCTTGAAGTAGCCTTCCTCTTGAAGTAGCTTCCCGTTGCAACAACCTTCTAGAAGTAGTCCAAAGATCTCCTTCTTCACCAAGAAGATCAAACCCTCTCCAATCCACAACCTCCAACCCTAGGAGTAGCAAGGAGAGTACAAAGAATAAGAAAGAACAAGAAAGGAAATGGAAATTACAATTACCACTTTGAAGCACAAGACTTGATTTGCCTATATCAAGCATATTGATCTCCTAACCAATGAGTATTGAAGTGTAGGTTTAGTGGATAGGAGATGCTAGCCTATAGGACACGAATTTGGAGCAAGGGAAATGAGTAGACAATGCTAGTGTTGCTCAATTGCTCAAAATAGATTGCCAATTGCAAGTATGTAAGCTCAAGTATTGCACAAGTATGTTAGGGTGTCCTAAGGCTTGTCCTATTTATAGGAATGACCTACAAGTTCTTAAGGACGTTCTAGACACTTTCTAGGGGGTTCTAAGTGCTTAACTAGCCGTTAGGTACACATTAGTTGCTTTAGCAACGACTAGTTAATTAACTCTGAAAATTGCAGAAAGAACACTTCTCGGTCGAAGAATTGTCGACCGAGAGTCCTTCTTGGTCGAAGTCTTGTCGACCGAGGGACTGTCTGGAGCAAGTGTGTATAATGTTCTGATCCAACTCCCAACTACCTTGTCTGTTGTGTCTAACGGCTACCTGGGTCTTTCTCGGTCGAAGTTTTTGTCGACCGAGAGTGTCTCGGTCGAGAATATTGTCGACCGAGATTAACCCTATTTCAATGTTTTAAACTAAGTGCCAAGTGTATGTATGAATGTGCATTTGTGACACTATTGTAGGGGATGACCTATCTAAGTGTTGTGATTGGCTAGGAAAGATCTAATGCTTGATTTACATGATGTCTAAGTACTTGTACATTATATACTTGTACAAGTTTTTACATTTGATTAAATTCATGACTTAAAGTAGTTTTAGCATATAGATCTTCCAAGTATTTGTCATCCACCTTATTCCTGCAACACTCAAGTAGCACGTTAGATCCAAACGAATGAAATGTTTGTCATTATCAAAACAAAGGGATTAAATGATGTCCATTGAGCCAACAGATGGGTGATGGAGTACTAAACAACCTCAATTTGGAAGGAACACTTGTAGCTCGGCCTCCACCATTTGATGTCACCAAGTACAACTATTGGAAGAGGAGGATGCAATTCTACTTTCAAGGGATCAACTGGTATCTTTGGAGAATGGTTTCTAATACCTACATTCTTTCTCAAACGGAGTATGCTACATGGGATTCAAACATGGTAAAATTAGCCCAATTGAATGCAAAAGCTATAAGTATCCTTTATTGTTCAATTTTCGTAGGTGAGTTCAATAGAATATCAAATTGTGAAACTACATACCAAATATGGCATAGACACTATATTACTTATGAAGAAATTGTTCAAGTAAAGAACTCCAAAATTGGTATGCTTAAACAAAATCTTGAACAATTTTGTATGGAACCTAATGAGTCTATTAGTGAAATGTATGCAAAGTTTTCTTCTATTGTTAATGGTTTGAATGCATTAGGTAAAGCCATTAGTGAAGAGGATCAAGTTTCTAAAATTCTTAGGTCTCTTCCTCCCAAGTACAAGCCTAATGTAACTGCAATTGAAGAAGCCAATGACCTCACCCAACTAAGGATGGAGCAACTCATTGGCAACTTAGAAGAACATGAAGCAACCTTGGTGGAGGAAGAAATACAGGAGCATGAACTTCAACAAGGAAGAAAGAAGCACATGGCTGTAAAGGCTACAAAGGTCATCACTCAAGAAAGTGATGAGACAAGTGATGGTGATGAGGAAGAACAAACTCTTATTGTAAATGGTACGAAGTATAGAAAATTTAAAACTAACCAAAACTTCTAGTGTTTCTTCTTCCTCTAGGTGCTTTGAATGTGGCAAAAGAGGACATTTAAAAAGTGATTGTCCCAAACTCAATAAAGGAAAGAAAACATCTCACAAGAAGAAGGAAAAAGCCTACAAAGCTGCATGGAATGACTCAAGTGATGATAGTGAGGATGTAGAAGAAGAAGTGGAGTGCCTTATTGCAACAACAAATGAAGAAGATGATGAGGTAAGTCTTTTTGATCTATCTAAAGAAGAGTTAGTTGCTAGCATAGAAGAATTGCATGATAAATATATTGATTGTAAAAAGAAACTAAAAAGAGTTACTAAAACTAATGAGGATTTATATGCTAGATTAAATAATTTTGCTTTTGAAAAGGAAAGTATTATTTCTGAAAACTTTACCTTGAAATCATCTTTAAATGATTGCGATATGAAGTTGCTTACTTTAGAAACAAACTATGATCTTATTTCTCAAGAAAAGGTTGAATTGCTTGCAAAACTAAATAATTTTCAGACTCAACCTATCCTATGTACTCATTTAGATTATGATGTTGTTATCAAAGAAAGAGATAGTTTGTTGTCTAATCTAGAGCAAGCAAAGTTAGATGTTAAAAGAAGAATGAATGAAATTGCTGAATTACAAAAGGAAATTAGTATCTTGAAAAACAATGGTTTTCTTGATAAGATCCTAAGAGATTCTTCTAGTCATATTGGAACAAGAGGAATAGGTTATAAGCTCAAAGGAAAATCCTATCAAAAACCTAGAGAGAAAAGGACACAAGTGCCCAAGAACAAAGTTATGTATGTGCCTAAAGACAATCTATCCAAGAAGAGAAATGAGATTGATTCAATCTATTGTAACTATTGCTTAAGGCTTGGACATTATTCCTTCTCATGTCCTTACAATAAAAAGGATGTTGAGTTGGTATGGGTTCTAAAACCCCCAAACTAAATGAATAAAATTAAGTTGAGATATGACCAAAGACTCTAATTTGACTATCTTTATGTCTTATCTCAACTTAACATAATAGAACAATAAATTGACCAAATTAATTTAATCCATAACTTGAATAAGCATATTTCTGAATAAATTTACAGAGATACGCACAGTCAACAAACAATTTGACTGAAAGTACGTCGGTCGAGAAACTATTCGATCGACAAATGGTCTGTATTGAATATGAAATTACTGGCAAAACAATAACTTATTCGATCGAAGTAGAGTTCGACCGAGCAAATACTCGGTCGAGAAACAGTGGACCGAATCGGAAACTGATTCAACCTGATAAAACCTATAAAATAGTAGAAAACTTGGTCGAGAAAATCATCGACCGAGATGTATTCGATCAAAGAAAAGTTCGACCGAATAAAGTCCTGCTAATCCTGCTTAATTGATTCAGTTTGCTATCAATATACCTAACTAAAATGAATAGTGGAATTAAAGGAATCCTTTTGATGAAAAGAACGTTGAGACAAATTTATCAAATCAAAACATATTGATAAGTCTTGCATCACAACTCAATAAAATTGTGAGATAATGTAAATGATGTTCTTACACAAATTGATGCAAATAATGTTGCTTACAAAGATTAATGATGCTGATTGCAATTGGACATGTTTTAATACAAATATAGCATAGATTGCAAGTTCATGATATTATACATGGTCTACGTAAAAGTATTTCTTGGCCAATCTAAAATTTATGAACCATGTTTCCTTGATAAAACTTCATAAATGGAACTTATGGACTTGTTTCTATTGATTAAAAAAAGATATTGTCATGGCTCACAGTTTTTGCAAATAGAGATGTTGTTATTTTGCTCTAAGATTGTAAATCAATTACTCTACTTGCAATTTTGTGAAATAAAACTTTACATGATAAATTGTTCTAAGTATTTAAAATGTATAATAATTTCAACGCTATATTTCTTGCAAATAAGACTCTCTTAAAAAGAATTTTCTCTTTACACGAAGAAAAGACATACTTTATGATCATAATTGAGAAAAGTTTAAATTAGTGGAATAAGTGGTCTTGCTTAGAATAACATTATTTCAATATTCTATCTAAAGCCTATTCTAAGCAAATAAAGAGCAAGACACCATTTCAAAATCAAATATTGATCACATGAATTAATTTCTATACAAACTTGATCCTAAGATATAATCTTTCAAATTGATATAAACTCTTTCAAATTGGTATACACCTGTTACATAAAGGCTTTATATTTAATCAAGTGGATCATTGTGAATGTTTAAACTGAAAATCTGCAGAAATGCCTCTCGATTGAAAAAGAGTTCGATCGAGGGGTGCCCAGGTCGAAGTCAAGGTCGACCTAAAATAAGCTTGACAAAATGCTTAATTGTAAATCATTTCTTTGCACTCAATCTTAGTATATTGATCAGAAACTCATTCTTCATATTGAAAATATGATTTTAGTGCAAAGCTCTCATAAAAGTTTAACTCAAACTCTAATGATTATTATGACCTTAGAATTCTTAAACTATCTCTATTATAAGATTAAGGCGGAGCTCACAAAACTTTTTAAACATTGATCAAATCAAACTTTAAAAACTAGCCATGACCTTAGGATTATTGAATTATCTTGATCTTAAATGGACTTTCCATATCAATATGGGCTTAACATCCCTCATTATTAATTAGAGATATATTTCTTGATCCTACTATGCTGTAAAGAAAATCACATATCATTCTCAGGGCTTAACATCCCTTGTTAATGATTGAGAAATCAAAACACATATGCCATGAATCTAAAAGGATCTCATATCATTTCAAGGCTTAACATCCTTCGCAAATGATAGAGAAATAAATTGTGGCTAAATTTGACATAAAAATAAGTGGCTTGCATTAAATTGTGTTGATTATAACTTGCTTTAAAATTCAGCATCAAATTATCAAATTAAGGGGGAGAAATAAAAGTCATACTTAATGTTTAGCTTGGTTATCTTTTTGAAATGACAAAGGGGGAGAAATAATATAAAATCAATAACATAAAGTAAAATGAGTTTCATAATCTATCGGCTAGCACACACTTGCATTCACAAACAAGAGAATGGCTGTAAAAGGTAAACTTCAAGTATGAAACTCATATGATTTATATTGCCTTGATTTATATTTTGGAAATGTTTGTCATCTTCAAAAAGGGGATTGTTGGATAAATTGGACATTATTATAATCCCCTTTGTTTTGATGATGACAAACATTTATTTCTTATGGTTTAACTTGCTATTTAAGTGTTTTAGGGACAAGCATAGAATGTGATGGATAAAAAAGACTTGAAAGATCAATTTGGTAAAATTTCTTTATTTTCATGATTGTAATCAAATGTAAAAACTTGTACAAGTATATAATGTACAAGTACTTAGATATCATGTAAATTAAGCATTTAGATCTTCCCTATCCACTCACAACACTTAGATATGTCATCCCCTATGATAGTATCACAATGGCAGTTTGATACATACACTTAGTACATGTCTAGATAAACTAAAATATGGACTCCCTCAGTCAAACTACTTCTCGACCGAGACATACTCAGTCGACCATCTTCTCGACTGAGAATCACCGGAGTCTACTCCTCAAGTAGGTTCTATAGCCATTATACTGGGTGGGAAAAAGCAGTAGGGAGTTGAGTTGAACATTGCAATGCACTTACTCTAGACTTGCCTTCGGTCGACGAAGTTCTCAACCGAGAGACATTTGGTTGACAAACTTCTCGAACGAGAAAGGTTCTGAATACACATTTTAGAATTAATTAACTAACCATTACAAATGCAATTAGTGGATACTTAACAGCTAGTTGAGCACTAAGAACACCCTAGAAGGTGTCTAGAATGTCCCCAAGCATTAGCAAACCACTCCTATAAACAGGACAAGCTATAGGACACCCAAGGCATCACTTGCGGATACAATTACACTTGAGATTCATACTTTGTGAGCAACAAGCTGAGTTATACTTGCAATCTGTTTCTTTAAGCTTTACATTAGTATCCTATAGCTTAGTATCTCCTAGACACCACACTACTACGTACATCCACAGTGGATAGGAGATCAATACACTTGATATAGGATCAAAGAACTGTACTTAATTGGTAACATTGTTTCTTTCTTCCAATCTTGTTCCTTCTATTGTGTTTTGTTCTCCTTTACTACTCCTAGGTTGGAGGCTGTGGAAAGGAGGTTGTTGGGGATTCTTCAGGTGGAGAAGGTAGCTCGGAAAACTTTGGACTACTTCTAGAAGGTCTCAACGGGAAGTTACTTCAAGTAGGAAGGCCACTTCAAGGGGGAGCTTGAAGTTACTTCAAGTGAAGGCTGCTTCAAGGTTGATGACACGACTTTGGGGTGAAGGCCATCCAAAGGGTTTGCGAAGGTAGTTGTATCTTATGTAACATCCTTGCGAGGTAATAAAATACAATTGCTTTCAAAATCCCAATTGGAAATAAATGGGTAGTGGACTGACTCCCTTAGTTTTTGCTAAGGATGGAACCACTCTAAACGCCTTTGTCTCCTTCTCTAATATTTTTGTGGTTGCTTGGTTATATTAATTTTAAAATTATCATAAAACCCTATTCACCCCCCTCTATTGTTTTTAAAAAGGTTTTCTAAGATTTGGAAAATGAGGCAAACTAACTCCTAGATACATGGGTCCCTATCCTATCGTTCAAAGAATTGGATTAGTTGCATATAAATTGGAGTTGCTATTGGAGTTAGCCAATTTACACAATGTGTTACATGTATCGATGTTGAAGAAGTGCCATCCTGATACAGAAAGGATTGTAGATATAGATCCTATAGAATTGAGAGAGGATATCTCTTATATTGAAGGACCAATTCAAATTCTAGACCGTAGAATTCAAAAGCTTAAAAAGAGAGAGATACCCCTAGTAAAGGTTCTTTGGAGGAATCATGGTGTAGAAGAAGCTACTTGGGAAGTGGATACAGAGATGTTTAACAAGTATCCTTTCCTCTTTTAGAAATTTCGAGACAAAATTTTTATTAGAGGGGGAGAATTTTTACAACCCGTTCCTAACTTGTTGGTAATCCTAGAGATTTAAGATAATCTTAATGCTTGCCATGTTTTTGTTAGTAATATTCTATGTTGTGCTTTATATTAACCGTAGTGACCTTAAATACTTATTTGGGCAACTAATAAATATGACTTAAGCATACTAAAAAGATTCGAGTTAGGGTTAACATAACATTGACCCATACATGTGTGCAAGAAGAGAGTTAATGACATTATAGGAAAAAAAAATTAATAAATGATTTTTCATTGATGATATTATTAAAATAATATGGTAGGATTGTAGAGAATTCAATTATGAATCCAACAAAAAAAATAAACCAAATCGGAGTAAAAATGAGTGAGTTGTGCCATTTTTAGAAAGTATATACTGTAAACCACGACCGACGCTACGTCGACACCGCGACCTTGGTTTAAACCGTAATGGACGATGCGTCGACACCACGATCGTGGTGTAAACCAGGATCGATGCTGCCAAGAACAGCCGACGCTGCCAAGAATAGCCAATCGTGAAACGATCATATCTCAAGCAATAATTATCTGTTTTCAATGAAACGAAGTGTGTTGGAATCGCGATTCGATCCTATATCATCCCAGACCACTTGCTGGATGAAAGGGGGACCTGGAGGGTGATTTATAGGGTGATTTTTGGGGAAGAACGTTCAGAATAATAGAAATCGAAAGGTGTTATTATAGATTCGAGTTGGTAAGTAGTTTTAATCCTTAATTCTTATTCCTTCTAGTTTCCCCTTGCTCGAGATCCCTAACCCAGCGATTTGAGGTTTGGATTAACCTATGGTCTTAATCTTCTTCCTACAGTAGACTCTCTTTAGGGCCGGGAAACACATTAAAGGGGTTGTTTTGAACGAGATCTTGAGGTTTAAAGCTTGATCCTGTCCAGTACGAGATAAGATATGAGATTAGTTGTTGAAAGGGCTAAAATCACTGATCTTAGACGAATACAGTGAATAGATAATCATATCTTAACCTTGATTTAAAGAATATCAATTCAAATAATAGTATCCAATGTTTTATTCTTGCTGTATAATATTTGTGATGCTTGAATAAATGTATGTGGTGAAAATTAGCAGTTGAAATGTTCTATTAATCATATTAATCGTGATGTATTACCATGTTGAAAGTTGTCTTGTGAATTTTCATGATTCGACAGGTGATGAATGTGTAAATTGAGGTACCGAAAGGACAAGGTGCCCTAGTTCATGTTTTAAGAGTTGGAGTATGGTTGTGAATAATATGAAAGCTATTTCGTGATTTATTATTTAAATGCAAGATAGTTAATTGTTAGAAATAGGATAACCATTAGCTACGATGATGATGCATGTTATAATAACTAATCATCACTAGACATTAGATGTCGTGGACATTGTAGAATCCTCACAGGATGAGGCCTGCACTGTGGGGAGGAAACGGTTTCCCAACTGGAGGTAGTCCAGATCGAGGTAAACCAGAGCGTACCAGTAGGGTGCGGGGGTTTGGCCAATAGGGAAAACTCCTTACAGTTGTATGGTACCCAACACCAACCGGGGATGCCGGTGGTACCTGTGCTATGTGTTGTAGTAATCAGTGGTCGGTAGGTCCACTGATGCACTTTATGCCTAAGGGCTGTGACTCACCACATGAGTACCCAGGTTGAGAGGTGGAGTCTGAGATATCCGACCGCTCCGATTAGCTTCCGAGAGGCAAACATGCCGATGCCAGCTGCAAACATGGTATTGAGATTAAAAACATAGGAACCCGGGCATGCTTCTAAGTCTTGTATAGTGAGATCGTAGCTTTCTGCGATACTTCCACATGTTGTGGTACACCTCATGTGGGTCCAAAGGCATAATAATAACTGGATTTGAAATAACATAAAGAGTTAGGTTATCCTTTTATTACATTCAATATCTGTACTACTGCCATGCTGAGTGAATTATAGTTTTAAACTACCATGTTGAATGAATTATAGTTCTAAACTTCCATGCTTACATAATTTCATTTAAGTTCTATTACTTGTAAACACCATAAATATCTTGGTTACCTGTTGATTCTCGATTCACTGAGCCAGTAGCTCACCAACCTACTAAGCAAATTTTCAAGTAAAGGATTAGCTCTTCCTGAGGAGTCAGAAGCCAACTTTAATCAAGATTAGCTCAGAGGTCTTGAAAGAAGAGTAGTTAGAATAGTTAGAGGGTCTCTTATCCTTCCCCTAGATCCTGGAATAGAAAGAGTGAGAAAAGAGAGAAGTTTTAAATGTAATGTACATGATGTATATTAAGTGTGAAACTCTTACTTCTATGTAATAAGACAAGTTATGTTGTATCTTGTTGTTATGTTTAATCTAGACTTATCGTTCAGTAAGTGTTATTATAATATAAAAAAATATGATGGATATTTCAACTAATTTATACCCTAATCTCATGATTAGTGGTAATCGTGGGATGCAGGCGTGCCATCAGTAGTCATTCTTTTGATAGAAATGATCCATGATTGATTTACCAATTTTTCAACTTCGGGTCGACTTTGTATAGATCATACATGGTCCTCAAATACTATACTAGATATCAAACTCCTAATATTTGGGTTATCACATTCACCCCACCTTTTATGGAATTTTGTCCTCATAATTCAACTAACTTCATACTCAAGGTGATATCGAAGAGTTTCTAATACCTTTAGGCAACTACTTCTACTACCAAGGTTATCATAGTTCTATAAGCATCCCAAGTTGACAGTTCAGGATCAAGAGCATCTAGGATGTACCACCCCACCTTATATAGATGGAATCATCAGTTAAGTAGTTCGGTCATAACTTGAAACTCTAGAATTTTAAGACTTACATCCCTCATTCCTATAATAGCAAGGGTTTTTGTTTCGTATGTACATGGCTAAGAAGGTTATGCTCAGGGTGTCATATTTCACTTCATTACCCCGTACAAGGTGATGTCAAAATTTCATATCATATATTAAAAAAATCATACTTAACAATATTAGTGTGGCTCATGATAAACATCATACGAGTATTTCATTATTAATGGAAATTGATTTTCATATTACAAATAGGATTTTCACTCTATTATTTGAGGGTTATCCTCATACCTAGAAGCATAGATTTAGAGGGATTGAGGTCAATAACTATACTTTGTGATTATGTAATCTACTTTGTGATTATGTAATCTACTTTGTGATTATGTAATCTATGGTCCAAAGATATTTTATTTCAAGCTCATGATATGAAACTTATACATTTATTGTATGATATAAAGGGAAAGAGATTATAGTTAGTCAAGGTTATCATGATTTCAAACTTGGACATTACATCCATGATAGAGGAAGGAGAACTAGAATGGGTCAAGCTTATATGAGTGACTCCTTATACATAAAGTATGTAAATAGATCAAGTGAGGTTTCTCGTATCATATATTTAGAAAGATAATAGGAGGAATCACTACTACAGAATCAACCTTTGGCGTCAGTTGTTTAACCCCCTTTGGCATCGGTTTCTGAGCGACGCCTATGTGGGCGCCGCTAAAGGTTGAACACTTCGGCGTCGGTTTTTTTACCGACGCCTATTTAACATATAGGCGTCGATCTTTTAGTAGATAACGGACGCCAAAAGGGTTCGCGCCACTGAAAACGGCGTCATCTAGGACACATTCTGCGTCGGTTATCTACTAAAAGACCGACGCCTATATGGACTATAGCGTCGGTGTTTACTTGGTAACCGACGCAGAAAGTGTCCTAGATGACGCAGTTTTCTGTGGCGCGAACCAGTTTGGCATCGGTTATCTACTAAAAGACCGACGCCTATATGTTAAATAGGCGTTGGTTTGACACGAACAACCGATGCCATTTCCAGTACGGCTGTTGCCACATTAGGCGTCGGTTTTGGTCAGAAACCCGACGCTGTAGGTCTTTGCTGACGGTTTTCTGTAAATAACCGACGCCTATATCTATTTTTTTTTCAAATCAGTTTGCAGGCCTCCTGTGGCTGGTCAGCAGGATGAGAACCTGTAGTTCAATTTTCTGAACTGCAGGTTTACGACATCCATTGATATCAGCCTACAAACAGGCCACAAACCTGCAAAAGTCCCAAGGAAAATTTCACACAAGTAGATACATTCAGACATCAATTCAATTCTCACATTCACACATATAGAAACATTCAAATACATGTATTAACATTCAGAAATATTCATTTACAAAGTATCATTCATTATCGTTATCAACATCCCAATTATATCTTACAGTTGCCACTGCTTGTATGGCTTTTGCCCATTCTTCTCTTATTTCATTTAATGCTTCCATCGTATATGGAGCATGTATATTTTTTAAGCGTTTACCTATAGTGTTGTCAGTTTTAAACACCTGCAACGAGAATGATGTATATATATAAGTAATAATATAAAAATAAGATTGATATATTTCATACTAACTAATGAGACTATATATAATACCTCATGTATGGTATCGATGTCTAATGCAGCATGTTTGATAATCATCTGCATAAATCACATCACATAGTATGCGCATGCCCAGCCATTGTCTTGTGTAGCGCACTATAGATTGAAATATACAAAATAATACAACTAAGCACAATTCACATCAATAATATATACATTGGAGTCGAGAACTTACTTGTACGTTCTGCCAATTTATTGACTGGTTCTTTTTCCTTGGGACTGTTCCTCCAGCCTTTTTGAATGCATCTAAACCCCTACATGTTAATATAACACAGTAAATTACATAAGTAAATAGTAATGTAATAACATATGTTAACAAATATAAAAATGAAATATTTCTCACCAGAATAATGGCATTCTCATTACGTGTCCAATTTTAGTGTTTAATGTACTTCCCGCGGGATCTAGATAATAAACAGTGAACGTCCCGGGGACAATAACTAGTAACTCCCAATGTCTACCGCTTAGAGGTAAGAAGTTAACAATTAATAACTCAAAATGCACAATAAAAATGGAATTTTCTTAAGTCCAAATTATAAATAAAGTAAACTTACTTGACATTGAATGGAGCTATTATTATCGTCTTCTTTTGCTGACCAAAAATTGTAAAAGCATCTATACAGTATTGTTGAACATTATCAGGGTCTTTAGCTACCATACTAATCAATGATGGAATCAAAAATCCCACATGATCAAATGCAAATTGTTTGCAATGATCTTCGACTAAGTAGCTGCAAAACATGTATTACGTATGCATTAATATATAAGAAACCAGATCACCGGATCTTACACAAGGTATATGGATGTATAAACAAGATCTCACCTTATCCATATCTCTATCATTGATATATTCAGCCAATCATACATAAACAGTTCAATAATATCTTGTATAAATAAAGAACTATCGTATGATTGACCTGCATAATCTGTATCTAAAGAAACAATTATCGGGCAATGTATATTATGTGCCCATAGCCAACATGCCATTCCCCTACAAGCAGGACCTAACGGGTATGTTAGGTCAGTTGGAACCCAAGTTGGTAATGCGAGAAGTGGAGGTGGAGGCCTAGGTGCTCCTGGTGTCTTCTTTTTAACCTGTATATATAATTTCAGATCATTTGACATCATATATACACATTAACAGTCTAAATCAATGTAAATTTATCTTACAATTTCAGTAGTGTAGACGACATCTACTTTGGGCCACAATATGACCCCGCCTTCTGCCTCAGCAAGTGTATCAATATCCGGGTGGGGATATGGCAATGTAGCTTCCCTCCAATCGGGTAACACACGTAATGGGCCCACACGAACGTAGCCCTGTGGCATTGGAGTCCCGTGAAACCTTTCCCCAGGAAGGGATGGGTAAGCCTCCGCCTCTGCAATAACATAGTCTTGTATTCTTAAGCGGAATGGCTTCAATGCCTACAAATTTATGTAAAGAATGTTATACATATATACATATCATCTTGAAAACATATCATCTTGAAAAGACTAGCTATAATGTCATAAACAATACTTACAGCAGACGTGTTAGGCGATGGGTCTCCAGGATTACTCGCAGTCTGTGCATCAGGAGAAGAGTGGGTCGCCATAGGCTGATTGGAAGCCTGAGATGCCTGCCACCGTAGCAATTCTTCCTTGACCTTCTTAGCAACTACATCGTTGACCTTCTTAGCAACTATATCCTCGACTCTCTTATTCTCCTATACATGGATAAAAGAAACATTAGCTTCTTATTATTGAATTTCCTTTTGCAGTAACATTCTAAAAAAAGAATAGGTTACCTCTTCTTGAGAAAGTCCCGCTCTGGGTTTGCGCTGGGATGGCCCAAAGAATGCTTTGATGCCCACACCAGCGCCTGCACCCCTAACACGTACAGGATGCTCTGGGTTACCCAGAGCAACTGTCAATTCATCCCTTGTGCCCTGAGGGATGAACGTGCCTTGTTTCCTCTGCTCGTGCAGCTCCCGCTAATCCCCATCAACAGAAGTTGGTAAGTTAACACCACAAATAATCAATATTCAAACGATTGCTCTGAGAGTTGTATTTTACCATTTTCACAGCCGCCTTAGCAGTTACAGGCTTCTTTATTTCACCCTTCTTGTTTTGCCTCCCAGCTATCCAGATATCATGGCGAGGCATGGGTGTGGCAGACTCCTGAGTAGGAGCAGACTCCTGAGTAGCCACAGACTCCGCATGTAGTCTTTGGCGAACGCTTGCATAGCCTTTTGGACCCATAGTGTGGTCATGCACATTCAGTGCACGCCTTGCTTTTTGTGCGTCACTGAGGGCCTAGTTAGTATGCACATTAATGATTTGGTTAGTATCACTAAATGTTAATCTTGAATAGGTGAATACAATGTATATTAATTAAATTGGGAGTGACACCTAATACCTTGAATTCTTCAGATTTTCTTGAAGCAACAAAATTGTCCCAATCTTCTTTGTCCAAGAAGTTCCATTGTTCAAGGGCTGACTTCTTTTTCTTATCACCCTCTTTTATGTATTCTCTGTTCAGATTTGTCCTATAATTCCTAAGCATCTTTCCAGCGCGTTGCATCACACTTTTACGATGCAACTTCTCATCCAATGCAAACAGATTCTGTAAAATAGAAATGTTATTAACTAGTATCCAAAATAGAATTGCAAATAATAGAATTTGTAATCTACAAAATAGAATTGCAAATAATAATAACTCACGCATAAATCCTTCCATATCAAGTCTTTTTTCCCCTGAGGAACTTTATGCCAATTATCATACTTAACACCACAATGGCTCCGAGTGGTACACCCAAGATAGTTTACAAAATTATTGCGGTTCACTCCAATTGCATTTCCTCCATTATCAAACTCCACAACCAATTTGGATCCACTGCCACTAAGCGCTATTAACTTCTTCAACATAGTGATGCCCCTTTTCTTGTTAAGTGTTTGGTGCTGCGCATCAAGTTGCTCCAGTGCTTCAGTGGGTACATGTGCATCATCAACCTAAAATTTGACAAAAATAAACACACTGAATTAGCCCAATATAGAAATATAAGATATATGACATAACTAGAAGATAATGAATTTTATAGAAATACAGGATATGTTTTTAGAACTTACATTGGTATCCTCACCATGCTCGTCATGGACATCATGCTCATCATGGACTTCATGCTCATCATGGACATCATGCTCATCATGGTCAGCCATTTGAAAATGTCATTAAAAAGGCAAACATTTAGCATTTGTATTAACTAGAAAAAGGCAAACATTTAGCATTTGTATTAACTAGAAAAAGGCAAACATTTAGCATTTGTATAAACATACATGTCTCTAAAATTGTGATCTTTTATCAATTAACAATCCTTCATTGTGATCTCCGTACAATCTTTCTAAAGATAGGAGGTGGATCGGTGTGCTCTACCCTACAACTATCCAACTTCGCATCAACGATGTCTGCTGGAACTGGTTCGTTCACATTTACGTCATCGGAGGCAATTTCTTCTTCCACCCAAGCACTGCTATCGACATCTACTGGTTTCGATTTTGAAATCTCTCCATGCCAGTGCCATTCTGTATAGCCTTGTACAATCCCGTTGCACATGACATGACTTTTGATTTCCTCACCAGTGTTGACTTTCAAGTTGTTACCGCAATGCCTACATGGACAGTAGAACCTATCTGTAGGTTTTTTCCTATGTTCCTCGGCAAATCTAATAAACTGATCAAGACCAGATATTAACTCTGGGGTGCAACGATTACGAATGGACATCCATGATTTATCCATTCTATGATCAGAGAAAACAAGTATATATTAGGAAACAAGTATATATTAGAAAAAGATTAGGGTATACACTTACATCCTAAGTGTATAATGTGATGTCATTCTTATATATAATAAATGTGTACCACCTATCCCATCATTGAACACCTAATCTCACTAGTAAGTGTATAATGTGTATTGGGTTTTCAAGAAAATTTCGACAGCATTTCCCCGCTGTTCTCTAAGTACATATGTACTTAGAGAACAAATGGGGAAATGCTACCGAAATTTTCTTGAAAACCCAATACACATTATACACATACATCCTAAGTGAGATTAGGTGTTCAAGAACAGTCCCAAACGGGGGACTATCCAATATTTACTGCTAATGAGTCAATCTTGGACGGGTTTCTAGGCCAACAAACACGTTTGATGTCATTCTTATATATAATAAATGTGTACCACCTATCCCATCCTTGAACACCTAATCTCACTAGTAAGTGTATAATGTGTATTGGGTTTTCAAAAAAATTTCGGCAGCATTTCCCCGCTGTTCTCTAAGTACATATGTACTTAGAGAACAAACGGGGAAATGCTATTGAAATTTTCTCGAAAACCCAATACACATTATACACTTACATCCGAAGTGAGATTAGGTGTTCAAGAACAGTCCCAAACCGGGGACTATCCAAGATTTACTCCTAATGAGTAAATCTTGGATGGGTTTCTAGGCCAACAAATACATGTGCTGTCATTCTTATACCTACAATCCTAGTTCTTCAAGTTAGGGTGATTATTGATGTCTTTAAAAGCATGATTGGCAATTTAGGGAAAAGTTCATTATTTACATTCCAAGCATGTCACATGTGTGCATTACAGTTCATCATTAAGCAAGAAGGGTGATTAGGATTCTCAATATACTCAAAAATATTGAAACAAAGACAATCATTTTTTTATTAATATACTGCTACTTCAGTCGTGTACCAAATATGAAACATGCATAGAGTAACATCACATTAAAATATAAGAAGTATAACTAGAGCTTTCAAAAAAAATCAAGCAATTCACTCATTTGAGCTAAATTTTCACCATTGTGATGTACCCATTATACATGTTCCTACTCCCAGTTCTTCAATTACTTATTCTACATGTTTTGATAAGTTACATTGCAGACAAATGTTACTTCCCCTAGTTGACCATAGTATGAGGCAATGCCACCATGAAGAATAGGATGAAGAACCAAAAGTCAGATGGATAATCAGATATCACTGTCAACAAACTGGCTTCCTAACTTACTTCAACATCAATGGATATGAGTTACTTATCAAGTTACCAATAAGTAAATAACTTAAATAAAAAATAAAAAAACGCCCAGCAGCAGCCTTGGCGTGCCTTGGCACCGCCCAAGCAGCAGCCTAGGCAGAGGAAGGAAGGAGGAAGAAGGCAGTACCTTGAGGGAAGAGGAAGAATGCCTGGCCTGGAGAGCAGCGACCTGAGCAGAGACCTACAGGCAGCCGGCGTCGACAAGGACAGCACCAAAGAAGCCACCGGCGGCAAGGAGAGCAGCGGCGCGGTGGCGAGGAAAGCTGAGGAGAGGAGCGGCGTGGCGGCGAGGAGAGGAGCAGCGGCGTGGGGGAGCAACAGCGGTGGCGGCGCGAGGGAGGGGGGAAACGACGGCGGGGAGCACCGGCGGTAAGAATCGCCAGACCTAGCAGGAGGTTCGCAATGAAACAGATAAATGGGGAAGAGTTCTCTGTTTCGCGGGGCTATTAAGTTCCCAAATAGCGTCGGTTGTTTCAAACAACCGACGCCTATTATCTTCAGCGTCGGTTGATAGTAAAAAACTGACCCCAAATTAGTTGGCGGGAACTATTATCAGCGTCGGTTATCCAAGGATGACTGACACCTAAAGTGGAACTTTTCGTGCATAATTTCATTTTAAATAGGCGTCGGTGAATAGTTAAAAACCTGACGCTATATGAGGCCCAAATTTTTTTTTTGTCGAAAATTGGATTTCGCGGGTGCTTTTTGGCGTCGGTTGGTTATAGTAAGCCGACGCTGAATACAAAGCGGTACCCGTGTCTGGCTGGTCTTCGAATATAGACGTCGGTTTGCCTAAATAACCGACGCCTGATATTATAGGCGTCGATTTTCCTTAATAAATGCCCAGAAAAGCGAAACTGAACGCTATTTCTGTAGTAGTGAATCAACATATATTAGTATCCTATGCACAATGTATTTTACTCTTAGTTACAACATTTGATATATCACCTCACTTGCAACTATGAGAAACATCAGTTTTTGTCACTCAATCTAGGAACTAACTTAGTCAAAGGATTGACTTTCTACTATGACTCATCTACCCATAATTTCTTTTACCCAAAATCTCACACAAAGGATTTAGATCGACTGCAGGAATCATGCATATGACACTCAACTCATCTATTCAGGACTAACCTAGCTTACGACATATCATTTTGCATATAACTCATATATTGGAGGTTAGGTTCTCTAACCTTCTCCTAGTGGGTTTCACTCTCTCTAAAGTTCACCGCATATCTTGTCCTAATGCTAGACGTTCCATATTGTTAGAGATATTCAGGCTCATACATATTCCACGTTATCTTAACATAATTTATCTATAGTAGGAAAATCTTGTGTACTTTCATTATCAAGACTTAGCTCACATTTTCAGAACTGGATTCATCCCTTACATATAACTTTGATCTCTATAAGAAATTTATGTCATCAGGGATTAAACTCAGATAAGACTATCCACGCTTATACCATTTAACATTTTATTGTCTATCTATTTATCACATATCCCCATAAGTCTCTAGACATCTAATCTAGACTATTCGCTATTCTAGAATGATGTTACCCCCTTTCACTTAGGTTGCATGAACACCTCCTACTCTCTTGTGCGGGGGACACATTTTCATATTTACATATATAAGAAAATATTTATAGTTTTTCTCTAAGAGAGAAGAAGTCATAGAAAACCATCGAAGCTCAAGCCAATTGGAAAATGAAACCAAAATAGCAAATCTAAGTGTCCCACACAATAGATAGTCCAGTGCCATTTCACCTAGCGAAATGGTCAGAAAATGGTGTATACTAGTGCAGAAACCTTATATATATGAGCTCTATATGGATAGAGTTTCATACACTTGTCTAAATCCAGTTCTCAAACATCTAGGTTCTAACCTAGAATCTAAGTCAAAGACTAGATTCTATAGAACAACTTACTAAGTTTCTTGTGTTTAAAGTGAAAGATGTAATTTGTTTTTATGTTTCATGGTGAGCAATTGTCAGTGTAGCTATTGTTCATGCTCTAATACAAATTGTAACGTTCTTAGATTTTGGGCTTCCCCAAACCCTGTGGGTAGGAGAGACAAACTCTAAAAACGTTAACTAATCTTATCATAGAGCGATGTGGAAGCATTATGCACATACATGAACAAAGAACTATTTAAGCATATGCCATAACATTCTCAACATTCAACATGTATATTAATACAACTTGAATTATTACGACTTACATTTACACATTGATGAGAGAGTTTTAAAAAAGTCTAAACATATATGCTAATCATGATCCTACACAATAGGTACAACATGTACATTGTTCACTTCCAGTCCATTTGTCCCATTCTAGCTATGAACCTAAAGCATACATGAAGAAGTGAATCAACACACACGGTGTTGTGTACATGGGTAAAAAGATATATATATATATATATACATATATATACACATATAAATATATATATATATGTATATATATGTATGTATATATATGTATGTATAAATATATATATATATATATATAAATATAAATAAATAAATAAATAGATAAATAAATAAATATATATATATATATATGATTTTCATAAATTTGAAAAAATTTGTAGAAAGAAAGAAAGATCATAGAAAATAGTTCTTTAATAAGTTTACTACACCAGTTTTAGTCATTTTATTTGATGATTTGCATTATCAAGGTGTACTAGTACCAAAATATATATATTGGGCCCTATCACATGTACCATGTACTTTTGGGAAATCATTGTACACCGTGTGCTCGAGGGAGGTGTTCTAGACAACATTAATCCATTCCCCCGTAGGGGATAATGAACACTTCAATAACTACAAAACATATACTTATAATTTATGTTTTCAAGTGACAAAACATCAAGTACTTAATGTAATACCACATACAATATTTGTAAGTAAGAGAGATATATAAATATCATCATTCAACCAAAAAAAACATAGCCATATAATTAAATAAATCTAATGTACCCAAGTTCAGAAATTCCCCATACACCCATGATCATTTAGATAATATGATCATCACCTGATTAATAGCAATTAATCCTCATTAATACATGACTCAACATTATTCTTGATGTTTAGGTCCAAGTCAGGGGTTAGGTTAAAATTAGATTCAAAATGATCTAAACTTGTACATAATGATTTTCCTCTAGTCTATACATAAAAATTAGGCCAGAGTTCAATTTTCATATTTTCTTGTGTTTGTACTAATTTCTAAAATTAAAAAGAGGCTAGAATCCCTTATTTGCATTTTAACACCAAAAGTCCTAATATTGGGAAAGATAGTTCCAATTAGGGTCCAAAAATGGATTTCAATCATCATTAGTGTTCTATGAGATTTTTTGAAGATTTAATGTCAAATGTATACTATTTATTTTAATTAATGAACCCTAAAAATGACTATTGTCATCATAACATGAAATCATCTACAACCAATTATAAAAAGTCTAACCCAATGGTCTTATAAGAAACTAGACACTTTCGTGAATCTACAAATATTTTTGGGGTATTATTAGGATACTAGAGATATTTTTTGTGATATATTAAACATTCAAAAAATAATTAGATATTGGAAGGGAATTTACATTTTCCGACCATCTGTAGCCATCAGATCTAGAGTCCAGTAGTGCCAGATCCATGCCATGTTGCCCATCAAAGGAGCGAGGGTATGCTTTTCCTGACTCACCGTGGGATAGGTGGATTGGTTGATCAAGTGATTGTTGGACCAGGTAACCTTCTCTTGACTCCCATTCTCAACTTCATGCGTAGGTTCACCCTTCCCACCCAGAAGATGTCGCCACAGTGAGCGGGCTCAACGGAAAGCTAGAAAGTGAGTAATAGACCCCTGAATGAGGACATGGAAATTGATTCTCCTCCGAGGTGCTGGTGGAGATCTTTGCACATGTGATTTCTATTGGGAAATATGGGAACAAAGTATAGCAGCAGAAACAAAATTTTTATCTATCTGTATTCCCATAACAGTAAGATCGCGTCAATTACTATGAAATTGGATGGATGGTTTAGTGAGTTATACCTAGTCCTCGAGCAAGTCCAGTGACAAAAACTCACTTCAATGCAACTATCAAGTAGTTTCTCTTGGACGATGGCTATGCAACTTCTAGTTTTCCCCACGAACAACAAACACAAACAACTTCTACAATGACTCATGTGATCTCACCACAGACTACAGGATGACTTTGCTCTCCGAGCAGTAGCCAAAGGACTCCTGCCTCTAGAGTAGTCTACATATACCAACTAGAACTCATATCGTTCAACTAGAACAGACAAGAAAGAGTTGTCCCTCCCGTTGGCATACTAGTCACCAACTTTCTCTCACACAATAAGAACTCTCAGTTGTTCTCTCCCGTAGCTATCCCTCCTTTGTCAGGTAGGACTTCCTTGGGCTCTTTCAGTTACCACAACCAGAGAGGAAATTAATTGTTAGAAAAATTGATTCTCATATGATGTTATTGTGTTCTGGGAATCCCCCAGTACCCCTCTATTTATAGGTAGGTTTAGGGTCAAGGTTTTCCAGTATGTACAAGATTTTTCCATAGTGGAAGGGACCAAAAGATCTTGAACTTTCACAAACTACGAACACCAAAATGGTTGTCTGGAACACCCAGATAGTCTTCTGGTGTGTGATACAGTTGTCTGATGCGTTACACGGTCGACTGATATTGCCCAACAACCATTTGGCAATTTCTTAGTTGCATACGAAATTGACAATTCGATTCTAATTAATATTACATATTAATTTCTTACACCACAAGTATTGTGCAACCAAACACATTTGGGAAACATCCATAAACTTCATTCAACCCTAATCGAGCCATCTCACCCATGCAAGATGCCCGTCTCACTCACTTAGACGGCCGTCTGGTGAGCCTACATCGAGCTGATCGATTCAACAAATTGAATTGGTCAGTTCACTCCTCAATTAGGGTAGAACTTAGCCAACTCAAACTTTGATCAGTCTGACACAACCATCTCAACACTTGAGACGCCTGTCTGGCCTATCCAAACAACCATCTCAGCACCTGAGATGGTCATTTGGTAGTTCAGTCAGCTAATCTATTATGTGAATTGAATACTAAATGCTTTAGGAATCAATCCTATCATCATTCAAGATAAACTCCTCTTCTAGATGAGTTCCTATGTGTGTGACCCTATAGGTCCCATATCACATTGGCAATGAGTGTCCATAACTATTTTATGACATCACAATCAAGGAATAGTGCCTAGTCACACATCAATGCTACCTAAGTGAGCAAAAAGTTGGAGAACAACTTCAACCTATAATCTGTGTATGGTGTTGCAGTGATTGTATAATAATTTTGTCTCTGATATCTAGGATGATGTAACGTCCCATGATTTTAGGCCTCAGATGACATGATCTTAAAAGGAATGATTGGACTACCCATATCACCAAGGTGAACCTCCTTTTCAGGGAGCCCATCTCTAAAGAACTCCATAGTTAAGCGTGCTTAGCTTGGAGTAGTAGTAGGATGGGTGACCAGTTGGGAAGTTGATCCTGGCTTGCACGTCAGTGTGGACAAAGTGCATAGTTAAGGCTAGTGGTGGTCTGTGGGGCCAATCGTCATTCCTGAAACTCTACTAGAGCCATGGGCAATGGGCCCAAACATTACAAATGGTATCAGAGCAAATTCCCCTCCAGTGGGTGGGGACCACATGGGCATGTGGCATGCCAGTCTTGAGTCGTACGGACCAGGCATGTAGGAAAGTTCTATCCATGGTGATGTAGCCACCCTTGTGTTGGATTTCCGTGATCGGGAGTTGGGTGTCCATGGGCCATATTGGGTCTGCACTGAAATGAGGAAATATTACGAGGCCACATAGTTGAGCCTTGACGAGGACGTAATAGTCCAAGTGGGGGAGATTGTAACGTCCCAGAATTTCAGGCCTCGGATAACATGATCTTAAAAGGAATGATTGGACTACCCATTTCACCAAGGTGCACCTCCTTTTTAGGGAGCCCATCTCTAAAGAACTCCATAGTTAAGCGTGCTTAGCTTGGAGTAGTACTAGGAGGGGAAAATCCCATATCTAACACTCAAATTCTATCCTCATATGTCAAAGTTACCCAATCAATCCCCATATGTCAAAGTCACCCAATCATCACCTTTATAAGAACCCATGTTTTAGGACTGTGTTTGATGATGTCAAGGCGTACCCAATGACATGTGACGAGTGCATTGATTTCAGGTCTAAGAATAAAAATCACCACCTTCACTATGAGAGATGACTATGACCACCAATTATTGTTTCCAAGTGTCACTCATAGGGTGGGTTTGTCCGATATATTGATTTTGATCATTTTTTCTACATAGAAAATTATTATTTACTAAGCAAAGTATGCGGTTATTGATCATTTGGCAACATGATTTGCATTATCAAGGTGGACTAAATAAATAAATAAATAATATTATATATATATATATATATATATATATATATATATATTGAGCCATATCTCATATACCAAGTCCTATGGAGAACTCCCTGTGCATCATGTGCTCTAGGGAAGTGTACTAATAAACATTAATCCATTCCCTCATAGGGGGACAACGAACACCCTAATACATAAAAAATATCTATTTATAATTTATGTTTTCAAGTAATGAAACATTGAGTACTTAATGTAATACTACATCCAATATTTGTAAGTAAGAGAGCATATATAGATATCATCATTAAACCAAGAAAACCATAGACATATAATTCAATAAATACCACATACATAATTTCAGAGATTCCTCATACATCCATGATCATTTAGATAATATGATCATCACCGAATTAATAGCAATTAATCATCATTAATACATGACTCAACATTATTGTTGATGTTTAGGTCCAAGTTAGTGGTTAGGTCAACTTTAGTTTGAAAATTATCTATACTTTTCCATAATAATTTTACTCTTATCTATAAGACTAAATTAGGTTGTGATTCAATTTCCCTAATTTTCTGAATTAAAAAGAGACTAGAAGCACATATTTGCATTTAAATAGCAAAAGTCCTAAATTGGGAAAGATAGTTCCAATCTGGGTCCACAAATGGATTTCAATCATCATAAGGGTTCTAAGAGATTTTTTTAAAAGATTTAATATCAAATGGATATTATTTATTTCAATTAATGAATCCTAAAAGGAATATTGTCATCATAACATGAAATCATCTGCAACCAATTATAAAAAGTCTAACTTAATGGTCTTATAAGAAACCATATATTTTTGTGAATCTACAGAAATTTGTGGGGTGTTATTTGGACACTGGAGCAATTTTCTACGATTTATTAAATATTCCAAAATAAATTAGATTTTGGAAGGGAACTTACCTTTTCTGACCATGTTCAACCATCAAATCTAAAGTCTAGTAGTGTCAGATCCATTCCATGTCACCCAATAAGGGAGCGAGGATGTGCTTTCCATGACTATATATATATATATATATAGAGAGAGAGAGAGAGAGAGAGAGAGCCATATCTTGTATACCAAGTCCTATGGAGAACTCCCTATGCATCTTGTGCTCTAGGGAAGTGTACTAATAAACATTAATCCATTCCCACATAGGGGGACAATGAACACCCTAATAAATAAAAAAATATCTATTTATAATTTATGTTTTCAAGTAACGAAACATTGAGTACTTAATGTAATACTACATCCAATATTTGTAAGTAAGAGAGCATATATAGATATAATCATTAAACCAAGAAAACCATAGCCATATAATTCAATAAATCCCACATACATAAGTTCAGAGATTCCTCATACATCCATGATCATTTAGATAATATGATCATCACCTAATTAATAGAAATTAATCATCATTAATACATGACTCAACATTATTGTTGATGTTTAGGTCCAAGTTAGTGGTTAGGTCAACTTTAGTTTGAAAATTATCTATACTTTTCCATAATAATTTTACTCCGATATATAAGACTAAATTAGGTTGTGATTCAATTTCCATAATTTTCTGAATTAAAAAGAGACTAGAAGGACATATTTGCATTTAAATAGCAAAAGTCCTAAATTGGGAAAGATAGTTCTAATCTGGGTCCAAAAATGGATTTCAATCATCATAAGGGTTCTAAGATAATTTTTTAAAAGATTTAATATCAAATGGATATTATTTATTTCTATTAATGAACCCAAAAAGGAATATTGTCATCATAACATGAAATCATCTACAACCAATTATAAAAAGTCTAACTTAATAGTCTTATAAGAAACCATATATTTTTGTGAATCTATAGAAATTTTTGGGGTGTTATTTGGACACTGGAGCAATTTTCTATGATTTATTAAATATTCCAAAATAAATTAGATTTTGGAAGGGAACTTACCTTTTCTGACCATTTACAACCATCAAATCTAAAGTCCAAGAGTGTCAGATCCGTTCCGTTTCTCCCAATAAGGGAGCGAGGATGTGCTTTCCCTGACTCGCCCTAGGCCGAGTGGACTGGTTGATCAAGTGATTGTTGGACCAAGTAACCTTCTCCTAACTCCCTTTCTCAACTCTATGTGCAGGCTCTCCCTTCCTACCCAAAGAAAGTCGCCGTTGTGAGAAGGCTCAATGGCGAGCCAGAAAGTGAGGAATAGACCCCTATATGAGGACATGGCAAATGACATTACTCCAAGGTGTTGGTGGAAATATTCACACACATGGTTTCTCTAGGTGGATCGACTCCAATCTTTGCATGAAGCCACTGCCACTGCCACCATGAGCCCTTCAACGAATATTAACCCTGATGAGGGCCTTCCTTCCTCTCTAAAATAAACCACCGATGAGTTCAGTTCTCCACGAGTTGCCTTACATGGAGCATTAAAGGGAGGGTTATGTATTTGTGCTGAGTTGAGGGGGTTCTCCTATGACTTCCCTCTGTGCCATGGGCAATCTGGAACTCTGACATGAAGGGTCAAGAGGGTGGTTCATGGCCGATATTAAAGAAGGATAGAAAAATTGAGGGTATAGGGGGACTGGTTAGATTGGCAGTGTTTGTAGGTAGCTTGAGACACTTTTAGTAGACGACCGAAGGAACTTATATCTTTCCCCAACTTGGACTTGCATATGAGGCAAGGTGGAGGAAGACAATGGTGATACCTCCTTGCATGCCACAACTAGGCTACCCCAAGGATCATATTGTCTCTGTTGGAGACTCCTATATCAGAAAAATAAGGCTTTGAGCCATCTCCTGTCTTCTTCACCTCTGGCTACCATGTGTGGAAAGCTTGGAGAATTATAGAAAATATAGGTCTAGATCTCTTAGTTTAATTCACTAAACAAACTCCCTCAAGGGTTGTTAAATAGCTCCAAAATTATAGGATCTTGTTCATTTATTAGCATTACATGGAGATCACGATAGATTGGGTAAGCAAGAATGGTGAATAGTGGCTCAGGTTCCTTCTCCTCTCCAACCCTATTGGAGGTGGATGACAAACAACTATCGTTATATCTTCATATAAGGATTGTTTCATATCAGTGAAACCACTAACCCTACTCTAGATACTCTTATAGTCGACGAATAGGAACCTTGCATTCCAACAACACAGTGGCTACAAGATAGGTTAATATAAAATAGGACCTAGATCATACCATCTTTTAATATGTGCAATTAAATCTTAATGTGACTCACCGACGGGCCACAAATAAGATTACTCAATACCAAGCATAGAATCAAAAGTAAACTTGTGGATTACCAGAAACACAGGAAATGGAAACCAATTGCTCAAAGAACCATAGGCCAGAAAGTTATCGCATATAAGTACTCAATAGGACACATGTATCACATAGCAAATATCATCTCAAAAGGTGCTTACATCATCATATACCATCATTCCTATCATCAATTTATTACATGAGATATTTGTCCACACATATATAAATATACACATGCCATATCTTACATACATGGCTCACAAGCCCAAAAACCTTGTATCAATAGTGTATCCACAAAACACATCAAGAACAACCCCAAAGACCAGAGTGTACATGGACAACATCTAGGACTCTATCACCAAAGGACTAGCAACACATCCAACCTTATCATCTACTGCTCTTGTTGCTGCTCTTCCTCAGCTGCACGATCTCTACCTCTACATGCACGACCACCTAAAAGATGTGGAAACCCATGCGGTGAGACCAAACATTCGAACGAGAGATCTAAATCTCCGCCAGCATCTATTAAAGAACAAAAAACTAAGTAGGTTGATAAAAAACTTAGTATGATGAGTAGATTCTACTAAATGATAGGTATCTAATAGATAAAGTAGATTAGGCAACTAAGCAGTTATCACTGAGTAGTAGAACAATTAATATTCCAAGAAGGAATATGGAGAACATGTATAGAAGTTGACTTCTCTTACTATCTTACAATTCAAGAAATCGGTACAAAGATACGGAAAAAGGGATCAATCAATGTTATTCCCACTTGGCCCTATGCAAAATATGCTACACGATTGTATTGTGTCTTTTCTTAATTCCCTGAGGATTTGAGTTGTACTACCCAAATCCAACCAACCATTGTTATGTCGAAATTGGTGCCATACAAGGTCAAGGGAAGAGACGAAATCTATGACCTCCCCAACACCTCTTGGTCAACATTAGAGAAAAGACTACAGATACATATCATTCAACTGCAACAATGACATATAGTCAAGGTGAAGGATTGGCTCACGCATGGCCATCCATATATAATAACACCTAAACCACCTTGGTATAGATACAATGTTAGAAGAACAGGCTCATGCATGGTCATTCTAAAAATGAAGGATTGACTTACGCATGGCCATCCATATCACTAGGAGAGAAGCTCATGCATGCCACCTCACACAACTTGTAATTGTGGATACAAGGAGATACTCGACCTGCACCCCTGCATATAAAAAATATACACTCCGAGTTTCTCATAGGAATGACTCGTTTCACCATCCAACACTAAGACTTACACTAGAATGGATATATGGCACATGGAACCTACATGATTAGAGTTTCATTTGATTAATCAAGACAATTGGGTGTCTTTTAGCACTAATCAATGTACAAATCCAAAACAAACTCTAATAAGATAAGGGAATAGTGCAAATCGAGAAGATATAAAACATATAAGGTGTGAACTAGTCACATCATCACCACATGATACTTGTAACACTATCATTCACAAGTTGATCACTGATATCACATCACTGTAGGATATCAATCCCTCAATCATATCACCAGAGGATATAAGCTCACAATAGGCATCAAGCCTTTACCAGGTCATAGGACCCGATAACAAGATCCCTACATATACACCATCACATTATGCTTCAAAAAGGTGCTCATTCACCATCCTGTATAATATAGGATTTACAATAACATGCACATAGATGTGTCATTCAAGTTCACATCACCTGCAAGGTTAGAGGTTTATAAATAGTAGAGAAAAAACATCATAATATTATAACCACTTCAAGAGAGAGAAACAAATACATCACATGACCCAACATTAGGGTTTGGGCTTCATCCATAGATGATTAGGGTTTACCTCATGACTATAGTACTAAACATTGACCGAGCCACCTCTGACATTCTTGGAACTAATTTAGGGTTGAAACATTATTAGTTGAACGTGATTAGGTCATTACACACAACACTAAGAATCATCACCACATATACATGTAAGTATACCAACTCATCAAGACATGCATGTGTTGTGACCATGTAACACGTAATGTGTCTCGACCCCTTCAAGATAGGTGCCACGACAATGATACCAAGTGTCTCGACCACCATTCTTTATGATGTATCGACCGCGACAGAACATGGTCTTGACCACAAAAAAAGCAAGATGTCTCAACCTTCCACCAAAAATGTTTCGACCATCTTTGAAATAAGGTTTTTTGACCCAAAACCACACATGGGTGTAAGTCTCGACCTCTAGAACAAAACATGTCTCGATTGAAACTAAGTAAGATCATGACCAGCACAAGTAAAGACATCTCGACTAAAACTAAGCACTTGTCTCGATCCAAAATAGGAACATCATCTCGACCAAAATACCAAGCACCAAAATGGCTCACCCCAATAAGAAACTTGGTGTAGTGACCACTAACGTCAAGCTACCACCAAGGAAAGGAACCATCATAAAACTACAGTATAATCAAGATCAAATAGAAGATATACCACGACCAAAAAAGAAGATTGCATAAAAGAAAACCACCATCATCATGGAGGAAAACTTCTCATGAAATTGGTCACCAAAACCCTAACATGTGTGTTATAAAACCACCAAGGAAGAACCTCATGCAAGAAAGATAAACCACATTTAACACATAAAAAATAGAAACTAAAATCAAAGACACATAAAGGTATATGAGCATCATCCATATGGTCAAAACCAAGATCAAAAGATAGGAAGAAAAGCACCATCACACAACCATCTCTAAAATCGGGTACCTTACATTAGGGTTTTGGATTTTAAGCAAAACAAGCATGATAATCACTACCATCAAGATCTACATCATGATATTATCTACTAGAATATTAGAGAAACATTTTAGAGAGATAAATAGAAACATGCATGCAAAGAAAAATGCTACAATAGAGAGGGTAGAGAGTTACGTAACTTGCCTTAAGGAAAATCAAATCCAAGGATCACAGACTCCAAGCACTCAATCACTAAGGATGATGAAGCTCCACCAAAGGATCCACATTTGACCAAAAGATCACCTCAAGAAGAATAAGACACCAAGGTCAAATATATCTCAAGAAAAGGGAAGGAGAAAGCCTAGGCTGAACCAAAAGAATAAGGAAAAGAAGAGAGAAGAAACTTTCTCTCACTTGGGTACGACCTTGTCAAAACATGACCTATGACACTTGTGATGACGAGTTTCTATCCAAAATGACCACCATGGATAGTACATTGTCTAGGGTCAAGAAAATAGAAGAAGTTGGGGTATAAGATCCAAGGAAAACATCATAAAGGAAAGGCATACACTCACCAAGGTTGAAGATGAGCAAGGGTCACCACATACAAGGGATCTTGACCACTAAGAGATCCAAGATCAGCTCTCCTTGCTCCACCAAGCTCCAAGGATGAGAAAAAGAGGGTGAGGAATGAAGAAGGCCAAAAGGTTCACTTGCATGGAGAGAAAAGGGTTTATATACCAATGGAGGAGAGAAGTAGGGTGAGGGGTAATGTGTCAACACTTAAAGGCTCCAAAGGGACACTTGTCCACCCAAGAAACACACATGCAACCACTTATACCATGCATGCACGAGGTGGTGATACAACCTATGTTGGGTCTCAACCACTTAGGTCCCCAACATATTGGTCTTGGTTGAGAAACACCAAGGGGGTTCGAAATAAGAACATCATACACATCCTGGTTGAGACAAAAGGGTCACTAGGTCACCATGGTCAAAACACATCTCAAAGGGCAAATGTCTTGACCTAAAAAACTACAAGGTCATCATGGTTGAGACAAAAAAACCCAAGGAAGGTGTCTTAGTCGAGACACACCCAAACTTACCACATGGTCGAGATGCTCAACAAACCCATCAAGGTCGAGACAAAGCAAAATCCTAGAAACCCTAATCACTTCTAACGGTGTCACCACTCATCCAAGGCCCCACCAAGTGCCCGAAAAGCATCACATTCTCTCTCATGAAGACAAGAATGATAAGGTTCAGTCAAGACATGGAAAACTGCAAGATAACCCTAACAAATGGGTAAATTACAATTTGGCCCAAAATAAGCACACAAAGCACAAACATCATCCAAACAAGCTCAAACTAGAGACTTAAGCTCTCCAAAAGATCTAAAAGCATATCAAAGGATTAGAGAAATGTTTTAAGAACATAATAAATCCAAAGAAATAGGGTTAGACCAAAACACAAGTCAGGGGTCTTACAAGCCATAAACCCCTAACAAGGATTTAACCCCCAAAATCCTAAGCGAAATGAGACAGATACTTACTATACATCTCTTCCTCAAGATCTCACGTGGCTTCCTCAACAAAAAGGGGATGCCACAAAACCTTCACCAACACTTTATCCTTCTTCTTCAACTTCCTCACTCTTCTATCAAGGAAGAACATGGGTCCTTCCACATAGGACATATCCTCATCAAGCTCAACCTCCACTTGATGCAAAACCAACTCGGTATCAGGGTGGCACTTCCTCAGCATAGACACATGGAACACTGGATGCAACCTATGCAAATATGGTGGCAAATCCAACTTATAGGCCACCTTCCCAACATGTGCCACCATAGCGTAATGTCCCATAAAACTGGGAGCCAACTTACCATTATTCCCAAACCTCAAACACCATTCCAAGGAGAAACCTTTATATACACCCGATCTCCCACTTGGAACTCCAAGGGTTTATGGTGGTGATATGCATATGACTTATGTCTGTCCTGGGCTGCCTTCAAATGTTGTTGAATCACTTTGATCTTCTCTTTCATCTTCCATACAAGCTTAGGACTAAGAAGTTGATATTCTTCTGTCTCATACCACCAAAACATAGACTTGCAATGTCTCCCATATAGTGCCTCATAAGGTTCCATGTCGATGATCCTATGATAAATATTATTATATGCAAACTCTATCAGACCGAGGTGGATGTCCCAACTGCCCAGAAACTACAAGATGCAAGCTCTCAATAGATCCTCTAATGTCTATATGATCCTCTCAGATTGACCATCTATCTATGGATGGAAGGTAGTACTAAACCTTAACTGTGTACCCAAATATGTATGCAAGAATTCCCAAAAGTGACTAGTAAACTGAGGACATCAAACTGACACGATATTTTTTGGGACACCATGTAAGCGGACAAACTCATAAACATTGATATGAGTGTGCTTTTCTATCATATATGTTGTACTTAGAGGAAGGAAATGCATTGACTTGGTCAACCTATCAACGATCACCCAAATTGAATCATGGCCTTTGGCTATCCAAGGGAGACCAACCACAAAGTCCATTATAAGATGATCCCATTTCCACTACAGTATAGGGAAAGGTTGCAAAGTCCCCATAGGATTCTGATGTTCCACTTTAACTTGCTGACACACTGTGCACTTGGCCACGAATGCAGCCACATCCTGCTTCAAGCCAAGCCACCAATACAAATCTTTAAGATTATGGTACATCTTGGTGCTACCTCAATGCATAGCGCACAAAGATGAGTGAGTCTCTTCCAGAACCATTTTCTTCATATTATCAACATCGGGAACTACAACTCTACCATGGTAGCACACTGTTCCATCCTCTCACCCACGGAAAGCATCACGCTTCTCATTGCCAAACTCTACATGTATTGCTATATCACAATATCAACATGTTGAGCCTCTCTGATCTGATGCCTTATCGTAGGATTCACCTCCAACTGTGGCAACAAACCTGCTAGCATAGACACTTCTAGCTTCACATTTATCTGACATAAGGAGACCAACATGTCTCACTTATGGCACACCAAGGAACACAATCCTGCCTTCTCCATAGATGACAATGAGGAAGACTTCCTGCTTAGCACATCCTCCATGACATTAGCCTTTCCTGGATGGTAATCAATTGTGCAATCATAGTCCTTGATTAGCTCCATCCAGTGTTACTGCCTCATGTTCAAATCCTACTGTGAGATGATGTACTTCAAGTTCTTGTGATCAGAATAGATCAGACACTTTTCTCCACAAAGGTAGTGCCTCCAGATATTCAAAGCATGAACCACATCAGCTAACTCCAGGTCATAAATTGGGTAGTTCTCCGCATGCTTCTTCAACTGTCATGACACAAAAGAGATCACATTCTTGTTCTGCATTAGCACACAACCAATTTCATTCCTCGACACATCACAAAAAAACTTCGAATCATTTCCCTTGCTTAGGTAAAAACAACACGAGTACACTTGTCAACTTCTCCTTCAACATCTGAAAGGCACACTGATATCTGTGATCCCAGACAAATGACACATCTTTCCTCATCATCGTTGTTAGGGGTAATACCAATGAGCTAAATTTCTTGATGAACCTCATGTAGTATCCTGCAAAACCTAGAGAACTGAACACTCCTATTGGCATCTTCACTTGTTCCCACTCTAGAACAAATTCAACCTTCTTGGGGTCTACATGAACACCCTCAATAGATATCACGTGTCCTAAGAAAGACACCTCCTTTAGCCAAAACTTGCACTTGTTGAACTTGGCATATAGCTGATGTTGTCTCAATACAATCAACATCTGAAGAAGATGTTATTCATGTTGTTGACTATCTATGGAGTATATCAAGATATCATCTACAAAGACCACCACAAACTGATCAAGGAATGGCCGACACACTCTTTTCATTAAGTACATTAATGTTGCTAGTGCATTGGTTGAGCCCAAACGAAATAACCACAAACTCATAATGACCATACCTCATCCTATAAGAGGAATTAGGTATTTCATCCACCTTGATCCGTAACTTGTGATAACCGGATCTTAGGTCTATCTTCGAGAACATTGTGGTGCCATGTAACTGGTCAAATAGGTCATTGATCCTCGATACGGGATATGTGTTCTTTATCGTCACCTTGTTCAACTATATGTAATCTATACACAACCTCAAGGGTCCATCTTTCATCTTCACAAACAACACAGGAGAACCCCATGATACCTTTCTGAAGGAGCTCTTGCAACTGTTTCTTCAACTCTACCATCTTAGCTGGATCTATCCTATATGGTGTCTAAGCTATCAACTGTGTATCTAAGACTAGATTGATCTCAAAATTAATCTCTTGGGGTGGGGGAACACCTGGAAAATCATATGGGAACACATTCCCAAACTCACAAACCACTGGAATTGCTTGGATAATAGGACTCCTCACCTTAGTATCCAACGAATGTCCAAAAAATGCCTCACAACCTTTCCTCATCAGCTTCTCCACCATCATCGCCAAAACTAGAGACGTCAGAAGAATCTACGAACATTGTCACCTTAGAACGATAGTCCAAGACCACCTGAATCTTCTCCAAGGTGTGCATTCCAAGGATCACATCCAATCCATGCATATCAAGTGGTATGAGATCCATTTGTATGCTATGTCCCAAAAAAGAAAGGACACAAGAAGGACACACCTCCCATTACTCTGTGGAATCAACTAACGGGGTTTATAAACAAAGACTATCTCTTCTACAACTACCCAGGTCAACCAAGATAGATATAAAGAAAGAACAAGACAAATTAGAATGAAATAAATCCATCAGACCTGTCACTACTCATGGGTTGACCATTCCTTCTGACTGACTCATAGCGTAGAATCTAGCCATTGCCTAATACCGTCCCTATCCTCTGTTGACCTGTCTAGAAGAACCAGCCTGTGACACTTGTCCATGTCCTTGACCTCGACCACTGGTAAAGTGTTGCCTTTGCAAGCCCTTCTGACTCTACCTCAGTTGGTGGGTCACCTCATCATCTTTCATGAGACAGTACAACTTTGCATGACCAACCTGGTTACACTTGCAGCATGTCCTGCGCTCATACCATGGTCTCGACAACCCTATGACTAACACTGAAGTTGTACTATGGGCTCCTATAGGTGTAAGACTATGACCTTTACCTCTACCTGGTGAACATTGCATCTGTGTAATTGAACTATGTTGTGTTTACGGTGCTGAGAACCTAGGCTTCATAAATCCACCAGAAGATTGTCCCTGGCACTATGCCGATATCTACCTATCACTCTTTTCACGCTTCTCGATCACTGACCTCTCTATCCTTTGAACTGACTCCACAACGTAGAAAACCTCTCACGATTCTCCAAATCTGGCATTGGCGTAGTCAACTTCGTGCTCATCCCCTTCTCAAAATATTGAATCCTCTCTTGATCCGTAGAAGCCATATGAGGATAGGACCTTAAAAACTCCATAAACTTCATTTTGTATTCTTTAATCGACATGGATCCCTGCCGGATCTACTCAAATCGGAATATCTTCTCATCTAGCTATATCTGAGGAAAGTACCGACTAACAAGCTCACATCGAAACTCCTCCTAACCAACAAAAACACTAGGCCTCTTCTCCTCTTATATGGCCCACCAATGGCCAACACTCCCTTTTAGAAGGTATACAACATGCTTTAATTTGTTTGCTTCAGGGATGTTGAGGATCTTGAAGGCCTTCTCGAACTCTATCAACCAAATATCTACATCTACTGGATCTGCTGTACCAGCATACTCCACATACCCAACATGTCTCAACCTCTTAAAGGTCTTCCAAGAGCCCAGAGATTTAGTGCTGGGAATAGTTTCTCTTGGCTATGGTGTAGGCATTTTTTCTGCCATGTGCATCATCCTTGCCATGAACTTCCCTAATAAAGATTGAAAGTTAGGGTTTTCCATCATGGCTGGGTCAAACTGGGGAGCATCAGCTGTCTGATCTTCTCTTGTCTGGTTCCTTGCACCACCTCCAGGTGCAGCAACACTAGTCTATGTAGTGTGTTCTTAATGTTCTCCAGACATCTGTTCTATGCTTCTTCTTCTTCTACATAAGTAGAAGTCACTATAAGACATACCGGAGGGCACTAGAATAGATACAAACCCTAGTCCTAGGTTCCTGTAGACTTGGCGGACCTAAAGCTCTCATACCAAACAAATTGTGTCGCCCTGATGTGCCACAAATGAGATTACTCAAAACCAAATGAAAAATCAAAACTAAACACGTAGATGACTAGAAAACACATGAAATTAAAATCAATTTATCAAGGCACCATAATCCAAAAGCTATCCCATATAAGTCCTCAATAGCATAGTTGTATCACATAACACATATCATCTCACAAGGTGCTTACATCATCATATACCATCATTCCTGTCATCAACCTGTTACATGAGATATCTTCCTACATGAATATAAACATACACATGCCATATCTTACATACATGGCTCACAATCCCAAAAACCATGTATTGATAATGTATATAAAAAAGACATCGAGAACAACCCAAAGACCAAAATGTACAAGGATGACATCTAGGACTCTATCACCAAAATAGTAACACATCCAACCATATTAGCTACTGGTCTTGCTACTGCTCTTCCACAGTTGCACGATCTCTATCTCTTGGTGTACGGCCACCTAAAAGATGTGGAAACCACATGGTGAGACCAAACGTCCAAAGTGAGAGATATAACTCTCTACCAACATGTATCAAAGGACATATAACTAAGTATGTAGATAAAACACTTAGTAGGATGAGCATATTCAACTAAATGCTAGGTATCTAATAGATAAGGCAGATTAGGCAGCTAAGCAGTTATCACTAGCAGTCGAACAATTAATGATTTAAGAAGTAATATGAAGAACATGTATAACAATTGACTTCTCTTACCGTATTATAATTCAAGAAATTAATACAAAGATAAGGCAAAGGGATAAACGATTGGTATTCACACTTGGCCCTATACAAAATATGCTACACGACAACATTACATCTTTTATTATTGCCCTGAGGATTTGAGTCGTACCACCCAAATCCAACCAACCATTGCTAAGTTGAAATTATTGCCATACAAGGTCAATGGAAGATTCAGAATCCAGGACTTCCCCAAAACCTCATGGTCAACACAAGAGAAAACACTACTGAGACATATCAGTCTACTACAACAATGACATATAGTCAAGTTGAAGGATTGGCTAACACATGGCCATCCATATATAATAACACCTAGCCCACCTTGGTATAATTATGATACTAGAAGAACATGATCACACATGATCATTCTAAAAAGGAAGGTTTGGCTCAGTCATGGCCATCCATATCACAAGGAGAGCAGCTCACACATGGTCATCTCACACAACTTGTAATTATGGACGCAAGGATATACTCGACTTGCACCCCCGCATACTAAAAAATATGTGCTCCACATTTCCCATTGGAATGAATCATTTCATCATCCAACACTAAGACTGACACTAGAATGGATCTATGGCACATGGCACCTACATAATTAGAGTTTCACTTGATTAATTACGCAAATTGGGTATCTTTTAGCATCAATCAAATTACAAAGTACAAATCCAAAAAAAACTCTACAAAGATAAGGGAATAGTGAAACTCCAGAAGATATAAACCGTACAAAGTAAGACTTGTCACATCATCACCACATGATACTTGTAATACTGGCATTCACAAGGCCATCACCGATATCACATCACTATGGGATATCAATCCCTCAATCATATCACTAGAGGATATCACCTCACAATAGGCATCAAGCCTTCACCAGGTCATAGGACCCAGTCCCAAAATCCCTACATGTACACCATCACATTATGCTTCAAAAGGTGCACAATCACCATCCTGTATAATATAGGATTCACCATAGCATTCACATAGCTATGTCATTCATGTTCACATCACCTTCAAGGTTAGGGGTTTATAAATAGGAGAGAGACAACATCATCATATGATAACCACTTCAAGAGAGAGAAATAAATACATCATGTGTCCCAACATTAGGGTTTGGTCTCCATCCATAGTTGATTAGGGTTTACCTGATGACCTATCGTACTATGCCCCGATTGATCCACCTCCCTCATTCTTGGAACTAATTTAGGGTAGAAACATCATTAGTTGAACGTGATTAGGTCATTACATCACAACACTAAGAATCACCATCATATATATGTATAAGTATACCATCTCATCATGTTATGCATGTGTTGTGATCATGTAACTTATAAGGTCTCTCCACCATCTCAAAGGTAGGTTTCATGACTGTTAAACCAAGTGTCTTGACCACCATTCTTCATGATATCTTGACCATGACAGAACATGGTCTCGAACACAACCAAAGCAAGATGTCTTGAGCTTCCACCAATAATGTTTTGACCATCTTCAAAATAAGGTGTGTCCACACAAAACCACACATGGGTGTATGTCTAGATCTCTAGAACCAAACCTTTATCAACCAAACTAAGCAAGATCATGACCAACATAAGGCAAAACATTTTGACCAAACCTAAATAGCTCATCCCAAAATAGGAATATCATCTCAACCAAAACACCAAGAACCAAAATATCTCATCTCAAGAAGAAACATGGTGTAGCAACCACTAAGGTCAAGATACCAACAAGGAAAGGAACCATCATCAAAACATACTTTAATAAAGATCAAAAAGAAGATATACCATGGCCAAAATAGAAGATAGCATCAAAGAAAACCACCATCAACAAGGAGGAAACTTCTCATAGAATCGGTCACCAAAAACCCTAATATGTGTCTTACGACCATGGAAGAAACTCATGCAAGAAAGATAAACCATGTTTAACACATCCCAAATAGAACCTAAACTCCAAGACACATCAAGGTACCAAGATCAAAAGATAGGAATAAAATCACCATCAAACAACCATATCTAAAATTGGGTACCTTACATTAGGGTTTTAGATTATAAGCAAATCAAGCATGATAATCACTACTATCAAGCTCTAGATCATGATATTATCTACTAGAATATTAGAGAAATGTTTTACAGAGAGAAATAGAAACATGCATGCAAATAAAAATTCTATAATAGAGAGGGTAGAGAGTTATATAATTCGCCTCAAGGAAAAGCAACTCCAACGATCACAAGCTCGAAGTACACGATCACCAAGGATGAAGAAGCTCCACAAAAGGCTCCACTTTTGGCTACAAGTTCACCTAAAGAAGAAGAAGACACCAAGGTCAAAGATAGCTCAAGAAAAGGGAAGGAGAAACCCTAGGTTGAACCAAAACAAGAAGGAAAAGAAGGGAGAAGAAACTTCCTCCCACTTGGGTACCACCTTGTCAAAACATGGCCTATGACCCTTGTGATGAGGAGTTTATCTCCAAAATGACTACCGTGGATAATCCATTGTATAATGTTGAGAAAAGAGAAATAGATGAGGTAGAAGATTCAATGCAAATGTCACAAAGGAAAGACATACACTCACCAAGGTTGAAAATGAGCAAGGATCACCTCATGCAAGGGATCTCGACCACCAAGAGCTCCAAGATCATCTGTCCTCACTCCACCAAGCTCCAAGGACAAGAAAAAGAGGGGGAGGAAGGAAGAAGGCCGAAAGGTTCACTTGAATGGAGATAAATGGGGTTATATATCAATGGATGAGAGGAGTAGGGTGAGGGGTGATGTGTCAACACTTAAAGGCACCAAAGCGACACTTGTCCACCCAAGAAACACACATGAAACCACTTAAACCATTCATGCATGATGATGTGATACAACTTATGTAGGATCTCAACCACGTAGGTCTCCAACATATTGGTGTCGGTTGAGACACACCAACGGGGGTCAAACCAAGAGCATCATTCACATCTTTGTAGAGACAAAGGGGTCACTAGGTTACCAAGGTCGAAACACATTTCAAAGGGAAACTGTCTCAACCTAAACCACTCCAAGGTCATCATGGTCAAGATAACCACACCCAAGGAAGGAGTCTTAGTTGAGACACACCCTAAAAATACCACATGGTCGAGACCTAGGTCGAGACAATCAATAAACACACCAAGGTCGAGACAAAGCAAAACCCTAGAAACCCTAATCACCTCTAAGGGTGTCACCCCTCATCCAATGCCCAACAAGGCACCCAAAAGCATCACATTATCTCTCATAAAACTAGTAAAGAGATGGTAAACTCAAGATATGGCAAATTTGAAGGTAACCCTCACAAATTGGTAGATTGTAATTTGGCCCAAAACAAGCACACAAAGCACAAACATCATCCAGCCAAGCTCAAGCTGGAGACTTGATCTCTCCACAAGATCTAAAAGCATCTCAAAGGATTAGAGAAAGGTTCCAAGAACTTATGAAAGGAAAGAAAATAGCATTAGCCCAAAACATAGGTCAGGGGTCTTACACTTAATCTATCTGTCAAACATGAAAATCCTTATCTCCTAGTAGGAAGTATTACATCACTTAAAATTTGAAAGATAGTTTCTATATGAGGTAGTATAGAGTTCAACTTTGTTCAAGACAAAAAAATATAATGTTTAACCATAAAGACTAATTAATCAAATTAATCCTTATGTGGGTCATTATGGTCAAGTAATTATAATTTGATCTCAACCATTCAATTTCATATCTATTACTAATGAATGTTTAACTGCATGAATAATTGACTTTTTTAACAAAAGTTATTCATCTAGATATAACTTGTCTGTGTCAGAGTCATCAATTATGTCTATAGTCATTCAATTGATAAAAATGATCCATGATTGAGTTATCGATTTCCCAACTTGGGTTCAACTTTGTATAGATCATACATAGTCCTCAAATATTATGCTGGATATCAAACTCCTAATATCAGGGTTATCACAAGTGTAATCAATTTGTCAACCCCATAGTTCCTCTTCCTTCTAAGGCACGAGGAAGAAGGTGGCCTGGACCCAACATATATATGTAGAATGTTTCTATAGGTACCTATCCAAGTCGAAACGGGTGAGCCAGCACTTGCCATGGTGGTAGAGAACTGGACCGTATCCCGATGCTGGTTTTGACCCAGTCGTTACCAAACCGCAGACCGAAAAAACTGGCAAGGGGTGGTTATCATCACAAAACTTGATCTTGGTTAGCACAACTTTAGTTGTTGACTGAGATATTGGTATTTGGTGCATGACCTACTGAGGTCGATGATGTCATCTGTAGTTGTAGATGCATCATGTCGTAGACATGAAACTAGGTGATAAGATAATCATTGAGGTGGTCATCATTAGAGAAAGAGAAGAACATGATCTTGGTTAGATCAACTTCAGTTGTCAATTGAGATCCTAGTCTTTAGTACATGACTTCCTAAGGTTAGACTGTCAGCTATAGTTGTTGATGCATCACATCATAGAGAGACAATCAAATGATTACATAGTCCTATTGCTCTGAGGATCAAGGTCTTAATAGCTGGATATTGGTGACATTGGAATGGAAGATTGGTTAGGTTGTAAGATATGAACATGGGAAGCAAAGGTGAACTCAAAGTCATTTTCATCATCCTTGTCATGGTTACGATCATTGTTGGTGTTGGTCAATGACAACAATGCTCTCACTGTGCTCTTTGTATCTTCTCTGGGTAGTACATTAGTATTGAGTGTAGGATATTGAAGAAGGATAAATTGTATAACAATGAAGAACACTTGATGAATCATAGTTAAATGAATCTAAAACATTGTGTGCATAACATAATCATAATTAAGTCTGGGGATGGTTGTAACATATCAAAATTGAGGTTACTTAAATAAACCTTTAATTTTCTTATTACAAGAGAAAAAGTTAGTTTTTTTGCACAAATTTAAAATATATTAGAATGAACTAGAATCAAATAACAACATATATTATTAAAAAACTCTAACATGAAATTTGGAATTTTAATTGTAGATAACTATTTCAAAGAACTATTATAAAGAACTACTATAAAGAACTATTATAGAAATACTATTGCAAAGAACTATTATAATTATATAACTTAATTTAAATACACTGAATGATATAGATACAGAGTTACAGCTGAGAAAATGTGTTACTCATATGAAAAACTTTTGCACTTTAGTGGTTCCACCAAAAATATCACCGTGTTTTATTTTGTATGCCAAAAAATTAGATTGTGGATAGTCTAAATGTGTAAAACATGCGTACCATATAGGCATCCTATATTATTTATTTCAACTAGGTCTATCATCTATAATATAATATTTTGAATATATCATATTTCTATAGCAGATATAGATTTGTGGAATGAAATAAGAAGAGTGTTAATACATGTAAGGGGTTGCTAGATAAAATTGACAAAGAAGATAAATATTTATTGAAAATTCTTTCTAAAATAACTTATACTGATGTGGAAATATCAAAATCTCTCATGGTGAAACATATTTTGATTTATGTCAAATACTTTAATTTTCTCATAATGTAACAAAAGGTGAAAACATATATGAGAAAATTTCGTATCAGTTTCTTCAAATGTAACTATGATTTCAACTAAATAGTGTTTCCTCTAGAACATCAAAGTGAATATAAAATATTCTAATCTTTTAAATATGGCTCATATTAGATATTGATATGGTTTGAGAATTATATCAATAATAATATTTTCAATAATAAACTCTATGATGTTTTGAGATGGCTCGCGGGAGAGGAGGTCATGGGAGAGGTCGTGGCAGAGGGAGATTCACTAGGGGTTTCGATGAAGCAGGAGGTAGAGGTGGTTCAACTGGGTCAGCGTCACCGTCGATCCCTCCGGTGGATTTAGGTGTGGTCATCGGAGAGGAAAACCCCCAAATCCTTCAAAGTCGTGAGTCCTCGAAAATTCCTCCACCTGGCTCAAACCCTATCCCTAGTTCGTCTTCCTCCTTGCTCCTACCATCTGAGGACAAAGGGGATGCTACTAGCTCGGTGGCGAGTGAATGGTTGTAGATCAGCCGTCCTGGTCGAGATTGTAGTGCCCCCGACGTTATGGAATACATGGAGCCGATTGTTAGAGATGGTTCCAAGCTCTGTATGATTTCGAGCAAGGATGTTGTCCTACCCTCTTGGAGTGAATTTGTTTCCATACACTTTACAGTGAGGAAACCGTTTAAGAGCCAGCTTCATGGCTGGATCAAGCGCCAGTGGAGGCCTAGTGAAGACTTCCAAATCGTAGCAGAGGAACCAGAAGGGTACATCGTCAAGCTTCTGATAGCTAAGGAAAGAGAAAGGGTGATGGACGAAGCCCCTTGGATGTTGGATGGAGCCTTGGTCATTGTCCACCCCTGGGAACCTGGAGTTGCCCTCGTCCCTCTTTCTTTCCAAAAGCTCCCGGTCTGGGTCAAGATTGAAAATCCCAATCTACCTTAGACGATGAACAACCTTAATGGAATCTCTAGTTTGATTGGAAGGCCGATCAACTTCGATGAATCGGCCCTTACAGTTAACTGCCTCAAAGAAGCACTGGTCTGCGTGGATCTACCTACAGAGTCCGGTTTTCCCCAGGAAGTGACTGTTGAACTGGATGGAGCTCCTAGGAAACTCAAACTCCAGTTCGTCTCGAGGCTGACGTTCTACCCCAACTGTTGATGCTTTGGCCATAGGAAATCTTCCCATCCTTTGATTGTTGGGCACAGAGAAGGGTTCAAAGAACTCCAACTACGTGCTGGGAAATCTAGTAGCACCCAAGGTGCTCGACGGATGGCCAAGGAGAAGACCCCTTTCGAGGGTTCTGGTCCTGGAGCTATAAAGTCGACAACCATGCTGAGAGAAATGATTGTTGAGTCTAACAAAGACCCTCTACACTTTCAGGAACCGGAGATGCTTTGCTCCCCTTCCTTGGAGTTGTTGGAAGGTTTGAACTTAGATTGGGAATTGTCCCTCGCCAACATGAAGATCTCTTTGCAAGGAGCTGAGAACCTGATGCAAGCTTCGGGGATCTACCTGGAGTACTCCAAGATAGTGAACCAGGACACAGATGAGGAGTCATGTTGCTCTTGTAACCTTGAACCAGATTTGGTGATGGATTTCAAAGTTAACAGTAGTCCTAGGCAGAAGAAGAAGAAGAGAAAGAAACCCAAGGCAAAGGGAGGAGATGTGGGAGACTCCTCTTAGCGAGATGGTTTCGGCAAGTTTCTACCATGTGCTACCTCATATTTGCTTTTCTTTGTAGCTATGATTCAGGAAGATTGTGATGAAGAAAGGTTTTATGTCTGAGTTATCCTTCACACTTTGTGGGTGCTTGTTATTGCAGTGAAGGGTAGCTTGAATGGCCTCCTTTCTGAACTCACTATGTTCTTGACTTGAGTAGGTGCAGAGAAAAGCATATATGGTTTGCTGAGGCTTTCTTAGGTGATGCTGCTGTGTTTTCTCATAAGTTTTGGAGTTTTTTCAGGCCTTGGACGATTACAAGGGGGCATGTACTTTGTGATCCTTTTACCTATCGAGGCAGGTTGATGGGGGGGGTCTTTGTCCTTTTTTTGTGGGTGTGCTTATTGTCATTGTGTTCTTGGCCCGTCTTCGGTTGTGTCTTGTTGGTTTGAGGTGTATAGAGGGTTATCTCTCTTGTATAGTTCCCAAGTGTGATGTATCCTTTTTTTGTACCTCGATACCCATATGTTTTGGTGTATCTAGGCTTAGTTTTCCTATTGGGGTGCAAATGTACCTAAATGTTTTGGTTATAGTAACACACTTTTTTGACCGACCAAAAAAAACATTTTCAATAATAAGTATCTTACATAATTTATAGGATTTTTGTAAGCAAGACAAGATATTAATATGTCTTACTAAATATATGTAATTATCACAGTTCATATATATTATAATATGTATATATATATATATTATAATATATATATATATATATATATATATATATATATATATTTATGGTGAAAAAAGTATATTTGTTGTCATGTTATGCTTTTTATGTAATGAGAAGTACATATCTACAAACAATTTAGAATATTGATGATAGTAATTTAGAGTAAAAATTTGAAGAGTAACCATTGTTTGTTTAAATATACTTATAAAGTAAACACTTATGGTTCAAGATTTGATTTATGTGTAATCATTTTGATTGTTTTGGTTGAATAAGTAGTTTTTTTGCAAACCATTAGGAAACATTTACATTTTTAGATGAAACTATAGATCATTACTTTTTTTGGCAATAAACAAATAAAGGACATTGTAAACTAATTAGTATATAATACTATTGTGTGGCTATTTTCTATGATAATTTGTTGATATGTTGATGTGTTATATGCTTATTCAACTTATAAGATAATGACATGATCATGTACCGTAGAATAAGTGAGTGAGATTCTAAAAGTTCATCTACCACAAACATAATGAAAAATCGGTATTATGGTCATCAAAAAAGACATATTGCTTGAAGTGTCAACAGCTAAAAATGACGATCTATGATTAATATAACTTCCAATAGTGATATAATTGGAATAAATATTATAAGTATCTCCTAGATTCGTTACATTTTGATGAATAATTTTTTTTGATGATGAAATATTCTTCTACTATTGTATTACAAAAATAAAAAAAGACACCAAATAAGAACAAGTCAAGTTACAATGATAACTAAGATTGAATTTAAAGAGGATGATATGTTCATGACTTATATTTAGTCTTGATATCAGACACAAATGGAATATACAATCATTTTGACATTGGTCATAACACTAGACTGATGTTTTTCTTCAACTTATCCAATTACTTGGGTGGCAATGAGGTCTTGATAGATATCGGTCATTGTTGATGAAATTATAATATGATTATGGAAGTCATTGTTAATGTAACTTGGAACCTATAGGGTCACAAGCATAGGACACATAGGGAATATGTGTATAATCATGAGAATATGATTCATTGGTTACTAAAAGTTGATTTGGCTGGTTAGTAGTAGAGGTGGATACATCCCTTGCACTGGCCCCATCAATTTTGATCAATGTGATTGAATATTCATTTGAATATGAAGCTATACCCTTCCTTTGTGTGACCTGTGGAAAATTGGGCCCTAAATAACACCAATCCCTAGAGCAACCAGCTGTCACATATACCCAAAGAGAGCACAGAGCCCCACATTTTGTGAAAACCCAATAATGACAAACATAACGACGACATTGAGGGAATAGGAGATGAGGAAACCATGTAGATAAATACCTGAAACCAATGGTAACAACAATTTTGAATGTTTGGTGAATGAAGAGGAAGGAGGAGAGCATGAGAAGGAAAATGTCATAGTGCCAATTTCATAAATCCAAGAAACTAGAAAACAAGCCAAAAAATCTTGGAAGAAAAAGAAGAACATCGTGATTGATGAGAATGACAAAGTAAAAGAAAGACTAAAAGATAACCCAAAGAGTCACACATGGTTGTCTACCCAGACGTGAATGAGGTGATTGAATTTGAAGAAGAGTCTGAAATGATTAACATGGTTATAAATGAGACTCCACTGAAGGATTTGATGGATAAGGGAATAGTTTCATTCAGGGATAAGCTTCATATATCCAAGAAAGGAAACACCAGAACAATGGCAGGGAGGATGATCAAGGGGAGTAGTAATAAGATGATGAGGAAGGGTAAAGCCAGGTCCATCTTGGTGCAAAGAAGGATCCTTAGGCAATCAGTGGATGAGAAAATACCTAAAGAGAATGAGATAGTAGCTGAGCAAACTATGCATGCAGGACATGAAATAGGAGGTTGACAGAGGTCATGGTTGCAAACCAAAAACACTATAAATATCAAATTGATGTGTGCACAGGATAACTCAATTCTAAAGTGTGGGGTGACTAAGTCTTTCATGAACCATCTATGACTAAGGATGGCATTAAAGAAGATTCAACTGGATTATGAAGCCTACCAGGTCACTGAAGATCTGGCTTTTCCAAAAAATCATATTCACTCTCACTATGAGAGACCAGTGGAATTATACTCCATCGTTTGTGTAGGAGACATTATGTGTAATGGCATGGATAATGACATGTTTCATAATGTTAATCTAGGATTGACCTTTGTAACTATGTTGAATATTATGTGAGTTATGTCATTTTCCCAAAACACAGTTTATCTAATATGTTGAATCATTGACGTGCTGACTAGAATCCTTATCGCTCTACTGGAATGCCTCCATTCATCCAACTAGACTACTTCCAATCACCTAGTTATAGTGCCTCTAGTAACTTGAATGGAATACCTCTAGTCAACTGACTATACTGACTCCAGTCTCCCGACTGGACTGACTCCAGTCACCTAAGTGGATTTCCTCCATTTGTATGAATGGACTACCTCGAATTTCCCTATTGGATTGCTTCTAGTCGCCCGACTAGACTAGTTCCAGTTGGTTGACTAGACTGTCCATAGGTGGGCTTCTAAAAAGTGCCTACGGATTTTTTCATTTCCCATGGTTTATTAAAAGTCATGCTTGCCTTCCATTCAAATAAATAGGGACGTGACAGCCAAGGTTTTAGTTACAAATTTGTGTGACAAAAGGATGCACCCTTTTGAAAGACATTTGACCATCCATCATTACTTAAATGAAAACAAGGAGAGAAGAAAGATTGTGAAATACTAAAATGTTTCCAACAGAAAGGATACTCTTTCCATACTGGCTCTTGGAGCACACCATGAAGTTCCTTATCACCCACATGGATGACCGTTTACATTGGTGTCTAGGTTTGGAGATCATCTTCAATACATTTTTCCTCCTTTATTCTTGTGGTTTCCATCATCCACTATACTCCCCGGATAATAATACAATTTCAAAAACCTTCCTTCCTATTATATCATTGTTGGCTAGATCTACTGAATGGATTTATTGATCTTTTTACACTTGTAGCCCTCTATCTCTATATCTATGGATTCCAACAGAAAGGACCCTATAAGACATCACCAACATTGAGGCACAGGAAGCTACTAAAAGACATGAGAAGGAAAGACTAGTCGTTAAATAAATTGAGCATATAGTGGTCAATCAAAAGGGCAACTTGGAGTTTATAGGAAGGAATATTGGATATATCAATGAAGGGAACATATATACTAATATGCCAACTGAAGATGGAAGTGTCAGTGAGATAGATTCCAACACTCTAAAGACATGCTAGCATGTAAGCTTAATAAAAAAATGTGGAAATAAGGAGTGGGCAAGGTGTGTAGTCATCAAGCTCACCCCTACAATACTAGAAGTGGTATAAGGAAGACGAATGAAGACCTAGGAGGCTCTACGAGCCAATCAATACTTTATGCACCTTTTTAGATGATTAATCCACTAGTTTTGGAATATCATAGGAACACATGTAACAAGATGTCCATGATCATTCTCAAAGACTATTAAAATTTTCATAAACGCTATTTGTTTGTTTCTCTAGAACCAAAGACACAAGCTAAAGATACTATAAAGCACATGAACTTCTCTTTCTTCCACATTGTGGAAGCAAGATGATTCTATGTGAGTATTTGGTAGTTTAGATCATTGGAGACTATGAGATTACTATCATATTCATTCTTAATTAGTTTATCCATTGTTGTGTTAATGTAAGTATCTTTGTCACTATTATGTATGCCAACCCCAACCTTACAGGCCGCCCCTTAATTTGGAAACATCTTCAACAACTAACCTAATCTATCAATAAACCTTTTATAGTCCTAAGTGATTATAATTCTGTGTTGATCTAGATGAAAAAATTGGTAGCAAGTGCTCTGGTTTTAATTATACAAGAAAATTTCAAGAGACTCTACTTATTATGGGTCTCATTGGTGTATGGTGTATAGGGAACAAATTCAATTAAAGAAAAGATTTACACCATGAGAGACTTGATCTAGTGATGTTGAATGCATCTTGGATTTGAAGCTTTCTCATTATATTTTTGAAAACCTCCCTCACATATATCTTGATAAATCCTACTCTTCTTAGAAAGGTAAAAATACACTAACAAAGACAAATCTTTAAAGACTAAATTTTGTAGAAATACCACATGGAGTTCAACTTAGTGATCGCACATCATTGTAATGAGAATAGTCTCCATTGTGAGGTGATACAAAAAATTGTCAAAATGATAGCTACTTTGGATGAGACGATAGAATGAGAGAAGAGGAAGGAAAAAGATATCTTGCTGAAAGATATTATGTCTTTACAATCTGAGTTGGAAGGAGTATTTACTTTTTAGTGTGATATTGAGTATGATGGCGTGAGTAACAATATGAAGATGTATTGTGGGAAGAAGATGAATGAAAACAATGCAATAATATTCACTAGTAGAAACATGACAATAACAATTATAGGTTTTATCATGCATTTGTGAATTGCAAGTCCCAATATAACCTAATTATATCCCCAAAAGGCTCTAAGGGTAACTGGATCATGAACAAATACAATTTAAACACTACATTGTAGATGATTTTAAGGATATTCACTGCTAATGAATTGTCTTCCACTAAGGATATGGAACATTTACCTTCTAACTTTCACCCCCAATTGTCATCCAATGTAAGAGTGTTGTTGAATATGCTATAGAAATAGAGACTTTGAAGATAATGAAGAAACTAGATCCTTATAAAGAAGTAGGTCATGATGGCATCAGATTTTTTTTATAAGAAGAACTAGAGTGTAGTAAAGAATTTCTTAATATCATAGATCACTATGTGGGAAGGTACTGATCTTGATAGTGGGTTCCACTATTTATATTATCCCCAAAGGTAAAAAACTAGAGACCTACAACAAACTACACCCAACTTCATTAAATAATACATACCTAAAATTTGCTTCCAAGGTGGTTTCTGAATGGGTAAAACAATTTATGGTTCCGTGGCTGTCACACATTCAAACTAGCTTTGTCCCATGTAAGAAAATCTCAAACAAAATCATTCTCACTTAGGAGTTGATCCATAATATGGAGAGACAAGTATCAAGACCTCTCATGGAGATTGATCTCAAACATTCTAAAGCTTATGATAAGATTGACTAGACATTTTTCACAGATATATTGAATAAAGTAGGTCAAACTCATAATATGAGAGATTATATGATGCATGGGTTTTGAGTCACTTTTACAGGCTTATTTATAATTGTTTTATGCACATATTTGTCATTTTCTTGATTATATTTGCATAACTCACTATATTTGGCCTTTAAACTCTATTTGCATCAAATTATACTTATTTTATCATATTTATATGATTTTATATAATCTCCGGACTAATGCACATGTTTCGATACTTTTCAGGTACTTTTGCACTGTATAGAGTCGATACTATCGACCCCGGTGTCAATAGTATCGAGATTTCATCAAGAATCAACCCCAAAAATCGAAATTGGAAAGAAAAAATCAACATCATGGTCGATACTATCGACCTGGGTGTCGATAGTATCGACAACGTCGAGATCTGCCGAATTCTACACTAAATCAGATCATTCTAATCCGACGGTGGAGCTTTTTCGGTGTTGTAAAGTGGTCCTATGACCTAAGGGGTGGACGACTAGCCGAAGGGGGATTGGAGATTGAGCTTCCCAACATCCAAGAAGGAGGGAGAGAGGAGACTAGATCTGAAGGCCATCAATTGGGCGATCCGGGCACCTCCGACGGGCGATTTTGCTGCCGGAAGACTATAAAATGTGTGTTTCTCGAAGAGGATCTTCAGGAACACCTTTGAATAAGGGGTTGCATGAGTTTTCTCCATGTTTCCCACATTTTTATTCTCTACTCCTATGTATTCTCCATTGTTAACCATGCAGGGCTAATCCCCATCGTTACTTAGGACCCGGGACTAGCCCGGGGAACCGTTGTACTAAATTTTTGCATGAATTAATATATGATTCTCATTTCCTGGATATATAATTGTGGAGATTACTTGATTTACTTATTCTTCATGACCATAGATAAAGAACTAGACTAATAATTACTCTAGAAAGGGGATTAAAGGTCAGAAAACCCACTATTATACACTATCTTATACGTTCATTAGACTAGGCGACATACAGATAGTGGAGAGATACCCAGAGTCATTGATAATGCGCCTAATCTAAGATATAAATTTCTAGAGAAGTAGAATTGGCTTAGATTTAGGTAGTGGATTGTACTGTGGAAGCGGGAAATCCTGATTACAGGCTCTCTATCCAAGATTCGATAAAATCTATGTTATTTATGCGAGATATTAGGTATAATGAGACCTCATGGTGAAATCGGCAATCCTAAGGAATCCCAGCCTCATTGATTAAACCAACATTTAATCATTGCTCTATTTGTTTTCACTTTATTTTATTTTCTTTTTCAAAACCAATCAACTCTTTTAATTGGTTTAGCTGATCGCAACTAGTTAGTAGTAGTCTACTGAAATTCATGTTTCCCTGAGTTCGACTCAGGATTCACAAGTCCTATATTACTTCGATACATGCACTTGCTTTTAGCACACGATAAATATGTGTCATGTTTTTGGCGCCATTGCTGGGGAAATGACGAGTTTCAACACTACGAATGTTGCGAGCGGCCACACTAGGCCACTTTTAATTCCTGTAATTTTTCTTTTAATATTTTGAACTGAATTGCAAATCTGATTCATTGTTTTGATTATTAGTACCGGTTCATACACTACCATTTGAAATTTTAGGTACTAGTAAAGTAATAATGGGTGACAGAGCGGCAAATGAGGAGAAGACAGCCTGGGATAAGATCAAAGAATCTTCTTCATTTACACAAAAGGGGCCAATCAAGAAGCAATCCATCAATGTTCCAAATTATAAAATTGATCCAGGGCTCATTGCATTAGTCAAGATGCAGGCATTCAATGGATTTCAACATGAAGACCTAGTAGCCCATATTAGCAGCTTTGTTGAGAGTTGTGACATGGTGAAGGTAGACAGGTTCCCACAGGAGCAAATTTATCTGAAGCTATTCCTGTCATCATTAGCGGGCAATGCAAAGGAGTGGTTCTATAACTTACCAAAAGAATCTATCGAGACGTGGGATCATATGATCGAGGTATTTTTTGAAAGGTACTTCCCACCCGAGAAGACCAATGACCTTGTGAGGAAGATTCACAATTTCAAGCAGCAGGAAGCTGAAACATACTCAGAGGGGTGGGAGTGATTTCAAATCAGGCTGCGAAGATTCCCACATCATGGGATAGATTTGGAAAATCAAGAAAAGATGTTTTACTTTGGCCTAGACCAACATGAATGGGGTATTCTAGATTCAGTAGGTACATGTTTCTTACTGAACAACAAAGGCTCCAAGTGTTGGGAGATTTTGAAGAACATGGCTAAAAATCAAGCTTGGGGTGAAAGAGACAGACCAGAGCAGGCTAAAGCTACAGGTGATGAGAAGATGGACTTGCTAGCCAAGAATAAAGGCCATTCAAGCTTTAAATGAGAAGATGGACTTGCTATCCAAGAAGCTCCTAGAGAAGGAGAGCAGCGGGTCTGATGAGGAAGAACATGCAAAGTATATGCATCAATAGGGATATAGAAATAACAATTATGATTGGAGGAAGGAACAAAATTCTCAGAAGCTACTGCCTAGTCTAGAGGAAAAGAATAATGATTTGTTTAGCCAGGTAGTGAAACAAAACTAGGAATTGATGGGCTCATTCGGCAGGACAGTACAGTCACACGGTGAGTACATGAACCAGTTTGGGCAGCAGATACAGAGCCATGGTGCACAAATGAGGACTCTAGAGATGTCCATAACCCAAATTGCAACTGAGGTGGCTGCCATGAAGCAAATCATTCAATAAAAACCAGTTGGGAATGCAGAGCCAGCTCAACCACAACAGTAGGTTAAATATATATCAGTCAAAAGGGGGCAAGAGCTTCCTATTGAGGATATACATGAGTGGAGTATTATGCATATAAACGTGGAGGATAAACCCAAAGTTCCATACCCTCAAAGTTTGTATGGATTTCCAGGAGGATATAGGATGCCAATCAAATCACCCCAAGATTCCACCACTACCGTACCCACATCTCTGATTTCTGAAGAGACTCCTATACCAGAAGAGCATGTGAAAGCTTTACTTTGTAGTGGAGCAATCACTATCAATAAGGAGAAGCAGCCACAAGTCATGCCATCCATGGATGATGTGCCAAATCCTATCTTAGAAGGTGGATTTGAAGCAATCTTAGGGGAGGAGACCCCTAAAGTTCCATATATTCCACCACACAAGCGCATAAAGGAGCCAAGTGTGTCATTCCCAGATAGTCTAAAGCTGAGGAAAGAGCAAAGGCACTTCAAGAAATTTCTTGACTTCTTCCAGAAGCTCCACATTAACATTCCATTGGTGGAGTCTATAGAGCAAATTCCTTCATATGGAAGATTCATGAAAGACATCATCAACAAGAAATGGCAGATCAAAGATACAGATGTTGTGTGTGTTGATAAAACAGTGAGTTCTAAAATCGAAGGAAGTTTACCAAATAAGAGGAAAGATCCAAGATGTTTCTACATCCCATGTTCCATAGGTGGCCAACATTTTCCACAAGCACAGTGTGACTCGGGAGTAGGCATTAATCTTATACCACTTGCCACTTTTCAAAAGCTAGGATTGAAGAAGCCAACACAAACTTCCATGACAATTGAGTTGGCGGACAGATCCATTGTGAAGCCATAAGGTATATCTGAGGACGTGCTAGTCAAAATTGACAAATTGATCTTCCCTGTTGACTTTGTGGTCATGGACATGAATGAGCTGGACGGATGTGAGATGCTATTGGGAAGGCCATTCCAAGCTACAAATGATGTAATCACTGCCATTGGGCGAGGTTACTTGACACTTGGGATTGGTGATGATAGAGTTGAATTCAAATTGCCAAATGAATCATTAGAGACATCCCTTGACAACCCAGGTTAAAGGTATCCTTATGTCAAGCCTAGGACATCAAACAAGGGCGCTTGTTGGGAGGAAACCCAACTTTAGGTTTATTTTATGTTTAGTTATATTCTTTTATGTTTATGTACTTAGTTTTTGCTTAGGTTTTGATGCTTTTTGTAAAAATGGTACCCTAACTCATGTTTTGAAGTGCGCATAACTTTTACGGTCGATACTATCGATACCCCTATCGATAGTATCAAGTTTGGATTAGTAAATTCTGAGAAAGAGTCGATACTATCGACCCTAGTATCGATAGTGTCGAGTTCTCTGGAGAAACCAGACACGTTTTTATCAGTAACCATCAACTGTCAATACTATCAACACCCCTGTCGATAGTATCGACACTTTTGATTTCCTAGGCTTGTAGATGCATCGATACACCAAAATTAATGAGCAAGAGTCGATACCATCGACCTTGGTGTCGATAGTATCGACACCTGCATGACAACTACATAAAATTGGCCGTAAAAGGTGTCGAAACAAGATTTTTTCGCACCATTTTTTGCTGAGCAAAGAAGGATGAAGTGAGTCACGTATTAGAACCACTAAGACACAAAAGTGAGCCACCAAAAAGAGGGAGATAGCAAGCATCAATTGGTCCACTTGAGCATCAAACCATCCATCTTCACCACACTTCAAAGCGAATGGTACCACTGTTCCACCTCTTAAGTGGGAATGTTGACTATGAGGCCATAGTCATATTCAAGCTTAGGGGGGGGTGTTGGAACACCTTCTATCTTAGTTTTTATTTACTTATATATGTTTCTTTTACTTTTGAAATATTATCTGTGTTTATTTCTAGGTTTACCACTTTTGTAGTATCCACATCTATCTAGTGTAATCTGTGGAGCAATAAATGTATGGTTTCAATTGGGAGTATTACTCTTGGGTTGTGTACACATGAAAAAATGAGCACATTGAAGACTTTTTGAGCTTATTCTTGTGAGTAATTGAGTTTCATAATTGACGAAGTGCTTGGGTGAGTCAGCTTCAGGACATGGGGACATGAATGACCATCTTTATTGTCCAAGGAAAAGTGATTGACAAGGTTGTTGAGCCTGAACTGGCCAAATACTACCGTGACCTTAGACTATAGTTTAAGAGAGAAATCCTTTAGATACCTTGTACACAGATCTTTATAGAGGGACATATGATATTTTTATAAGGTCTTATCTTTTAGCTGTGTCATCTCATCCACCGCACATGTTCATCACTCCACCACCATAAGAAGATTGAGTACATTGAATTGTTCATTCTTTTGATTGCACTCACATTGCATGGTAGGACTTGCATAATTTTATTATTTTTTCTTGCATTTGTGAAAAATGGAAAAAAATAGAAAATATACATGCACAACATTAATTCAGGTGCATGTCTTTTAGTTGCATAAAATTATTGTTTACTTAGTTGCATTTGCATTACATAAAGCATATAGTTATCATCATGTGCTAACTTCATTCTTCTAAAACATGAGAAGGTAGTGATCTTTGTCCATGCCGTTTAAAAATATATTATGGTTTAGAAGAAGTGTAATGTAAATAGAAGCCCAAAATAGTTGTGCCATTTTGAAAGGGGGCTTGAAAAAAAAGTTTGATTAACTTTTTTTAGAAGAAAGTAATGGAGAAAGGGCATGATCTTGCCTTTATCATAAAGAAGAATTAGTACATGATGTGGTTTTTGTAAATGTTTCATCTTACTCTAAGATGAAATGATAGTGCATACATCATTCTACTTAAATGAGTAGGCATTAGGAATATTTCATATCTTGTATCATTATAGGTTCATCATATTTTCATTGCATGAATGATTCTTTGTGCTCATGATTCTTCCACATCCACCTATCTCGTCCACTCGTTGCTCCTGTTGGTAGGCCACATATATGATTGTCTCCTCATTCATTGTTTTATCAGGAGAACAACTTCCACATAGATGGTAGCTAGATGAAAGGAGCAATGTGGATAGGAGATCACATGATGCATCAAGTATGGACCTGATGAATTTATCATATTAACTGCTTTAATTGATAGTGTTTCATTGATTGGGGGGCACACATCTTTTACATAGGTCTTGGTCGTCTGGATGGCAGTTATTGTTCAGTGGTCAGTGAGGGCCAGTTTGTGGAAAGAAAGTGGGGATGATTCAGATGCATTTCATGTATTTATGTCCTTTTGCTGACTTATCTCAATCAGATCCAAGGTTTTGTTGCTCGAGGACGAGCAAGGTTTAAGCTTAGGGGAGTTTGATGCATGTGTTTTGAGTCACTTTTTCATGCTTATTTTATATCTATTTTATGAACGTATTTGTCATTTTCTTGATTATATTTGCATAGCTCACTATAGTTGGCCTTTAATTTCTATTTGCATCAAATTATACTTATTTTATCATATTTATATGATTTTATGTAATCCCCAGACTTATGCACATGTTTCAGTACTTTTTAGGTACTTTTGCACTGTACAGAGTCGATACTATCGACCCCGGTGTCGATAGTATCAAGATTTCATCAAGAATCAACCCCAAAACTCAAAATTGGAAGGAAATATCAAAATCATGGTCGATACTATCGACCTGGGTGTTGATAGTATCGACAATGTCGGGATTTGCCGAATTCTGCACTAAATCAGATCATTCTAATCCGACGGTGGAGCTTTTTCGGTGCCGTAAAGTGGTCCTATGACCTAAGGGGAGGACGGCCAACCGAAAGGGGGATTGGAGATGAAGCCGCATGACATCCAAGAAGGATGGAGAGAGGAGACTAGAGCCGAAGGCCGTCAATCGAGCGATCTGGGCACCACCAACAGACGATTTTGCTGTCGGAAGGCTACAAAATGCGTGTTTCTTGAGGAGGATCTCTAGGAACACCTTTGTATCAGGGGTTTCACAAGTTTTCTCCATGTTTCCCACATTTTTCTTATCTACTCCTATGTATTCTCCATTGTTAAGCATGTGGGGCTAATCCCCATCGTTCCTTAGGACCCGAAACTAGCCTGAGGAATCATTGTACTAATTTTTGCATGAATTAATATAGGATTCTTGTTTCCTGGATATATAATTGTGGAGATTGCTTGATTTACTTATGCTTCATGACCATAGGTAAAGAATTAGACTAATAATTACTTTGGAAATGGGATAAACGGTCCGAAAACCCACTATTATATACTATCTTATATGTTCCTTAGACTAGGTGACGTACGGATAGTGGAGAGATACCCAAAGTCATCGATAATGTGCCTAATCTAAGATATAAATTTCTAGGGAAGTAGAATTGGCTTAGATTTAGGGATTGGATTGTACCGTGGAAGCGGACAATCCTGATTACATGCTCTCTATCCAAGATTCAATAAAATCTATGTTATTTATGCAAGATATTAGGTATAATGAGACCTCATGGTGAAATCGACAATCCTAAGGAATCCCATCCTCATTGATTAAACCAACATTTAATCATCGCTCGCTTTGTTTTCACTTTATTTTCTTTTCGTTTTCAAAACCAATCAACTCTTTTAATCGGTTTAGCTGATCGCAACCAATTAGTAGTTGTCTACTGAAATTCACGTTTCCCTGAGTTCGACTCGGGCCTCACAAGGCCTATATTACTTCGATATGTTCACTTGCATTTAGCGTGTGATAAACACGTGTCATTATACTATTAACTTATTTTGGTATAACGATCAACTATACTATTAACTTATTTTGGGTATAAGGGTCAACTAAGATTGTATCGAATAGATATCTTTTTCAATCTTCAATTCCATCAACAAGATTAGGCAAGTGGAAACATTGTCCCCCTAACTTTTCATCATGTGCATGGATATGCTTTCTCAATTGATTTAACAAAGTGTACATGATAGAAAATCACCTTCATTAAACTATCATAACAAGGACCATATATATCACATTTATTTTTTAGATGATATTGTACTCTTTTCCAAGGCATCCACCTTTCAATTTGATGAAATTCTCACTGCTTCAAAACATTTGAGAAAGCATTAGGGAAGCTTATCTCTACAGATATGCATCTTCTTCTCTAAAAAAATACCTAATCATGAAGGAATACATGTAGAAAATCTAATATAAAGGAATTTGGTGACTTAGGGATTTACTAGGGAACCCAATCCTCCATAGTAGAGTGAAGAAAACTACCTACTCCTGCATTCTTAATAAAGTTTAAAATCACATTAATGGGTGGGCTGCTCATACTTTATCCATTGCATGTAGAGTTTATCTTGAAAACTCTAACTAAATGGCATACCTATGTATACTATGCATACTACTATCATTTGTACTAGCCTTTGTAACATGATTTAAAATTACATACACAAGTTCTCGTAGGGAGAGGTCAAAGGGATGACCTTATGTCTTTCATCTCCTATAATAAGGCCACCACCAATATGAAGTTTGGAGTTCTTGGTCTTAGAACCTTAGCAGACTGGAATACAACTCATATCATAACGATAGCTTGGGAGATGAATTCTACTATGTGGAAATATGGAGTGAAGATCATGTACAAGAACTTCCTTGGTCAAGATCAAGCTTCTTTGCTCTAGAGAGCGATGTATGCTTCTAAAAACTTTATCTAGGCCGATAGTAGTAGAATTATTAACATTGTCTTATCCATGAGATTTTGGGATGATAAATATCTCTCAAGTGGAATCACCTTAAAGAAACATACCAAGAAAAATGTCGAGATCACTTTTCTAAATATTTCTAGCATTATTGGTCTCAAAGACAACTAGGACAAGGAGTTTCTGAGTATGTGAACTAAGAAATTCAAACATTTATCTGATATCAAAAATTCAATTAGAATGTTAGATGTCGAAGAAGAGAGTGATGCATTAACGAGTATCTAGAAATCATATGAGTTAGAAATCCCCTTTTGACTATCTATATATAACTGGGAAAATTCTCTGAAAGAAAGGGAATGAGTCATGAGCTAGTGATGGGATAATATCCCCGATGACTAAGGAGAAAGAATGTCACGTCCCCAACTGAAGTAGTACAGAATTTCCTACTTAAGGAATGATGGTAGGGGATTACCCTCAAGCCCGAAGATGTTGATAGAGCTAGTTGAATGAAGGGACCAAGATGTATTGAGGAGTGGGAGAATGGGAGACAGAGGTGACAGTTCCTTGCTTCCATTCTTGTAGGATTCAATGTCGATCTTGCATAGTGATTGCACTCTTTGTTGAGAATTCCCAGTAAGTGGAGTCCTTTAGCTTACTTGAAGACATCTTGTCTTTTCCCCTTGTATAGGTTGGGGAAGGGCGGGTGCATTATCTTTAGCTGTCAAAGATCTGGGTGGTCTTGTGAGTGGCTGATAAACTATGAATGTAGTTTGATTTAGGAAGTCCCATAGCTAATAGACAAAGAGGTGGTCCACTAGTTTTCTACAAGGTGACAACCCCAATCCTAATAATCGACTATGATGATGGCTAATAGCTACATAAGTGCTCAATTTCCCGACTTCTTTTCCAAGTAAGGAATGAGAACTTTTCCTTTCTACTTGAAACTAATTGCTTCTTCTCTTTGATATCATTTGACCTCACTATTGGCTCCCAGAACTACCCCAAACCAAAGTGGAGGAAAAAACTTTTTGATTTACTATTAAGGATATTAAGGAACAATTCATTCCGAAGTGAGAGTCTGAAGGGAACTATCCTATGGGCATATTACCTAACTGACTATGATGCATATCATCCCCATAAGCTTCCACTATTTCTTATGGGTTGCGACTTTTTTGATATTATCAAACAATAAGCGTTGACAATCCCATATTTGATGTGAACCATGAAAAAGCTATGGATTCCAACATTTTTTTCTCAAAAGAAAGACATTCCACCTTGTTGTGTTGGCACACAAGACAAGTCCTCACAAAGGTGAGATACAATCCCAGATTTCAGCCCACTTTGAGTCATGACACTCCTCAATCCAGAAAGTTTCTTTTACTATCCCCTATCTCAGACTCAAGATTCAGAGTTGCTAAGGTGGGCCCACATAACTCATATAGGCAATGACACATCTTATTCTCCCAGTTCCATAATTTCTTGGGGCTTGTGAGACCCTACGACGAGATCCAAAGACCTTCTCTTAGATGACGTAGACACGATCCATCCTAGGTGATCCAAAAAGAGAAATGCAGAAGAGGATGCATGATGCCTCAAGTCTTATGTAGTGAAAATTTTACTACAAGATGCAAAACCTGTAGGTATTATAGATTCTCATCTGCCATCTTGTCCTCAATGGGTTGAGGCAAGGCAAGTGAATGGAACACTGAACACATTCACAACTAATGTCTATTGTACAATAGCATTTTTGGAACATTCGGGATAAATGGAATAGTTCATTAAGAAGTGCAGAGGTCACAACCGCTGACTCAGGGTCTACTATGAGAAGTTGTATGACTAAGGCTTCTAGATTTGTAGTGGTTTTCTTAACATGACTATTGGCCTCTGTTACAAAGCATCCTATAGGTTTATTGGCTTTTGATTTGACAATACTCTCTACTAGGGACATGTTTCTCCGTCTGTTCAGTATGCTTCTTCCTCAACCCGGAGCCCCAAAGGGATTGAAAGAGCCAAAATATGATTGGAAAATGACAATATTACCTCTCAAAGAAGATTATAAATGATATCTTGAACATCCCCCAACCCCATTTCTAGAGAGGATGTTTGGGCTTGGATCCCTAAGGATGATGGGAACTTCTCTTTCAATACTTCCTAGAATATTATCAGGAAGCCTAAAGGTAATAGTCTTAGTAGTCCCTAAGAAATGGTGTGGATGTTACAAGTGACTAGAAAGATCAAATTATTTATCTAGACCATATGCAGTGAAGTTTTTATCGCTACTGCAAGAAGAGCACAAGAAAAGTTCACTAACATAAAAAGTTATTCATGGTGCAAGACAGAAGAGGAATCTACTCTACATTCACTTAGGGACTCTCATTACAATAAAGAGGTGTGGAGTAACATGAGCCTTTTTATATGTCTACAATCTACCATGTAACCATGGAGGGGAGATTGATTTCCCACAACTTTACAAATATAAAATCAAGATTCTAGATATCCTCTTTTCGTTGGATAATTTGATTCTCAAGGAATAAGAACTTTTTTGAATGTTACCTCTTCCCTACTAACATAGAAGTTGTAAACTTGAATACACAATGTGAGAAGACCAACTAGACTTGAAAGGGGATAATAGTGTGAGCAAGATGACTCATGTTGCTTAGGATTCCAATGGAAGCCATCTCCCAAGGGAGAAGTTGATATAATGGTGGATTTGTTTGTGAAGAACAAGCCTACAACTCTAGTTGATATTTCCATCAATAGGATGGGCTAGAGGCATCGACATAAAGGTGTGTGTTAGCTTTATATTAGGGGTAGAGTGGAGTAATATTTATCTAGGGTGAGTTTTGTTAAAGCATTTAGAAGGAAAGACTTGGTTGTTGACACATATAGTAATAAGGCGTTGGAGGTTATTCATGGATGTAGGGATATGATCTCTACTTTTTAGGCATGGATATGATTCATCAAAGGTCAATGTGGATCTATGGAAGACTTCATGTTGGAAAAATATCAACCATGCAACCAACTAGGTTGATGATGCCTTGGCAAAACATCACTTGAAAAATAGTAAGGAGGATCATGTTAATATGTCCTCCCCTTTGATCCATTGGGATCCCCCATCTATTTCCCTTATAGTAGAAGTAGAGTTAATACTAAGATTCCTTTAAACCTAACAATGATGGATATACCAATTGAATGGTGCAATACTACTAAATTAATCATGTTTTTGTTCTATTTCTATACCCACATGTTAATTTTCTTGCAATAGGAGGGCAAGATGAATGAGATTACCTCCTGATTTATGATCCCACACCCACCCTCAAGAACAAAAGAGTATGAAGAGCCAAATGAAAAAAAAAGAGAAACACTAGTGGATGGTCTTGTCGGACACCAGTTGTAGAGAGAATAGGCTAACTTTGGTCCATGTAGAGGAGAGTTGAGGAGATATAGAAGAACTCAACCAAATATGAAATACTCAAGCAATGAAGATGGGCCTCTTAATATACCATTTTTTCAACCATGTTGGGCACTAGTAAAGTCAACAAGGGCCATCATGAGTTTGCTACAATGGTGTTTGTCATGGACAAGGCAAGTGACAATATGTAGAAAGGTTGTAGCACCCATAGAAATACCAATATTAAATTGATGATACTCAAGATAAGTGATTGTAATATACAATACATCCTTTTCATGAACTTAGAGACTGGCAATGCAAAATCATACACACAACAATATGCAGTAAACACTTGTTAAACTTCAGTAGAGGATTCAAAGGAGCACTAGTTAGATAGAGTATTGGGAAGGTAGGGAAGCCACCAAAAAGACAAAGAATAGCCACACATGAGACTACATTCAAAAATTCATCTTTAACAACTAGTAATATCCAACACATAAAGTAAATAATGTGTTGTGCATTGAGGTCATCACCTGCATATGGAGTTCCATTCTGTGAGGATAAAATAGTATCTTCAACCATAACATGGGAAGTAGCAAAAGTGATGTGGGTTGCGGCGATTTGGTTGATTATTTATAGGAGTAGAGTTGAGTGGGGCAACACCATTACATAAGAGAATGGTTGTCGCAAAAAAATGACTATCCTTATCTAATACTTGGAATAGGAAAGTCTATATTAAACAAATTGTTCACAATTAAAATAATGTTGGTGGGTTAAAATTTGGATGAGGAGTTGTAATATACCACTCATGACTTGAATTTCAAGTTTCCATGGTGTTAAGGATCATAAGTTTTAGGAATGAGGGACACTTACGAGAAGAGATTCTTAAGTAGACTGGGGGAGAGAAGTCATAAATGACACACAATAAAAGTAGTGAAAGGAAGTTCCAAGAAGAAATGGAGCAAGAAAACAACTTGATGCATGGTAAAATACCAAGTTTCAAAATATGGAAAATGACATAGGAGTGGAATAATATTTGTCATAGGAAAACTACATGGAATAATATCAATAAGCTATGAAAAAGGTGGAGCATGAGTAGGAGGTAGCTTGATGAAATTATGAGTTGTGTGATTGAAAGGGTCATCAATCAGAAAGGTAGGCTTGCTGTTGACATACCTACCAACTACCACATCAATTGGGTATAGGTCAGACTGCCTAGGTAGAGTGATAGTAGCATCATAGCTATCAAAAGCCCCATGGTGACAGGACTGAAACCAAGCTTGGTTGACAAGATAGAAGCTAAACATCTAATGTTTGGAAGAATAGATAGAAGTGATAAAACATTCCCAAACATCAATTTACTTAATCACCATGTGCATGTCATGAATTCATGTCAGAAAAGAAAGACGCACAATTCAAAAATGATTAGAAAAACATCCCAATGGAACAAGATTTTCCTCGCATGTGAGAAGACTCTAAAGCAACATGTGAGTGTCACATAAATTTTAATGATGATGAATTGAAAGTTTTATGAATGTTTTTATGAATTGTCATGGATTTAGATATTTTAGTTGAATGTGCTAATATTTAAAGAAATTACTTGAATGTAGATAAAATTAAGGTGTGGGAAAAATGTTAATGAGATGACAAGCAAATTGATGAGGACTAAACTTAATGAAATTGAATAACAATTGATAGAAAACTAAATATTTGTGATTCAATTTATGAACATTATTCATTTATGTGGAATAAAACCACTATTATGGAAAGAATGCATTAGGGCTTGTGGGTTATGCCATTTTAGGAAAATTAGGGTTAAAATCACCCTTATTTACACTAAATACATTATAATATATTAAGATGAGATGCCTTACCAATGAAATAGAAAAATGAACTATACTGATAATTAGAGGTCCTAAAAACTAGGGACGTGAAATGTATTTATCAATGTTGTGGCCATAGGGACATAACAAAACAAGTTAGAGTCAATTTACCCTAAGGGTTAAATCATAAGGAATTAGGGGAAGGATGTAGTTTCTAACACCTACATTCCAATAGAATTTTACTTTTTTGTTATTATGATTAGGAGAATACCAATTGGGTGGGAACGGACCCGAATCCATGGATTTGGGGAATCCCCACTTGTGAAGGGATGTACTATGATTCCTTGAGGCTTAGTAGTGGTTTTATTTGTATATAAATGTGTACTTCATGCATTAAGAGTTTTTACTTTGATAGGTATTCTTTGTATTTATTACAATTAGGATGGAAGAAGTAGAGAGTCTATATGGCCTACCTTGGTATGTTGAGGCTACTCCATAGACAAACTAGAGTTGTGGCTTCAGTTATATTAGAGTTGTGAACATAACCCTAAGACATAGATTGCAAGTCATTGGCATTTACACTCACCATAGTGGATTCTACTTGGATGGGTGAAAGCCACTTAGTTTTTGATCAAGAAATAAATTATGAAAGAATTTAATTAGGTATTAATGTGTGTTATCGATCCTTACAGTACTTTGTATCAATATTGTTGATTAATTATGAATAAATAGGCTATTCCATGTTTTACATGAAAAAGAAATAGAATCATGCAATTATACATATATTGACTAGGCATGTACGTCCCATAGTTGTGTCCTTTCAAGAATTAGACTAACTATAAAAAAGAATGGATAAAAAATTCAATGCTTCAAAAGTACAAAAATAATCAATACAAGGCTTGTATTCATTTTGTTAGATATTTGTGGTTTACTTTGAATGTACCATCCAAGTTAAAATAATTGGAATTGTATTCACATATCCACCTTATAAGATACTAGGGTTAACAATACCACTAATTTGTCGCCCACCTCTATTTGTGATAGTATATAGAAGTATAGGGAGCCATCGACTTGTGACTTACATAAAACATAGGTCCATCTGGAGTAATCAAGAAGAACCATCCCACAATATCACATATAAACATCTTTGAGCACTAAAATAGATACATTCTACATACCTATAACATTGGCTTTGTACCAACACCTAATTGGTGACAATACAACTAAGGAGCTTTGACGTCAGTTTCTAGGGTAAGTTAAAATTGACGCCACAGAGCCAATGCATATTCCTATACAAACAGAAACTAATGATATCGAGTGATATCAAAAATAGTTGATACGATTGTTTTGGGATTATATTCGTCAGTTCAATAGATAGAAAATGATATTAATGATTAGTGTCATAGGTCCTAAGTAAAGAAACTGATGCTAAATATTGGATCATAATTGTCAATTTGTCCAAAACAATCAAATTTGTACAAATTTATTAGTTAAGATTTTAACTAATAACTATATTTCAGGCATCCATTTTATGGTAAACTGACAAAGCATATATACAATGTTAGTTTTTTATAAATACTGATTGTATGTTTTTTTCATATGGCAGGTCAGTAGACTTATTATTCAGATGTTCAAAGGATGTAGAACCTACAATTCATTTGATTTATAAGTTCCATCCTATGTTCAACTTAATAACATTCCAATATACCTACAAAATCTATAATAACAAATGAATACAAGAGTCCCTATCCACACCATTCATTCACACACATGCATTTCCATTCTCATCAACACTTAATTCTATTTTCATGTACATATACAATTCAGAAAACACACATGAAATTCCTTTCTCCAATTGCAATCTCATCACATCACTCACACACATATGTATATATACACACACTATTCACATATGCACCGAAAATTCAGTTGCATGAAATATGAAGTTGCAAAAAGTCGTAACTATCACATGTATATAGAAATAATGACATCAAATTTACAAAGCTCATATCTTATTCTAGTCAAATGCACAGTTGACTTCATTAACAAAGTATTGTTCCCACTCTTCTCGTATCTCATCTAGCTCTTGTTTTGTATAAAACTTTATTGTGTCAAACAAATGCAAAGAGAATGAGATTGGTCAAGAGCTTGATTTGATTTTTTTATATTTTTTTAATGAGTCTATTTACTTATGATGATTCAAGACTATACAAAGTACCTTTTGTATTAATGGATGTCTAGTGCCTCCTGTATGAAAATCAGGTTTATATACCACATCAAGTACTATCTGCATGCCCAATTATTATCTTGTATAGGACACTATAAATTTATAGTTATGTGAAATGTTAATAAATAAAAGAAAGCATAGTTGACATATATATGAAATGGAGACAAAAAACTACCTTAACATTCTGAGTGGAAAGAAGGAAATAAAATGAAACTCAAATTCCATAATGATATTTAGTTCATAAGTCAAATGTATGACCTAAGTGCCAAAAACATAACTAACATTAGAAGGAGCTATAATCACACACTTTCTTGAATTATCAAAATATATAAATACAGTAGAGAAATAATCACTAACAAATGTTGGGTCTTTATCTACATGGCTAATCAATGATAAAACTAGAAATGACACACTGGTTAATGTTAACTACCCACACAACGTATGTAATTAGTTACAAAATTGATATGTATGGATTAATTTATAAGAAAACAAAACAATATATATTTTCATGCATATAGAATGCGGTAGTTTGCTAGAAGATCTCACCATATCTAGGGTTCTATCATAGTTGTATTCAACCAATTATAAGTAAACATCTCTGTAATATCTATCAAGAATGCCCTACTATCATGATTTCACATGTAGTGTCCTCCTAGATACAAACCATCATAGTTGAATCTTATTCTAAATTGTGTGACCATCATATACAAACCCCCTACACTTAGGACCTAACGATTTGAATAGGTATTTTGAAATCCAATCAGGAAATTGAGGAGGAACTAGAGGGAGCTTCTTAGGAACTATGATTTTCAAGTATTTTCATACCAGTTTCCAATTATATACACATATAGAAAACAATTAAAATACAAATGCAACGTAAATTTATCATACATTCTCATAAATAACTTCAGCTCTAGACCATGCAACTATGCCACCTTTTGCTTCTCCTATCATGTTGTGCTCGAGTGTCCATATGGTAGTGGTTTTTGTCTCCAAGCTGGGTAGAAACGCCTATTAGTCACATGAACAACATTGTTGAGAATTGGGGCACCATGAATCAAATCACATGGAGTGGGTGTGTAAGCATCACCCATTGCAATGACATAGAAGCTAGGTTCTAGTAACGCAAGATGAAATGAACTCGACTCCTACAATTTTTTGTATAGTGTTATATATATACAAATACAACATATTATAAATTCACTTAAAAGACTATTATATCACGAAAAAACTTACATCAGCCGTGTCTAGTGGATCCATGGGTTTACTCTTAACCACCTCTGTGTGCGGAGGGTCCACCTCTTAAAAAGAGAGGTGTAAATGTGATACAATATGAGGTGGTTGAGACTTAGAAGTCTAAAACTATATCACTACTTGTTTTATTCTCTTTGCAATCATGTACCCTACCAGCTCGTGTGACAATTCACCTTTCTTGATAGATCTTCACTTCTACTTTGATGTGCCACAAAAGAATCGTATACCTACTCCAGCCCCAATGGCCCTAACACAGTCAGGATGCTCTGGAGTACCTAAAGCAACCATCAATTCATCCATTTATCCCTCGGGGATGAACTTGCCTTCTTTTTGTTTTCTCATAGAGCTAACTCCTACTAATCATCATCAATAGTAATTGATCACTAAAACATAATAATAAAGGTAATAAATGATTATTTACTATGAGGGTTGAATTTTACCATTTTTGCAGCAACCTTAACGATTTTGGGGTTGGGTATTTCTTCAATGTGGCTTGTCCTTGCACATATGCATGCCTAGAAAGATAGATGTACATGAGTAGTTCAAGACTCAACAGACCCATGGCTTCTTAGTAGAAGAAGTTTACTAAGGTCTCCATTGGTGACGTCAGGCGTAACCACTTGGACCGAACTTGTGATCATGTACATTTTTTGCACACCTTTCTTTTTGAGCATTCTATAAATCCCAGTTAATTCAAAACATATATTAATAACAAAATACATTGAATTCATCTTATTAATCATAAGAATGTAACTCGAAGGAGGCTTACTACCTTGAATTCATCATTAGTCTTGAATAAGCAAACTCTTCCCACACATTCGGGTCAAGATAGGTCCATTGCTTGGTTGAGAGATTCTTCTACTTGATTCTCATTATGTATTCTCTTGTTAGATATGTCCTATAATTCCTCAATAACCTCCCAGAACATTGTAACACCTTTTTATAATGCAATTATTCAATAAGATCAAAGATCCTCCACAAAAGTTCATATACCTAATGGTGTATTTTTAAAATATAATTGTCAATATATTTAAAAACTGGAGTATCTCACAGCTGTGTCCCTCCATGTGAAGTCTTTAATTTAAGGATCAACTGTATGCCAAGATTCTATTGTTATATCCACTTTGCTACGAGTACTAACCCCTAAATAATGCTCCAAAGAACTATGATTCTTCCCAATAGGATTTCCTATTTCATCAAAGTCAATGACCAGCTTTGGACTTTTTCCCCTCTTCACTACTAAATTTCTCTTTAGTGTGATGTCTCTTTTATGTGCACAATTAGTCTACACCTCAGAAAACCCAAAAAGATCCTTAGTGTGCACATACTCAGGGTGGCGATCCTAAAATTGTCAGGAAACACATTTAATGCTAAAAATGTAACTTATATAACAATGATAGAGAATGTAAAATACACATCTATGTAATAAAATAATACACCTCATGGGGCACATCATTAGCCTACTCATCCTTATAGGGATCATCCTCACAGTCAGATGCCATCTAAAAATGACATATTAAAAAAGTCAAAGAATAGAATATAAGTGATAAAGAATGTAAATGCACATGTAATATATGAAGAAAATATAATTGTAATAACAAACACAAAATGAAAATCTAGCATATAGAAAGTAAAATGCACACCTCTAGTATTGGTTGGATCTTTGAACAATCAATGTTCCTTATATCTGATCTCCAAACATATATAAGTCAAGGTTAGCTTCAACATTTACACTTGGCAAGTCAACTGAGAATGGAATGGAGTCATCCTGCTTGTAGTAGTACTCTTTTCCATCTATAGGATCTAATCGAACTCCCTTTTCCCATGACTAACAACATACCATTTTTTATTTGGAGGATAATTGATGTAGGATACCATCTTCACCTGTAATACTGTTATGAATGGTTCACCCTTCTTGCAAACATCTTCAAAATTCACTTCAAAATTCACTGGTGTGAAACCCAATTCATCCACTAAAACACCTATATTATTATCAATCCAAATGAACTAAAAGATGATAACTCTAAAATATGTGTAGTCGAACTCCCATATGTCTTCAATGACGTTGTAGTAAGACATTTTTGCTTCATGTGGACTCTTATCCTTTGCACTAGAAAGATATGATAAAGACACTTGAAGGGTTAACCCACTATTTTGTATGACACTCTTATCATCTTGATGTTTTATGTAATTTTAAAATCATTAATGTCAAACCTTTTGTAAGACATAACATTCATTTTGGATTAAAAGAAATCCATATGGTACTTTTAGAAACATTATTTGGTGTTTGAGATAGTTCACAAAAGACTTTATCTTTAAACCACCTAATAGATGTATTTTTATTCTCTCTAGCAAACCACATTTAATAGGTATGTTTGGTGATATAAATACCCACTTTGTTGATGTTATGTAAAACATACCAGTGTGCTTGGTCTAGCAACTGACAACTAATTACTTCCACTCATACTCCTAAGGTCCCTTTGACGAAATAAGCATCAATATTCTTTTCATCAGCAAGATATTCATTACAACTCAAAAAGTCTTTGGAAAAGTCTGTAACCTCTCTAACCACATAACCCTCATAGCACACAAATTGATATTGTCCCTTTAATATAACACATAGTCATTCAGGCATGCATGTATCTTCATACCCTCCATTCCCATTGGGAACACCATTTTCTTTGTTTTGTATGTTGAGATTGGAAGCTCATTGCATTCAGGAAGAATTTCATTCCACAAAGGCAATAGAGATGTGAAGATTTTGTTTCTCTATATATGGTTAGCCTTTAGACTATACCGTTCAAACATATTACTCAGCTTCTAAAACTTAATACAACCTACGTATATAATCTCTCAAAGTCATGGACAATGTTTCTAGAAACTAAAGGTGGATCATTAAGATTTACCCCTCAAATATCTAGCATCGAGTCAGCCATGTCTATCATTATTGGCTCTTTCACTTCAACATCATAAAAAATTTCTTATTCAACACACGCACTGCCATCAACATCTACTGATCTCATAGTAAGAATCTCTCGATACCAGTGCCATTCTACATATCTTTGTATAATCTCATTGCACATGACATGACTTTGAATTTTTTCAATAGTATTGACTTTCAAGTTGTTACTACAATTCCTACATGAATTTTGTCATTTCTTATGGTCCTCCACAAATCTTATAAATTGATTAAGAGTATTAAAAAATCCAAAGTATAGTGATTTGGAATGGACATCCATGATCGATCCATTCTATGATCATAGAGAAAATGTGTATTCAATCAAGTGTTTAGATATTAGGGTTTATCAATTAGTATTTTGGATTTACAAATTAGGGATTAGGGTTCGCATATTAGGCTTTAGGTTTATTAATGAATATGTAACACCTATCCCATTCTTGAACACCTAATCTTACTAGGAAGTGTATAATATGTACTTGGTTTCTAAGAATATTTCGATAACATTTCCCCATAATTATCCAAGTACATTGATGTAGACTGGAAAACACTCACCTACATGTGTACTTAGAGAACAAACAAGAAAGTGTTATGAATATCTTGACAACTCAATACACAATATACACTTACATCCTAAGTGAGATGATGTGTTTAAGAACAGTCCCAAATCGGAGACTATCCAAGATTTACTCCTAATGAGTAAATCTTTGACAAGTTTTTAGGCCAACATATAATATTTTCATTTTTATACCTATGATCTTAATGTCTCATTCATATCGTAGGTGAATGAAAATGTACATTAAGATAGGAATATTCTATTTACAATACCTAGACAATATCTAAAAAAACCAAATGAGCAATCATTAATCATTCATTTTCCTAAGCATAATTTTAAACTCTAATTAGATATACAACTACAACTTAGTGACCTAGCATAATATGTAATACATGCATATCATAGAAAATCATGATATTGTGTAGAATTTAATGACTTAAACATAATTCACACCTACGATATAGCTAAACAAACAAATGAACAATGTTTACATCTAAAAACAACCCACTTTAGTCACAGGGTAGAGAGGAGGAGGTTGTTCAAGAGGAAACAACAACAACGACAACAGTGGCGGTGGTTGAAGCAGCGGTGGCAGTAGTAACAACAATAGCGGTGGTAGTAGTAGTGGTAGTGGCGAAAGCTAAAGAAGCAATAGTAGAGGCAGTAGTCAACATCGACAACGATGATAGCAGCGGTGATGATGAAGTAGTACTAGTAGTGGCAACAACTAGAGAAGGTGCACACAACCACCAGAGAAGAACCTGATTGCACAATGAAGTATAGAATGCGGGAAAGAAAGTTTTGAAGGTGTTACAAAGTAGAACTTAGTTGTCCATTGTTCCAAAAAAATGATGAGTAAGACCTTGATCATCAATTCATACACAAAAACCAAAGATAATGATTGAACTCAAATTGTCAGTTGGATACTTAGAAACTAATGACAAATGTCCTTATCCCCAATATAAAATGCCAACCTTACTATGATTTTAAATATCAGTTTGGTCAATAAAACCAACGGCAGAGGTTACACTCTATCATCGGTTAGACACTTAGAAAATAATGACAAATGTACTTATCTCTAATAAAAATGTGAACCTCACTAAGAACTTATATGTTTGTTATGTCAATAAAATCGACAGTAGAGGTCAAACACTATCGTCAATTAGACACTAAGAAATCAAAAACATATTTACGTATCCCTATGCAAAATGCCAGCCTCACTAAGACTTGTCTCATCAGTTTTGCAAAAAAAATGATGACATAACCTAATCTATGGGGAATATCTTTAACAAGGAATGTGAAGGAAATCCTTTGTTGTTGGTTCTTTAAGAAGGAATCAACATTACATGCTTTTTACAAGTAAATTTTTTTGACGGTGGACATGACCTATGGTGTTGAATTTTATGGAGAACAACCAACTACCAAGGCTTTTGGAGGAAAAAATTATTTCACGGGAAGCGGTGCATCACTGATTCTAAACAAATGATAGTGACCTTCTATATCAAATTTCCTATAGAAAATTGAATTTCATGACCTGTCTATGGCATCTGTACTAGACCAAAAAACTAATGTTATAATAAAAGTGGTACCCATATTTTTTTTCTTAAATGCTAATACTTGACTAGTACTCATGCCATTGCTTTACCAACCATTGTATAGGCCTTTACTGTCGATTTTCTGTTAAAAATGACACTAGAGGTAAAAAATGTACAAGTGGATGGATCTCCATCTTACCCAAAGTAAATAGACTTGGTTAATGTGGTATTCATGTCTCACTCGCATACGTCATCACATTAGTATGAGTGATATGGAATGGCTAAAGGGACTCTACCTAATAAATATTGTGGATATCTTATATATATTAATAGGTTGGATTAACAAATTTGACTAATATTATATCTTTGATGCACAACTAACCTCAAAACAAAAAAAATGACCAATATAAAGGACAATGTCTTGTTCCATGCTAGTGAACACTCATATTTTTGTAATATATTCCTATAAGTAGGGACCCTCTTGGATGCATCTAAAATTGAAAGGCACTTAAGCACCATATAGAAACTAGATTATAGTTTTGTGTAGAAAATTTCTTTTGTAATTCTATGGTAGTTCGAATTATCTGTGATGATAAAAGTAAACTAAGTTTCTATATTATTTAGAATCATTAATGAACCAAGATATATGAATATTATCCAAACAATAATAAAATATGAAGTAAAAAAATAAATTGAAAATAGTTTAAATTTATAGAAAAATATGAACTATGATTATGATTTAATTATGTATATAATTTTTTAATACCATATATACTCACCAATAGATATTATGACCCATTAATATTTCATAGATTAATAAACTATGAAAATCCAGTCCAATATTTTTCATCATATCACTACTATAGAATTGTCTTTAGACAAGGGTTGTCGTCTTTCCAATACCTTCTAAACCCTATGAAATAATGCTTTCCCAGGGACAAGTAATAAGTAATATTTCCTTGCAAAATGTCTAGTAAGCAATAAGTCATTCCACGGTCCCATATTTATCCATAAAGAATAAATTTCCTTGGTTATAGACTATTGAAAACACAATTTGTGGGCCTAGATAGATATATTACCCCCAGGAGAACTCGTAGATCGTATAATTGTGAAAAATGTTGAGACTGTATTCTCTTATATTTTTTTAAATCAACTAATCTTTGAACAAATATCAATAAATTCAGACAGACACATCACATGACACAAACAAGTTGTATTTCATGATAAAAACCACTTATTTTGAAAACATACACTACTTTTGTACATTACTTCACTACTTATGATGTCAATATTTTCCAATGACATTTAGATTTTGTAGCTATCAAATCATAGCACATGCACATATATAGCCATCATATGCACAAATATAGCCAACAAATCATAATCCATGCACATCACATCCACATACATGAGACTAGAAATGGTTTATAGGAATTTTCCGAGATACAGAAAGTAACTTTAGAAGTACATTAGTTTCTTTGTTTAGATTCTCCAAAATTGTCCACTTGTCTCACCTCCTTGCTGAAATTAGATTACCTAGTGAATGATATGATGGATGATGTAACTATATGATTCAACTAGTCTTGAGGAGGCATCTTGTTGTAAACAAGCAATTGAGTGGAAAACCCTAATTCCTACTTATAGTGTTGGATGTCCATATGACTCACATATGTCTCCATATGAGGTAGGAAAAAAATACGTTGGAAAATGGTAGAAAACATGCTTTAATATGATCTAACAGAAGTTGACCATGTGTAATATGAAACATTTTTTTCTCCCTATGAGATAGGTTAAAGATATCTAGATGTGCCCTCCTAGTTGTTTATACTCTTTTAGTAGAACGAAGTGAGACATAACTATAGTAGGTGTGTAGTGTATTGGTAAGTGGTTGACTTGGTTCTCAGATTGATTTTGACGCCATTTTAGATTTCCATAGCAAAGTTTTCATCGTCAAACTTATTTTCATTATAAAGTTATATTTATATAAAAAACTTTTTTAAATTTTATCGATGGTTTTGGAACTAAGTCACCCCCACAAGGAAGTTGTAGTAGTAGATAGGCCTGTTAGTGAAGAAAATTTTGATTTACAAGTTCAACCTTCCGTCCCTAGGTATAAAGAACAATTATATTTGCTATAATTTAGTCAGTTATGCCTCTTGACTCGATGTATGGGTAGTAGGTCCTTTTAAGTGATGGAACCTTGTCTATAACTTAAATAAATGAATAATTGAAATAAATGGTTATTAGAATCAGAAATTGATAATGGAAAGGATACAAAGCATCATAATAGTAGTATGGAAAAATGTTCTTAACAATGTAGATAACCATAACAAATTAAAATTTGTGAATATCATCCTCAATATCAATGTAAATTTCCTAGATCCATCCACAATATAGGAAGATAGTAAGACATGATGTATTGAGTTATATAAGTTCACATTGGGTTCTACATACAAGTGTTATATGGGTATGCTACGCTAGGACTCACTACATTAAATCTATCTAGTGAATTAGAGACTTATAATTTGTTAAGAAATTATCACTTAGTATCTTGACTGTAGCTTGGTGGATTTTGGGGACGAAATCCTTTTTAAGAGGTAGAGTGTTGTTATATACCCAAATATGGATACTGAGCTGAATATTTCATGTCCTTAATCCCATTTGTAATTAAGTTAACATCAAAGTGACTTTCCCATAAATAAGTTGAATTCAGAAGTACTAGAGCCAAGAAAATATAATATTCAAATATGTCAACTTTTATACAAGGTTAAAGGTAAAATAATGGATCCAATTGGTCAAGAAATATATTAAATTCATTATTTGGGTACTTAATCTACAAGTAATAAAATAAAACACCAAACATTTTTAAAATAAATATCTGACTTCAAAGTTTAACCCCTCACACTTAAAGTAGTTTACTCCTTTATTTTCTTGTCAATTGGAACTTAATTGCTCCTCCAATTAATTAAGGAGAAAAGAGAGGCATTGATTGTTATAATTGATAAAATGTATTAATGTAGATCACATTGATTAATTTCTTGCAACACCCCCTTCCTCTAATTGAGGACGGTTCCTCCCCCTTCTGCAGACGACAAACCTGATCGTAACCTACGGCCGTTTCCCCATCTCGGCTCCTGTTCCTCATCGCTTCCTCTTCCTCCTCGATCCGGGCCCCAACCCTTGTGATCCAAGCCTCGCGTGAACGTCGGCCGCGGAAGGGCAGACGTTCACAGGTTTTCGATGCCCGACGTCTGTTATCCCTGACACGTCTCTTCCTTCCCTATTTCTTCTCATCTCCACGAAATCCTTCACCGTCCCTCTGCCTGAACTTCACATTGTCGCCGTCCACCCAACAACTCTGGTCGCTGCCAACAATCGCACGAGGCACCACCCTGCTCAGCCCAAATCCACCACCATCACCATGACCACCGTCAATGTGGCCTTCCTTCTCCTCGTTGCCACCTCATCATGCTTCCCTATCCAACGCGACTTGTAAACCACGTCACACCCGCACCCATTGCAGCCTACGCACATAGCCTCCACCGCCAGGATTAGCGGCCAGTGGTGGCCCCATCGGACCACAGATAGCACCCTCCATCATTGGCAGTGACGGCCATTTCCTCCATCAACTATTACGCCGACAGAGCTTCCATCACCACTGGAATTCAACTGCCATCCCTCCTCCTTACCCCTCATCAGCATAGGCCTTTCGTACTCCACTCCTTCCTCCTCCTTGCGCCATTTTTGTGCAGCAGAGAACCATTGCCAACGTTGCAGTGGTCACAACCTCGTCTCCCCCTGTGATCAGTGGTATCGGCCGCCGATGATGACAATCTGCCTCAAACTCTACCACTACAGACCTAAAACTCGCCAGCCTGCCTCGACAAACCTACAGCCATCTCGATGCCATCTGACTCCCTCATAGACCTTGACTTCGTCATCGCCTCTAACCCCTCGCCACCTCTTCAGCATTCCACCATATTGTCGGCGGTGTTGGACAGGGAGCCTGCTTCCCCTTCAACATCATCATCATGTTGGAAGTCACCACCTGCTGTAGTGAAGCTTGGTGATCAATGTAAGTAGCGTCTCCCCTCCACCACTGATAGTTTTGCCATGACAGCAACCTCAAGTCGGAACACCCACATCTAGTCGTGTTCGAGGCTGGCTAGACCTCTGGCCAGGATCAGAAACCACTCAACTTGACATCTCCGCGCATCCCTTTTTTCCCCCATGTTCAATCCAGAATAAACATAGGTTATGCTTCGATGTTGCTGCTGACACCACCGTCAGCGATGTTGCTAGCCTCAGTGGCAAATAGACATCTACACGAAAGTAGGTGCATTTCTGATCCAGCTCATGGAACCAGGTGCAACCACCACCAACTCCTCCGGTTGCTCATCCACCACCGGAACCTCCCTTTCTGACACCTGATGAGCACGGCCATTGTGGAGTACTATAAGATTCATGCTTCAATCGGTAGCAAGTGCCCAGTACTAGAGATCCCATTCCAACTATCAATGCACCCTGTTGGTTGCTGAGTGAAACCAAGAAGGCATACGACGATGCAGATGACATCTCCCCTTTAATGGTTGTGATCAAAGAGCCAATATTCAGTCTCAATTCAAATACTAGTGCTGTGAGTATTACTTCCACATTCCTTAGTTTTCAGATTTATAGAAATCCTGGGAACAAACTAAATGATATACTTAAAATGACAAATGAGTAACAACACTGAAAACAAATGTTTAGCTATTTAAGATAGACGAAACCCTCTATGTTTTACTATATCACTTTATATACATTGGATTAGAAATTGTGATGATGTGGGTATTCCAAATGTGAAACATATTCATATAGATAATTTGACTAAATCAACTAGTGATACTTTGATAATGCATATGTTTATACATATTTTTTTATATTAGTAAATGGGAAGTTTAAGAAATCCTCGGTTATGCCTATGAACTTCTATTTATATTAGATGGGTGTTAATAAATGCAAAGTTGAATCTCTAGTAAAGAAGAAGCAACACTAGTGTATTCATTATATATGTACCATGATAAAGACAAGTTATTTTAAAGATATTAATGTCCTTGGAAGTCAGAATATGAGAGTAAAATACAAATAAGAAGGTTTCTTTTATAAACATAATAATGAATCACCTTGAACTTATGTAGATAAGTATAATGTTAGAGACAAAATGAGTTCAATTGTGATAAAAATTGTTATTAGGGAAATAACCTCTATTATAGATATTAACAACGGATAACTTGTTTCATAAATATATACAATCTTCAATAATAAAGACATACATATATAGTATCCCTAAACCGTTATTCAACACTAGAAAATCGACACTAGGTTTAGGTATATTTATAATTATGATTTGGAAATTTTAGACTTATTAGGTGTATAATACACTTTTAGGTCGAGAAGAATGAATGTCAAATTTCACTTCTAGAGATGGTGTTAGACATGAAGACCAGGTATGTACTCCTCCCTATTTATAATTGGGCATTATATGACTAATTTTCCTATAATGAGGCAACTTTTGAAATACTTGTTCTTGTTACAACAAATCATATACTCTCATTTGAACTTATTACTATTCTTCTGAAATTATTACTATCATGATGAATTGGGTTAGGGACCCCACCTGTTACTGTGTTGGAATTATGCCATGTATGTCTGTGAAAAGTGAATCTTGACACTCTATTTATGCATGTTAGATAATTCGACTAGTTTAACTATTGTAGACGCTTGTGTGTAACCATTAGGACGCCTCTACTTCTACCCGGGGTGCATCTTTGCACCTCTTTATATACAGGGACACGTCTACTTCCGCCCATGGTGCATCTACTTCCACCCATTTTACTTAGGCCATTGACTCAGTGGTGTCATGGCCCTGCCATAGTTACTGTAGTCCAATATATCTGCATGCAAACTATTATGATTGTTGTGATATTGTGAATGGTTAATGGCAATATGTGTTATTTCACTTCTTGTAACTTTGTAAATAGTTTTATTTTCCACCACTTACATATTTCTTGGCTTATGTTTTTACCATTGAGTGGGCCATGTACTGGGTCCCACTCTTTATAGAATGGTATCAGAGCCTAAGCAGTCAGTAACTAGACTATTTCAAGTTATCCTAGATTGTACCTTAGTAGGTAAGTGACTCTTTAGAGGTTGTTGTCATACCTAAACTAGTATCATGTTTACCAATTAGGGTTTCACCCGTATGATATTTGGTAGTAATATGTATCCTAAACATAGTTTGTGGATGACCTAGTATTGGGTACAGTCTTACCAATCCTACCCTCTTTTATAGGTATAACTTTCTATACGTAAAGGTTGACTCTCCTAAGATGTAGCCTCTAACTACTACCTTAGAGGAGGATAATTTTTCTACCATAAAGAGTAGGTTGGCTTGAACTCACATTATTGTGCATGACCCTAACTACAAGACATTAAAACTTTTCCTTCTATTGTTTTCTAGCATGCATTATGTGGACTGAGCATGCATGCATATAAACTCAAAATTTTGACCTAAGTTGTAGATTTAAGATGCTCAATGATAGTACATTATTATATGAATTAGATCCTTTAAGGTTAGGCTTGTCTTTCCTAGAGTTATCTTAACATAGTTTTCCTTGAGACTCAGTATTGAGTAACCATAATCACTAGACCCTCTTGTTGGAGGTTGATACATCACATACATAGGAGTGACCCCTATAGTGAATAGTTACCCTCTCTTAATATCTAGAAAGCGTGATGGAGCACTATGAGGTATAGGTTGATTGAACACTATTAGCTAGGTGTAACCCTTGTTCCCACCTTACACCCTTTTTGTCATTTTTCTAGCATAGCTTGCATACATCACTTGCTACCAAGTATACATGGATAACCAATGTCGAGCCCTAGGTAACGTGTAGAATTTTGATGATAAGTGATAGCCGATGTTAGCTTGGTTAAGATTATGAAGACATTACCTTCATCAGGGAGTTAACCCTACATAAGCTTTTCCGAAATCTACATATCTAAGGTTTGGAAACATCTCATTGAGTGTTATGTGAGTTGATTCTAAGTGTGATTGGTAATATGATGTGTCTTTTTGATCTTCCTAAGAGTCCACTTCTCTCACCTCCATGCTAAAATTAGATTACCTAGTGAATGATATGATGGATGATGTAACTATATGATTCACCTAGTCTTGAGGAGGCATCTTGTTGTAAACAAGCAAGTCAGTGGGAAACCCTAATTCCTTCTTATAGTGTTGGATGTCCATATGACTCACATGTCTCGATATGAGGTAGGAAAAAAATTATGTTGGAAAATGGTAGAAAATGTGCTTTAGTAGGATCTATCAGAAGTTGACCATGTGTAATATGAAACACTTTTTTTCTTCCTATGTGATAGGTTAGAGATATCTAGATGTACCCTCCTAGTTTTAGGAATGATTAGACTCTTTTAGTAGAATGAAGTGAGACAGAACTATAGTAGGTGTGTAGTGTATTGGGAAGTGGTTGACTTGGTTCTCGAATTGATTGTGGCACCATTTTAGATTTCCATCACAAGGTTTTCATCGTCAAACTTATTTTCATTATTAACTTATATTTATATAAAAAAAACTTTTCCAAATTTTATCGATGGTTTTGGAACCAAGTCACCACCACAAGGAAGTTGTAGTAGTAGATAGGCCTGTTAGTGAAGAAATTTTTGATTTACAAGTTCAACCTTCCGTCCCTAGGTATAAAGAACAATTATATTAGCAATAATTTAGTCAGTTATCCCTCATGACTCTATGTATGGGTAGTAGGTCCTTTTAAGTGATGTGAACCTTGTACACTTAGGTTTATAACTTAAATAAATGAATAGTTGAAATCAATGGTTATTAGAATCGGAAATTGATAATGGAAGGGATACAAAACATCAAAATAATAGAATGGAAAAACGTCCTTAACAATGTAGATAACCGTAACAAATTAAAATTTGTGAATATCTTCCTCAATATCAGTGTAAATTTCCTAGATCAATTCACAATATAAGAAGATAATAAGACATGATGTATTGAGTTATATAAGTTAACATTGGGTTCTACATACAAGTGTTATATGGGTATGTGATGCTAGGACTACTACATTAACTCTATCAAGTGAAGTAGAAACTTATAATTTGTTAAGAAATTATCACTTAGTATCTTGATTGTAGCTTGGTGGATTTCAGAGACGAAATCTTTTTTAAGGGGTGGAGTGTTGTAACATACCCAAATCTAGATACTGAGCTCAACATTTCACGTCCTTAATCCCATTTGTAATTAAGTTCACATCAAAGTGATTTTCCCATAAATAAGTTCAATTAATAAGTACTAGAGCCAAGAAAATATAATATTCAAATATGTCAGCTTTTATACAAGGTTAAATGTAAAATAATGGATCCAATTGGTCAAGAAATATATTAAATTCATTATTTGGGTACTTAACCTACAAGTAATAAAATAAACAACCAAACATTTTAAAATAAATTTTTGACTTCAAATTTTAACCGCTCACACTTAAATTAGTTTACTCCTCTATTTTCATGTCAATTGGAACTTGATTGCTTCTCCAATTAATTAAGGGGAAAAGAGAGGCATTAATTGTCATAATTGATAAAATGTATCAATGTAGATCACATTGATTTATTTCTTATAATGCCCCCTTCCTCTAAGTGAGAACGGTGCCTCCTCCTTCTGCGGACGACAAGCTTGACTATAACCTACGACTGTTTCCCCATCTCGACTCCTATTCTTCCTCGCTTCCTCTTCCTTTCCTCAATCCGGGCCCCAACCCTTGTGATCCAAGGCTCGCATGAATGTTGACCACAGAAGTGCATATGTTCGCAAGTCTTCGATGCTGAATGTCTATTACCTCCAACTCATCTCTTCCTTCCCTATTTGTTCTCGTCTCCACCAGTGCGCTGGCCGCCACAAAATCCTTCACCGTCCCTCTGCCTCAATGACCCCTCTTCCTAAACTTCACATTGTCACCGTCCACCCAACAACTCTAGTCGCAACCAACAATCCCATGAGGCACCGCCCTGCTCAGCCCAGATTCACCACCATCACTATGAACACTATCAATGTGTCCTTCCTTCTCCACATTTCCACCTCATCATGCTTCCCTGTCCAACGTGACTTGCAAACCACCTCACACCCGCACCCACAATAGTCTGCATACATAGCCTTCACCGCCAGGATTAGCGGCCAATGGTGGCCCCAACAGACCATAGATTGCACCCTCCATCATTGGCAAGGACGGCCATCACCTCCATCAACTAACATGGCGACAAAGCTTCCATCACCACTGGAATTGTATCACCATCCATCCTCCTTACCCCTCATTGGCATAGGCCTTTCATACCCCACTCCTTCCTCCACATTGCACCACCTTTTGTGCAGCAGAGAACTGTTGACAACATTGCAGTGGTCACAACCTCATCTCCCCCTGTGCTCTGTGGTTTCTGTCGTCGATGATGACAATCTAACTCAAACTCTACCACTATAGATCAACAACTCGCCAACCTACATCAAAAAACCTATAGCTGTCTCGATGCCATCTGACTCCCTCATACCCCCTGACTCCCTCATCACCTCTAACCCCTCACCACCTCTTCAGCATCCCTCCATATTGTTGATAGTGTTGGATAGGGACCCTGCTTCCCCTTCGACATCATTGTCGTGGTGGAAGTCACCACCTGCTGCAATGAAGCTTGGAGATCAATGAAAGTAGCATCTCCCCTCCATCATTGATAGTTTTTCCATGACGACAACCTCCAGTCGGAACATCCACATCTAGTCATGTTTGAGGCTGGCTAGACATCTGGATAGGATCAGAAACCACTCGAACTTGACATCTCCATGCATCCCTTCTTTCCCTCATCTTCAATCTAGAAGAAACATAGGTTATGCTTCGACCTTTCTGTTGACACCACAGTCAGTGATGCTGCCGACCTCAGTGGCAACTAGACTCCTACAAGAATGTAGGTGCATCTCTGATCTAGCTCATGGACCCAGGTGCAACCACCACCATCTCCTCTGGTTGCTCATCCACCACCGGAACCTCCCTTTCTGACACCTGATGAACATGGTCGTTGTAGAGTAATATAATATTCTTGCTTCAATCGGTAGCAAGTGCCAAGTACTAGAGATCCCATTCCAACTATCGGTGCACCATGTTGGCTGTTGTGTGAAACCAAGAAGGCATACAGTGATGCAGATGACATCTCCCCTTTAATGGTTGTGATCAAAGTGACAATATTCTGTCTCAATTCAAATACTAGTGTTGTGAGTATTACTTCCACATTCCTTAGTATTTTAGATTTATAGAAATCCGGGGAACAAACTAAATGATATACTTAAAATGACAAATGAGTAACAACATAAAAATACATGTTTAGCTATTTATGATTGTTGAAACTCTCTATGTTTTACTATTTCACTTTATATACATTGGATTAGAAATTATGATGATGTGGGTATTCCAAATGTGAAACATGTTCATATAGATAATTTAACTAAATCAACTAGTGACACTTTGATAATGCATATGTTTATACATATGCTTTTTTATATGAGTAAATGGGAAGTTATGGAAATCCTCGGTTATGACTATGAACTTATATTTATATTAGATGGGTGTTAATAAATGCAAAGTTGAATCTCTAGTAAGAGGAAACAACACTAGTATATTCACTATAAATGCACCATGATAAAGGAAAGTTATTATAAAGATATTAATGTCCTTGGAAGTCAGAATATGAGAGTAAAATACATATAATAAAGTTTCTTTTATAAACATAATAATGAATCACCTTGATCTTATGTAGATAAGTATAATTTTAGAGAAATAAAGAGTTCAATTGTGGTAGAAATTGTTATTAGGGAAAGGACCTTAATTATAGATATTAACAACGGATAACTTGTTTCATAAATATATACAATTTTCAGTAATAAAGAGATACATATATGGTATCCCTAAACCCTAATTCGGAACTAGAAAAGAGACACTAGGTTTAGGTATATTTATGTTTATGATTTGTAAATTTTGGACTTATTAGGTGTATAATACACTTTTAGGTCAAGAAGAATGAATGGAAAATTTCACTTCTAGAGATAGGGTTAGACATGAAGACCAGGTATGTACTCCTCCCTATTTATAACTGGCCATTATATGACTAATTTTCCTATAATGAGGCAGCTTTTAAAATACTTGTTATTACAACAAATCATATACTCTGATTTGAACTTATTACTATTCTTCTAAAATTATTACTATCATGTTGAATTGGGTCAAGGACCCCACCTACTACTGTGCTTGAATTAAACCATGTATGTTTGTGAAAAGTGAATATTGACACTGTTTTTATGCATGCTAGATAATTCAACTAGTTTAACTATCGTAATGCTTATGCATAACCATTAGGGCACATCTACTTCTGCCCGGGGTGCATCTTTCCACCTCTTTTTATAAAGGGGTGTGTCTACTTCCGCCCAAGGTGCGTCTACTTCCACCCATTTTACTTAGGCCATTGACTCAGTGGTGTCATGGCCCTACTATAGTTACTGTAGTCCAATATATCTACATGCGAACTATTATGATTGTTGTGATTTTGTGAATGGCTAATGGCAAGATGTGTTATTTCACTTCATTATGTATATGCCTCATTCTTTTGGAAATTCATTCTCTTGTTACTTCTTATTGAAACTTACCTATCTTTAATGGCCCCCCCTCTTGATGGGAACATCTTACTTTAATCTTGAAATAAAAAATTCCCTAGTTAATTTTCTAATGTACATACTCAGCTTTTGCTAACCCATACTCTTTTGTTTCCTATTTTTCTGGGTGTTCCCTCCACCGAGGTGTATGTTATATATAGGACATAGACTCATGATGATTATTAGCTAATTGGTGGATAAGAGGACAACTTGAGACAAACTTGTTACCCTCTGCGTTTGGGATTATGTGCATATAGTCGTAAACCTTTCATTTTATGCATCACCCTTAGGGTGAAAAAGTTATGTACATGGAAACTTCTTGTAGTGTTGTAAATAATTTGGTTTTTTGATACTTACATATTTCTTGCCATATGTTTTTACCATTGAGTGGGCCCTATACCGGGTCCCACTCTTCACACTGACACATGATGCTCTAGTGAGATTGACCAATCCCACAAGTAGCCCCAGTTTTCTCATGTGGTCTTACTTTTTTGCAATAAGAGCAACTCATATGAAATAATGCAGCACCAAAAACTTATTTGGTTGTTGGATTTGTATGATTGTGGGTTGCATGGAAGACTGTTATTTTATAGTTACCATCATCTTTTCTCATTCTTTTAGTGTATTGGGAAGGGCTCTAACAACTAGGCCACAATGTTCCATAATACACTCTAGTTGACAAAACCTCTATGGGACCTTCAAGGAACATGAACTGGACATGAATGCACATGCACATGCTACAACACTCCTCACCTTCTCTAGGTTTTTTCATATACCAGTCCATACTAGTGAGTATTAATGTGCATGATTTATATAGTATTTCCATCAAGTCTTACATGTATTTTAATCCATTTTCTTCCTCAACTTGCTTCTAATCATGCTAGATTTTCTACTTTATGATTATCTTTATTTGCTCCATGTTTTTTGTTGTAGGTATACCATTTTGTCTCCAAAATAGAGAGGATTTGATCACAATTAAACCTTTATCAGATTTCCCATGAGATTCCCTTATTTTTAAGTAATTTTTGAAGAATCTAATAGGTACACGAGATGTGGTTCAGCTAACACGGCATGCTAGAAATAGGAAAATGCACATTTTATATGTGAGAAAACCACAGGATATGTTAGACAACCAACACATCATGTCACCTCAGATATAGGGAACTCATAAGTCACTTCATTCCAGAAACATAGCGTGTCAGACAACCAACATGGCATGTGGTCTCACTTCATATTTTTCAATTCTCCTTGACATGAAGAAACATGGTGTATTGGTCAATCAACACACCATGTCCCCTCGATCCTAAAGAAGTTAGAACTCATTAAAGCGCAACAATGTCGAATGTTTTTTTTCAACACGCCATGTTCCTTTGCACCAAAAGTATCCAAGTTTTCCCAACATACAACAACACAAAGTGTGGGTCAAACAACACATGGTATCTTCTTCGACCAAGATCGTTCCATTTCATTTACCACATGTAACTCATCGTGTTAGCCAATCAACATGTTGTGTGACCACCACTTTCAATTCAAAATTAAAAGAAAATTGTCCTTAGGTTTTGTACACAAACACAAATCAGTTGGGATGGTTATCACACGTCATTGTAAGAAAAATACACCTACAATAGAGCCAAGTAGAAGAGAGGGAAACATTGGAGAACAAAGTGTGTTTGCTTGAGAGAGAACCTCCTTCCCCAATTCTTCTTCAACACTTGTAGAAGAAGTTTTCATTATAGATTCTAGCCGCTTGAGAGAGATGGTTGCTGGAGAAAGAGCCTAGTGATGGACAAAATCATGACACCTTAAAGTCCATTTCATTCTACTTTTACCTTCAAGATTTTTGTTCTTTTCCTTCTTCTACCATGTCGTGCACCTTGATCTATCATTTTTTTTTTGAAATCTTTAATCATGGACAAATAGAGACCTTGTTCTTGGGCATGGGGAAGAAACTACCATGTCATAAATTTTTGAAACAAAAATTTCATACATAAATCTAGTTATTTTCATTGTTCTAAGGTTCATCTGTGTATCTTTCTTCTTACATCCCAGACCGACCATTTAGTATGTTTAATATATGCTCTTTGTATGATTTGGGAAAATATATATAGGTGTAGGAGGTGTGTCTTGTAATATTAACTTGACCACGAAAGTGTCTAAGGTGTGTTGAGAAGTAAGGTTATAGCCCAAAATTTTCTATAAGCACGGGAGTGCTATATGAAATTAGATTTGTTATACACTACTGAGAGGTATGTGTAGGTTGCAAACCTCATTATGTTGTATGTAACATAGATGATTGTCATAGTTCATATTGTTGTGATATGGTTCTGAAATCCCACCCCAAGACCTCACAATCAATTGAAATCTTCAAATCAAGTGATATTTGTTTAAATTTCATTCTCTTTAATTTGCACAGTTAGCTAGTATAAACACAAAATCATTTCTTTAAACCAATCTAAATTGTTAAAAATCAATACTCTTCTGTTTGATATACCTTACTCCTTAGATGACCTTGATAATACTATATGAACCTTTATTCTCTTGGGGTAGTGTTTGAGTTTGAATTTTAAGACTTGCGAACAGTGCTAACAAGTTGTTAGTGTCATCATCACAGAACATTTTTCTTTATAGTAAGAAGTGTTGATTAGTAATGAGACTAGATCACACCCTCATTACATTATTTCATCATCATCTTTACCACCCACCATATCTTCCATTGTTTTGCTAGTGATTCTCAATCACTCGTGAATTTGCATGACTATATGCGACATTTGAACTGAGGTCTTCAACCATCTATATATCTAGACCTGGAGCTTAAATGGACTTTTCACAATCATAGAAGAGCAAGTAGGAGTGAAAACTTTACATCTTGGAACACTCACAACAATCATCACCTTCGTATTCACCACCGTTATCACTCAAACTACAAAAATCAATCATGGAAAATGTCTGTCCTCTTAAGGACTTTGTCATTCCTACTGCCATAAACATCAATGCGTCTATCAACATCCACAGATAGAATCAAACAATTTTTCAATCAGCCCGAGGATCATGCAAGCAATTCAACATAATCATTTTCAGGTGACTCACATGGAGGCTTTGAACCTCCACATCGTCAAATTCTTATAGTACCTAAAATTTTAAGATCAATGATGTTAATCCTGATGGTATTTGCCTACTTCTTTTCACATTCTCCTTAAGGGATTGACACAAGGTGTAGCTCTCATCATTGCCAATGAATTTTATAAATAGTTGTGAGGAGCTGCTAAAAGTTTTTCTAGCTAAGTACCTCCCACCAAGAAGGACTGCTCAGTTGAGAATCCATCTTACTAATTTTTCTCAAAGGGATGGAGAAACTCTCTATAATACATGGGAGAGATTCAGTGACCTCAAACGTCATTTTCCTCATGTTGGCCTCAACAATTGGCTACTTCTCCAAAACTTCTACAATGGGTTGTTTTACAACACTAGGATGTCCATAAATGTTGCATCCAATGAGGCTTTTATGAAAAAGTCCTACAGGGAAGCCTATGAAATCATTGAAAACATATCAATTAACCATTGCCAATGGAGAACTAAGAGGAACAACTAGTCAACCTCATCCTCTGTTGCTTCAGGGAAGTAGGTCAGAATACAAGTTGTTAATATTGTGAATTTCATTGTAGCGAAGTTGATCACTCTTACGCAAAAGTTTGGAGGTTGAACACTCAACCGAATCAACTGTTCAATCTGATATGTGTTGCATTTGAAGTTCCAAGGAAAGTATCTTCCTCATGTTATCCCTTCTTCATTCTAGAAGAGAAAATATGGATTAGTGTAACATGATAGGGAACTATGGAAACAAACAACTTTATAACCCATACTGTAACACTAAAAATTAAGAATGGAGAGATCATCTCAAATTTTCATTCCACAAAAAAAATACCTAAAATCCTCAACAAACACAAAGACAACAACCACCACAAATGGGGAACAAACACTCTACAAACAACAATCCTCCCAGATTGAGAAATAACACTAATCGGAATTTTAACCAGCTTTAGTCATTTTCAGTCATTAAGCAAAATGAGGAATTTCACCAACATGGAAAGTAGATGAAGGACGTCATTCAACATATTTCTATAAAGGTGGATGGCATTGCTATACATATAAGAATGTTGGAAGTTGCTCAACAAGATCTCACCAACTAACATACCCCTCCTGTAACATCCCAGGATTTGAGGCCTCAGATAAGTTGATCTTAAAAGGAATGATTGGACTACCCATATCACCAAGGTGCACCTCCTTTTCTGGGAGCCCATTACTAAGAACTGCATAGTTAAGTGTGCTCAGCTTGGAGTAGTACTGGGATGGGTGACCAGTCAAGAAGTTGACCCCGACTTGCACGTGAGTGAGGAAAAAGCGCATAGTTAAGGCTAGTGGTGGTCTGTGGGGCCAATCGTCATTCCTGAAACTCTACTAGAGCCTAGGGCAGTGGGCCCGGGTGTTACAAATGGTATTAGAGCCATAACCCCTCCAGTAGGTGGGGCCCACATGGGCATGTGGCATGCCAGTCTTGAGCCGTGCGGTCCAGGAAAGTTGGAAAGGGCTATCCGTAGAGACGAGATGGAGCTGCCCTTGCGCTGGTAGCCGTGGACGGGAGATGGGTGTCCATGGACCATTGTGAGTCTGCACTGAAATGGGGTCAGATTATGAGGCCATATAGTTGAGCCTTGATGAGGACGTCAAGAGTCTAAGTGGGGGAGATTGTAACATCCCAGGATTTGAGGCCTTGGATAAGTTGATCTTAAAAGGAATGATTGGACTACCCATATCACCAAGGTGCACCTCCTTTTCCGGGAGCCCATTACTAAGAACTTCATAGTTAAGCGTGCTCAGCTTGGAGTAGTACTGGGATGGGTGACCAGTCGGGAAGTTGACCCCGACTTGCACGTGAGTGAGGAAAAAGTGCATAGTTAAGGCTAGTGATGGTCTGTGGGGCCAGTCGTCATTCCTGAAACTCTACTAGAGCCTAGGGCAGTGGGCCCGGGTGTTACACCTCCAGGATCTTTACCAAGTAAACTAGAATTGAACCTAAAGGATAAAGGATAATATGTACCATCTAGCTCCTTCTCTAGAGCCAATTGAAGATAATGAAGAGTCTCACTCCATACCCTAGATGAAGGAGCTTTGTGGGAGTTGACCCCACCATCAGAGTAGATTTACTTTATGTTATTCCTTCAAAAATATTTGCATTTCATTTCAAAGAAACATATCGTGGATGAATATAATAATTTTGGCCCTCATAGTTAAATGTGAATATCATTGCAGTTGCAACTGAATAAAAAAAATTCAACATTACAACAATTTTGTTTCAACAAAGCATGTTGATGATGCACAACATGTCAATTCTAGATAAAATTCCTCAATTAGCTAAAATCAAAAGACACGGTGTGTGTAGACACCAACATGGAATGTGCTCAGAAAGTTTGAAATTCTAGAATTTTCGTAAAGAAACTACATGGCATGACTACTAACAACACAACATGCCAAGTTTGAAGAAATTGCTCAAGTGTTCATTGGATCAGAACATGGCGTGTTTTCTTTTGCACACGTCGTGTACCTGTGAAGTTAGGTAACATTTTTCCAGAGGTTCTGTGGCCATCACACATGATGTGTACTTGCCCATATAGAACATGTCCAGAAAGATCTTTGAACGTCATCTTCACTTAGAGAGAAATACATCATGTGTTGATTTGTAGACATGTCATCTACATTAAAGGTGAGTGTATAGGGTTTTATAGAAATTGAAAACAATGTATGTCTTTTTCTCAACACTCAATGTTACATGTGAATAGGGCCAAAATAAAAACGGGAAGCCTGCCTATATGATCAAGACATGCTTTGCATGTTCTCAAACATTATGTGTAAATAGTACTAAAATAGGATTTACTAATCATGTTCTGACACTATTCCTTTTGCTCCCTACTCAATGTACACTGCTCTTCCCTCATCATTTTGAGAACCCACCATGTTCGCCCTTCAGCACCGTTGCCAATAATCATTCGCTTGTGCCACCATCATTGCTTGAGGAGGTTCAACACTAGCCATCACATTCGACCATTTCCGGTTCCTATCCACTGGTAGTCATCATTTAACCTCTCTCCACTTGTTTGCTACTCAGCCATGGAAGTCGACAACTTCTTCTGAACATAAACTACAATATGAATGCCATAAATCATCGATCTACTACAAATTAACATCCAAGCAAGAAACATTTTCCACTCAATCTTCTTGCCGGAACCCAGTGAACATGCTATGAGCCTAGAAGACTATGTTGTTCTACTAAACCCTCTTTCTCAACTGCGACACAACTATACACTTATATTTTTGTCAAGATACATCATGCTTTCTAACTTCAACACCTTCTCCATCATCAGTTGCACCAATGTAAAAGGAACCCAAAAACCAAAGGGGAGAAAACTCTTCATATAGAACTCTTTTGTCTCCTCCACTCAGATCAATGTCACAATAGAAGAAGACACAACCTACGAAAGATTGGTAACCCACAGGGTTTCACCCACCCATTTTGTTTGTTTAGAGACAACACATGCATTGGGTATTCATGACAAAGTAGATAGACTCCTTAAGGAGATTGGTCCATTGAATGTTTGCTACATGGTCAATTCCACATCCCTACAACTAACATATGAATTCTTGACAATTTTGAGAGTGGAGGAAGATTCAAAGAAGCTAGCTAAGCCTTTCGAAATATAATTATTTGCCAACTTCTAAGTAAGAGTTCCAAACTCACATTCAAATAGTTTTGTGGAACTTATCACTATCATTATGAAGGAAGCATAGTGATGCCTAACACTTTTGATAACCATGAATTCTTAGGGAATATAACTAAGGACACACATCATGAAGTCACATCAGCCAACACATCCAATATCCACAATCCCATCCTCTATTATTTCATAGACTCCTTAGCACCTATGTTTTTTCTGTAAAGGAAACACAAGGTGTGTGTGGAAAGAAGGATCAATTCTTCTTGTGGGCCATGTTACATAACTATAAAGTCAATGCAGGATATTATATCTTTCAACATTTCTTTAAAATCCAAAAAGAATAATCAGGTGACATCATGATTGGGGGATTGATAACCCATATTGGCTACAATTTGAATGTAGACTTGACTGGGGGTAGAATCCATTACTAGGAACAACAAATTTGATATTTGATTTCTCCTTTCTTCATGCTAAATAGCCATTTATCCCACTAATGAGACCAATTTAGGAATTTAATTCACAATCATGAGGGATACATTGAGTTGCTTGATCCAGAGTCAACTACCTTGGAAAATCCAAATAATTGAAAATATCTTCTGACATTGTTGAAGATGCCACTAGAGATAGACCTTAGCCTTCTAATATAGATAAGGAACGTGCATCACCACCTACTACCCCTTCCATAGGCACGCATATGGAGTATAGTTGGGTGATTCCTGATATACGACATCTCAATGATTCTGTCCTGTTGCGTTTCGACTAGTAGGACATGCGTCTTCACTAGTTCATCTAGAAGTATATTATGGATGTGCATTCTACGATATAGAGGATTGACATGTGGCATATTGCTAAAGGTCATTATGCTATTCCAGCACCACCTCAACCACTACTACAGGAGCCTTTAGTTTTTGGCATTCTAGACAATGCCATTTTGGTGCAGCATTTCCCAGTTGCCAATGATGCATTGGTCCCTCATTTGATCTTCACCATGACAAGTATCCAATTGCAAACCTCAGGAGTTTGATATATGCAGTGCAGTAAATGCAAATTTCAATATTAGGGGGGAAACAATCAAACATTAGTTTTTAGATTTGTTTGTAGTTTTCCATTTGATTTTGCAATTTCAATTTGTTTCCTTTCTGTTTTCTATTCTTTCCTTTCTAAAAATAGAAATCCACACATGATCATGATCATTTATTCTTTGTTGTGTAGAGTTTGAATCCCTTGTAGCTAAGTCATTTCACATCTTGGGATAGTAGATGAAAAACCCTAGCATGTACTTCTTGCAATTTTATGAAAATATTTAGACAATCACTGATGTGGCCATGGTATTTTTGCTCTAACATGTTTTTCATTTTTATCACTCTCAATTCAATGCATTTAATGGCTCAAGTGCTTTGATTAATCAAATTTATAGTCTTGTATAGCATTTTGGATGCATTCTCCAAATTTGCATATTTCTCCCTCCCTAATGATGCAAATTTTACAAATAAAAGAATTCCAGGACTTGAATCACCTATCCACATGACTCCTCTTTAAGAAAATTGAATATCCTGAGACTGTGAGGTTCCAAAGCGGTACCCGAATCATGTTTATAAAGGGATATTTGTTTTCTCAATTTAATTTTTTATGAGTGCATATCAAAAGATGGCTAAGTCACCTGCATAATCTCATAAGTCAATACATCTCGATAATTATGTCAGATACATGATAAATAAACCCCAAATGGCATTCCAGGTGTGCATAAACTTATTTTAGCAGTCGAGTGTATTGTTATGTATGCCTAGAGAGCCAGTGATATGATGGTTTTAATGGCATATCTTGTAATTTTTTTATTAATAATAAAGTCAATATTAAATGTATTCTATTTAATTCAGTTATGAGATAATAATTTAACATAATAAATGTCTAAAGAATGATGTTACTCAATGATGTATGTCTTTGAGTTGAGGACCTGAACAATGATATCGATCAGATTAAGAGTATATACATTCTTAATATGTCCCTAGTCAGAAGTTATTGTCGAAGGTTAATAGACAATAATAACACATGAGACTAGAGTGTATGTGATTGATGACAGAATCTCATTAGTCATGATATGTGATATCAACCAAACATATAGGTACTTGTTAGAGAATAGTGTATCTAACAGACGTACCTTGAAAGTGATACATGGAACCATTACATTATAGTCAAAATCGGCTATCATAGTGATGGTGGTGATTGTGGTTCTTATACTTTAAGTCACTACACTCATCACATGTCATTCAATGTACCTTTACATCATCTACCATGACCTTGAATAAGGGTTGCCATAAAGGTGGGGTTCAGGTGCATTGTGACATATGGGGTTGATTGTGAGTGATGTATATGGGATTTGTCCCTCCTATAGGAGTATGATATCATGGCCACTTGATAAGCGATACTGAGAAATGCATGATCATTCACATGTGAGTCAATATTTGATATTGAGCTTACACATATCTCAAATAGTCTTCTCTAGTTCAAGGAATATGGATTGAATGATGAAGAGGATGACAATTCGATACCTTGAGTTCAATCTGGATATCTGATAAAAAGGAACTATACAATCACTGTAACACCAATAACATATTGTATGTTGTAGTTGTTCTCAAACTTTTTGATTACTTGGGTAGCAATGATGTCTTGCTATATACCACTTATTGCTTGTGATGTCATAAATCGGTTCTGGACATTCACTGCTAACGTAACTTGGAACCTATAGGGTCACATACATAGGATACACCTAGAATAGGAGTTTATTCATGCATGATTTTTTAATTGATTACTAAAGTGTTAGGTATTCAATTTAAACAATAATGGTTGAAAATTGACTGATTGGACTATGAATTGATCGGTTCAAGTGTGGAACTGATCAATTCAATGTCAAGTCAATTTGAACCAAGATCGTCAATTAGGACTCTGGAATGACTAGTTCACGAAGTGAACTGGTTGGCTTAGATGTATGATTGATTGGTTCAGGCTATGAATCGGTCGTTTGGTTGATTAATTTTATTAGATTAAGGATTGATGTTGACATCATGTTGTGCATTAATCGAATATTAGTTACCAATAGAATTGTTATTGGGAAACACGATGAAACGAGTGGTTCAAGGGTTGAACCAATTGTCTCACATGTGAACCAAGCAGTTCAACAGTGAACCAACTGGTTTAATGTTTGCAGGTTCCAAAAAATTGATGAAATCTCATCTCTTCAACTCTCACTCAGACTAGAACTCCTGACCCTGACCCTCCTATAAATTAGGGTAGGTTGAGACCTTACAGAGAGTCTGAGCAAGTCCTACCCATTAAAGGGACGGATAGTAAGGGTGATAGAATTGGGAGAGCAAGTCAGTGCTAGCACACTAACTAGAAGGTACAAATCCTTCTAGTATGTTCATCTAGAATGACAAGAGTTCCCAGTGGTCGGTATGGACTACTATAGAGGCCAGGGGCTGTTGCCACCTGCTAGCAGGAGTAGTTATCCACTACCCATGGTGATCAACTAGGAGGTTTCCGTTGAAAGCCGTCCATGTGCAACTTGAAAAATGGTGCACATTACTGTAAGGGATTGTCATTGGACTTGCTCCAGGACTAGGTATAAACCTTGCAACCCTCTTTCCATTACATAAGTGTTGATGCAATCTACTATTTAAGAGGACTATGACATGTAATTTTTGTTGTTTCCGGAGCCAGATATGATGCCATATTTCCCGATAACACCATATCCAACACTCTTAATTTCAAAATGCACTTTCTTAATAAGAAGTCATTCCAGATGTGTTGATTTCCAACTAGAATCTCATTTTATTTGTCCTTATAATTAGAAGGGTTTGGTAGCATCTTCACTACATTTTAAGCTCTTTCATCACAACTCTATTCATCACTATCTAGTTAACTTTCCCAAGACAATTTGACAACCTTTTAAACTTAACTTAAAATTTTAAGTGATTGAAATGAATGCATACCTAGTAAGTATATCTTTACAATGATCGACATGTTATATTTGAGTTCTTGCATTTCTTTGAATCGATGTTCGTATCGTGCTAGTTCTTCTACTATATATATGTGTTTCTTTTTACTTGAGAATAAGAAATGGTTTAAGCTTAGGGGGATTTGATGTGCATTATTATATAGTCTTGTTTCTTCTCTTGCATACATTTTAAATCCATTTTCATCCTCAACTTGCCTCTAATCATGCTAGATTTTTTACTTTATCATTATCTTTACTTGCTCCATGATTTTAATTGTAGGTACACCATTTTGGCACCAAAATACAATTGAGTTGATCACAATTCAGCCTTTATTAGGTTCCCCAAGAGATTCCTCAATTTTGAAGCAATTACTGAAGAACCTTACTGAAACACGACATGTGGTTCAACCATCACGATATGTCATTAGTAGGAAAATGCACATTTTACATGTGATAAAACCACACTATGTGTTGGCCAACCATAATGGCATGTCACATCAGATACATGGAACTTATAAGTCACTAAATTCCAAAAACATGGCATGTTGACCAACCAACATAATCTGTACTCTTACTCCATATTTTTCAATTCTCCCTGACATGAAGAAACACGAAGTGTTGTCCAATCAACACATCATGTCCCTTCAATCTAGAAGAAATAAGAACTCATCAAACACAACGATGCAGTGGGTCACTTTCTCAGCACATCACGTTCCCTGACTCCAAAATTTTCTAGGTTCTCCCAACTTGCAGGAAGACGACATGTGGGTCAAAAAACGCATAGTGTCTTCTTAAATCAAGGAAGTTCAAATATAGTTTTCACAAGTAACATGTTGTATTACATGCAGTTTTAGTTCAAAATTAAAAGAAAATTGACCCTCAGTTTTATACATGTACGTAGCTCACTTTGGATGGTTATTACACATCATTTGCAGAAAAAGATGTCCAGAGTAGAGCCAAGTAGAGAGAGGGAAATTTTGGAGAAGAAAGGGTAGTTCCTCGATAGAGAACCTCCTTCTTTCCCAATTCTTCTTCAAAACTTGTAGTAGAAGACTCTATTATCCATTCTAGCCACTTAGGAGAGAAGGTTGCTGGAGAAGGAGTCTAGTGAAGAAAGAAATCATGATTCCTCCTCAGAGTTCCACTTCATTCTACTTCTACCGTGGAGATTTTTGTTCTTCTTCTACCATATCCTGGACCTTGATCAATCATTTTTTTCTACAATCTTTGATCATGGACAAGTAAAGACCTTGTTCTAGGGCATGGGGGAGTATCTCCCATATCATAACTTGTTGAAACAAAAATTGCATGTTAATGCTAGTTATTTTCAATGTTGTGAGGTTCATTAGTGTAGCTTTCTTCTTACATGCTAGTTCAACAATTTAGTATGTTTGATATATTCTCTTTGTATGATCTGGGAAGATATGCATACGAGTAAGGAGATGTTCCTTAGAAACATTAACTTGACAATGAGAGTGGGTGGGATGTGTTTAAGATTAAGGTTTGTAGCTTGAAATTTGATAAGAATGAGAGTGCCATAGGAAATTAGTGTTGATCTACACTATTGAGAGGAGTGTTCAAGATTCATATCTCCTTTGTATTATTCCTAGGATAGCTCATTTCCATTGTTCATATTGTTTTGATATGGTTGTGAAAGCTCGTTCCCAATAACTTCTAATCAATTACAATCCTTGAATCAAGTGATCATTATTTTCATCCATTTTCTTTAATTTCCTTCGTTTACTAGTATGAACTCTAAATCATCTCTTTAAACTGATGTAGATTGTTAAAAATCAGTGTTCTTGTGTTTGACATAACTTGCTCTTTGATGACCTCGATTATACGATGCACTAGTATACTTGTGGGGTAGTGTTTGACTTTGAAATTTAAGACTTACGTACAATGCTAACAACAATACTAGACTAACTATTTCGTCCACTCAAATCTTATCTTGCACCAACTTCAACTTTTGTCTGATCCATAGTCCTCTATTTTTCCTAATTTTTATCCTAGTAATTTAGATCGATTGAACAAAATGAATAAATCAATATCTTAGAAATATAAATCAAATAAAATAATGATTTATATTGACGCTTTTGTTTATGAATCATCATGGGTTCTGATCTATATGGTAGATATTTTTAGAAATTACAACCTATATATAACTTGTTAAAAATGTCATTACGCATGACTTGGAAGTAAATACTTGCTGGAATGATTTGAGGCAAAATGATATAGATATTTTGATATATACAAAGTTATGATACATGTTAATTAATAATAACATTTTAATAAAACAAGTCTAGTAAAAATAAAATATTTTAAAAATATAAAATATTTGATTTGATAACGTGATTGAATAAAGTTTTGTGAATGGGAATCAAAAAGGTTACCTAGAGTAGCACATAAATTAATAAGATGTGCATAAATTACAGTAAATATATTTGTACATTTTCTTACTACAATAATGTAGGAAATACAAGATTAATACATGTTTTCTAAGAAGTAAGAATTTGAGTTTGTCTGACATCAATTTCTTAATATTTTTCATACATACCAGACCACATTAGTTTTTATTCTACTAAGACATTGGTCTAAATTTTTTTCTCAATTAAGACTTGTCATGGTCCGGTCTTGGTTTTAATTGATGTGCAACCCTAGATCTTGCTACCCATGCTAGAAGGAGAAGTTGACACCAACATTGTGGTGATAGTTATGGGCATCCCTAGATAATTTTGAGTTTGATATGTATCCCACTTGTAAAGTGAGTAGTGCCTGAGGCTTTGGCGCATTTTTCACCATAGACCTTAAAACTCTACAACTTGTGGGTTTGATCAGGTTAGGAAAAATTGGTAAGCCTCCTTATGGGAGGAGAGATGTGGAGAGGGGTGTGAACATTCGATCTGAGGAGGGAAATGGTGTTATGAAACTCTAGTTTCATTATTATATTGTCTAACCAAGTGTTATTGACAACTTCTTTGATTCCTAGTTATATTGTAAATCACTTTAATCGTACTTTCTACATATCATATCATCTTGAGAGAAATTCTATGATGTTAATATTATGAATTTATAGTGTTCCAATTGTTGGTCTTATGAATCGAGATCATTATTGGACAATGCTTCTCATTTCAAGCATTCTTTTAAGTAATTTCTGAACATTGAGCTAGTTCTATATAACAGTATGTGTGTGTTCTATTTCAGTACATTATTCATTTTTCCATGAGTAAAAGCCTCTTGTTTATAGTAGTTCATTTCATCACCTCAAGTGGTAATTTTCTTTGTGCCACAGTTAGTTGAAACACTCATGATTTGTGTATTTATTTTCCTTACAATTTAGTATTTTCATTTGATGCATACTTAGATTGATTATCCACCTTAAGTAAATAGTTTTTTACTATTCTTATATGTTATGTGTCCATATATACCAGTCCAAGTTCATTCAATATTAATGGGTAGTAAGAAAATCGATTTACAATTTGGATAAGTGTTGCATTATTATTATTATTATTATTCTTGATGCATATAAGTTCGATAATAAATCTATTGAGTATTTGGATAATTGTAGAATTCTGTATTTTTTATTCTTATTATCTTATGTTTAATAATAAATTTAGCAGTGCTCCTTTGTTAGTCCTATTACCTTCCTTAAGTTATGATGTTATATGTCATTGTAATTGTATTAAATTGATGGTTATTTTCCTTATTGTATTCCTTTTTATAAGGCTCAAGTATGATTTCTATTTCAACATGCCAACTGATGTTTGTGTATCTCTATTGTTTTCTTCAAAAACTTCTGGGTGTTCTTTAGTATTCAAATACATAATAACTTTACCTACTATCATGAATGAATTAGGTGGATTACTTGAATTTCCTAGATCAAGACTTATAGCTAAGATGATTAGGTGTTGTCCTCTATGGGTGTGTAAATCAAGTTAGATCATGTGACTTGTAATGATCTTATCTATGATACATTTTATCTTGGTCTTGTTTGTCATAATGTTGATGTTCCAATTATTTATAATATATATCTTTCAAATTGCACACTACTTTTAATCCCTATAGGGTTTTAACAAGAATAGAATCAAAGTTATTATAGAAAATAAAACAAAAACATATAGTGAAATCCCAATGCACGTGAAGCTGGGAATCCCAATACGTCATATATAAGTATATAATAAACTTTGAATCATTTTTTCGAGTCTATAGATAATTCACATTTTTTGTTTCCTTTTTCATAAAAGTGTATCCACATATATTGTCAAAAACACATTTCAATACTTAAAATTGATTACATCACTTGTAAACAGTTGTAGTTTTGCATAAAAGAGAAAAAAAATTTCCATTTGTTACTCAAAAGAAAATTCTAGAAGATTGTTCGTTAACTAGAATCCCATTCATAGAATCCACCTATATCAAAACCAAAATACTGGTACAAAAAGCTCATTCCTTCTCTAGTACTGGGAGCTAGGCTGGGCTATGGTAGGTGTTGGCCCTGCCGACAGACCCTTTCCAGGCATTGCCATCACCTCCACCTCTCTCCCCTCCTATTCTTTGCATTCAATTACCATCCCCCAACCCTCTTCGTCTTCTTGACAATATTGTGTGGCTTCCCAAGAAGTGATGGTTGCTAGTAGCCTACACTGGACAGACCCCCATGCTGATGTCACCATAGGGCGTGCTTGGGCGGATGTCTTGACTAAACCCATGGAGGTCCAATGCAACTACAAGCTAGTTGTACTACTGGATGATATTAAAGCATCATTGTTCTAGATTGAAGATGGGTGGCCTTGGATGAAGTTCTCGAGACTGGTTGTCATTGATATGGATGAGTTCCACAAACATTTGGTCATTGTGCAAATTAGGGGAAGAAGTTCTACATCCAGCAGGTCTATGGATGGATATTAAGGGTTTGGAACCTGAGAGGGGAGCTACAACTCTCTCCTATTAAGGGTAGGTTGTTTCTTGTGAGGTTCTCCTCTAAAGAGGAGATGAGGATCCCACTGGATCAATGCCCATGGTTTTTCAACAATCAATTAGTGTCGGCAAGGAAGTGGACCCCTAAAGATGATATGTGTAGGGTCTCTCTTACATCGACATCAATATGGGTCAATTTGCATGAGCTTGATGGGAACTGGACTAGTCTGGTGCTCACCACATGGGATATGCACTAGGAACTCTCAAGGTGGTAGACTTTTGGTAGGAGGGGAAGTATGCAGGAGCCCCTCACTGATGCATTGAGGTTAACGGGGAGTCAAAGCCATCCCCGGTTGTCATGATTGAGATGTCAGACGGGAATGAGTTGTAGCTACAAGTTTGTATAATGTGTTGCCTAAACATTGTCATGTATGTAGGGTGTTCGGGCATATGTCGGGCATGTGTCCTAGAAATAGAGATAATGATCTGTATCTTTTGACCAATCTTTGCATAGTATTTTACTCTCTTTTTAGGGGATGTTGTGTTTTTATTTCCTACTTTTAGCTTTAAATATACTAAAATGCAATTATCTCCTTTTTTGTACTTTAATACACTTTATATATTTTTTAAGTAGAACTAGCCATGTACTTCAATGCCCAGATGGATGATCAAGCCCTCATGATTCCATGCCTGAAGGGAAGGAAGTCCCCAAAAGCATTCCATTGTCCACCTTCCAACCACCCAATCAAGCGATCAGCTTCGCTAGTTGCTCTACTCGAGCTGCTCTCAACTGGGAGTCTTTGAGATTCTTTAGTTCTGACACACACTCCTACAATCTAGCCTACTTTGGTTCAATCCACACTGGTCTTCCAGAGAACCGAATACGAGGTCTGAATTGAGTACCCCATGTGAGTCGCTTGTTGGACCGAGTATGGGCGATGCAAATTAGCTTCCTTCAACCATAAGTATTTAACATTAGGGTTTTGGCAATGAGAAATGTATCTATAAAATGGAATCCCTACCATCCATTCTAAAGGGGCTATGATTGGTGATTATAATACACATAGCTCAGCACAAACCCTAGCAAAGAGCAAGGATGCAAAGGTCATTGTGGAGAGATTGGTCTTCCTACACCATACATCATGGTCCTCTGTTGTTTGTCACCATGAGCAAGTAGACAATTATGTTGGATCATGGGGAACAACCCCAATAGCCCATATTTTATTCTATCTTGTATCTAAACTCAACAATACTATTGCTAAACAAGGTATCATTCTGCTAATTTTTTTACTTTGCAAATTGACGACTTCCTTTGCATATTTGTTATAATCATGAATGTGTAGGTTGTTGTAATCATGATTAGGACTTTAGAACAATCTTATTATCCCCCTGGCGTGTCAATAAGGGATAGCGAGGTTATTAGGTTATGACCTGCTAATGTGCCGAGAGTGGTCGACCATAGTGAGGGAGTCCAATCAGAATAAACTAGGAACTTGGGTGCCGAGTTTGGTCGGCCAGGTGAGTTTAGTCCATGCAATAATATGTGTCCTGTAAGGGTTTAGTAGTTAAGATGGTATTTTGTAAATTTCTATTTAGGAGTTAGATCTCTCTAGGATAATTACATAGGATTTGGCAAGCGAAACCCCATACCCTCGTCCTTTTTATTATCCTTTAATTATCTCTTTAGTCTCTATTGATACTGGAAACAATTTAGTTTAATAAATCTATCAACTCTTTGGTATTAAATATTACCCCTTATACTTCTTAATACATAACTACGTAAAAAGGTTGTTCTTTGCATTTGATCATAAAGTATACTGCAATAAGGCTTCCATTCATGTGGAGTGGGTAATTAGTGCACTACTTTTGGTTAAACATACATGTTACCCCCTTAGGGTTTTATCGGTGCAAAATTTAGAGTCCCATAAAAAATTAGTGTCTTCCCCGGGGATAATGGTACTTATATATTTTTAGAAGTATAAGTGTAATTAGACTTTTCCTTTTTTATGCTTGTTATTATTGAAAATCTTCTAGAACTCAACTGAAGAACTCATAGTCTTTCAACCTTTTTTCAAGTACTCCTGGCATTCATGAAAATCCAAAAATTTTGACTCGGGATTGGTGTTCAATCCTAAAATCAAGAGAACTTTCAAAAGACTTCACAAGGAATAGACCATGGATGACACATCATATGCAGAAGTAGTTATTCAAGCGTGAATTGAAGCCTCTATTGTGGCACAACACGAATTAATTATCGCAAAAATCAGAACACTGGTAGTGGTCGAATTCACTACCAACCTAGAAGCCACCCAAGCTGAAGAATGTGCCAAAGAATCGAAGGATTTTTCTATCCCTTAAGGCACCAACTTGACTCATCCAGTACACCTCTAGGTGAACCGATCATGATTTGCACCCAATGGGTCACTCCGTTTCAAAATTCTTCCTTTACTGGAAGGATTAGAGATGATTGTGGGGAATATCCACTCAAATTCATTGACATTTGCTCAATGATGAATTCGTCCGACACCACTAATAATGCCATGCGAATGCAACACTTTAAATGTTCCCTGACAGACAAAGCTAAAGCATGGTACAATTCCCTTCGAGGGGACCCTATATCAACATGGAAGCTCTAGAAAATAAGTTTCTAGAGAAATTCTACCCACCCTCGATGACATACTTGATCAGAGGATATATCACAAGATTCGATCAAGTGCTAAAGAATATCTATATGAAGCATGGGAACAATTCAATGAACTCGTACACAAGGGCCCACATCATGGCATCCCTAAAAATCAAATCACTGAAATTTTCTATCAGGGTGTCTATGATGAGACAAATAAGTTCCTTGACTCTTCCTCTCATGAAAATTTCATGTGGCAGAGCTTCGATAGTGCATTAAAGATAGTCAACCTTGCGGTTGAGAATCAGACTCATTGGACTAGACCCTTGGGGAAAGGAATTCTAAAGTATCTATGGTGGAGGATCATTTAGAACCCAAATCCATATTTGAGTCACTAAAAGCTCTCTCTCTCTCTCTCTGAAGTAGGATAAAATTGAAAAATCATTCAGTGCATACTAGAGTCAGAACCAAATGCCTCAAGTGCAAATCATTGTGCCTTCCTATGAGTTATGTCATGCAGCAGATCACAACATAATTCACTGGCAACAATTGTATGCCACATTCCATGAGCTTGTAATGGAGAAACTATTCATAGTTACCCAAGCCAAAGACGTGAACTCAATGCATACTATCTCAAGATGAAATTATTATAATCTGAATCAAGATCACAACCACCTGAGGTTCTGTTATGGGAATCCACCTAGAGCCAAGGGTCCCAACCAATAGACCTCACTGCAATATAATGAAGCTAAATTTCCATCTAACTACACTGTGCAACCAGGGAAATTATAAATTCAATTTCTCAAGAAAAAACTACAAGCAGTGGCAATAGTATCAAAATCCAAATCAACCTTCCATGTTGGAGATAGAGTCAGCACCAACACAAGATCCAGTGAAGACATTCCAACAAATGATGGCAACATATCAGACTCAATTGGTCAACTCCACACCTAATCAAAAGGCTTTGGAGTCACAAATCACCTACCTAGAAGCTAATCAACATCCCCTAACAGGCCCGATCATAGGTCAAAAAGAAAACAATCCCAATCATATAGAGCAACTAAACATTGTAATGACAAGGTCAAGAAATGTGTACTCCACACCGTTGAATTCCACTCCTACCTCTATTCCTCCTAGTAGAGATGAGGCACCCTAGTCAGAGTCCTGAATGACCATCTGATAGTCAGTCAAGTAGAATTTCAGACATTAGATCCTCCCATAATGCTATCCCATCCAGGCACAAGTGAGAATTCAACTATTCCAGCACCAACAGTCAACTTTGGACCAACTACAACACCCAAAGCACCTATGCACTAGCCCCATGTACCCTATCTGGGTCACCTCAAGCAGACCAAGTTGGATGGTAGATTCATGAAGTTCAAGGAGACTATGAAGAAACTCTATGTTGACATCTCATTCCTCGATACATTAGCTGAAATACCAATATGGTGAAAATATCTCAAGACCCTCTATCCAGGAAATATAAGACTGAGGAACGCAAGACCATGAAGCTAGCAAAAACGACCTCTAATATAGTTCAAAATTAGATGCCTCAAAAGCAAAAAGATCATGGCTCTTTTGGGATAGACTATTTCTTAGGGGATGACACTTGTCACAAGGGACTTTTTATTTAGGCACAATCATATCCATTATGCCATACACTCTATGTCAACGCCTTGGATTCACCGATACCATGTCCAAGCTGTGACCATTCAACTGGCCGATGCATCCAATAAAAAACCCTTGGGAGTAATTGAAGACATTGGGTTAATATACGACATGAAACCTATGTCCCATGTGATTTCCTGGTGATCAAAATCAAAGAGGATAATCAATTTCCACTAATTTTAGGGAGACTATTCTTGGCCACCGTGAGAGCCTTAGTAGATGTTGAAGATGGAAAACTTGTCCTAAGATCAGGAAAGAAGACTATTGAGTACCAGGTCCTCGAAGACTTTAAGAAAGTACATAACTTAATCTAAGTCTTCAAGGTGGAAGCGAAGTTTGAACCACAATAATCAAATTTCCAAACTATCCCCAGAGGTAACAAGGACCACCCCCACAACAAGGTATGTACCGTTGGTATGTATGCCCTGAGAGACAATCATGGGATGATTGGTGGGATACATTAAGATTGATTTGATAAACATCAAAGGAAAGCTTCCAATTCTTTCTGGTTCAGTCATATGAGATAATGATAGAATAGATTGAATGTCTAGAGAATGACAATACTCAATGACGTATGTTTTCAGGTTAAGGACTTGAACGATGAGATCATACAGATGCTAAGAGTTTGTGCATTCTTATTATGTCCCTAGTCAGATGTCATTGTGGAAGGTAGATAGACAACAATGACACACAAGACTAGATTGTGGTGTTGGTAGATGACAGAATCTCATTAGTCATGCTATGGAGATATCAAACCAAACACATAGGTACTTGTTAGAGAACAAATGTACCAGACAGACCCACCGTGAGTTTGACACATGGAACCATAACATGGTAGTCACAGTCAGTTCTCACAGTGATGGTGGTGAGTGTGATTCTTTGACCTGAAATCACTACACTCAACACATGTTGTTGGGTACACTTTGACATCATCAAACGCAATCCTGAAACATGGGTTGTTATAAAGGTGATGATTGGGTGGCTTTGACACATGGGGATTTTGAGGGGTGAGTTATTGATATGGGATTTGTCCCTCCTGAGGGAGTTTGATATCCATGGCCACTTGATGAGTAGGATTGAGATAGGCATGCACACACATGTGTGAATTAGTATGTGATATTAATGTCATACATATCTCCTTCAATCTACTCTAAGATCAAGAAAGTGAATGAACGTTGACAGGATGATTGTTCCATGCCTTGAGTTCATTCAGGATATTAGAGACAAAGGAATTATACATTCACTGTAACACCAATCACAAATTGTAGGATTGAAAGTTGTTCTCCAACTTTCTATTTCACTTGGGTAGCACTGATGTACGACTAGGCTCCGCTCTTTGCTTGTGAAGTCATAAGTGTTCTGGACTTTCACTGCCAATGTGAAATGGACCTGCAGGGTCACACACATAGGATTTAACCTGAAGAGGAGTTTATCCACAAATGATGTTTAGATTGATTACTAAAGGAGTTTAGTAGTTTAATTAAACACTCAATCAATTGATAGCTTAGTATCATAGTGTTCAAGGTGTTGGACCGATTGATTAGAGTATCAGATTGATTGACACTACAATTGATTGATTTTGCATAGTATGCACTCCCAACCGATCGGCTCATGTGATGAACCGATCGACTCAGGATAGGTTGAGACGACCGGTTCAAGGGTTGAAACGTTCCGCTCAACTGGTCCAAACGAGCGAGTTCGGAAAGTCAGGTTGGTGAGAAATTTCCTTTCGTTTCACTTGCCCAATTTGATTGGAACAAGGATTGGTATTTGGATCAATTTGAAACAAAAGAGGAAAAGTCAATCGGGAACTGATCATGACCATGAATCGATCGGCTCAGAAGTGAACCGATCAGCTTAGGTGCCCCAACTGATTGGTTCAGGTATGAACCGATGGGCTCAGGTCCCCAACCGACCGTTTCATGTTTGAAATGTTCATTTCAGCTGGCCCAGTTGGTTGTTTTGTGGAAAATCTCAAACCCTTCTATTCCTGCTTTATTCCCGCATTTCCCGGGATAGAACCCTATCCCATGACCCTCCTATATATATAGGGGTACTAGGGGCTTCTCAAGTACAACTCAGAACACCAGTTGCTGTGTAAAGTTGTAGTTCTCTCTGGTTGTGGTAACTGAGAGAGCCCGAGCAAGTGCTACCCGATAAGGGAGGCACAACGAAGGAAAGACAAATGTAGAAAGGCAACTGGTTGTAGGAGAGTGTGTCGGTGACTAGCACGCTGACAGGAGGGTGCGACTCCTTCCGACTCCTTATGGGACAAGGAGATCGGAGTTCCAGGTGGTCTGTGTGGACTACTACAATGGCGGGAGGCTTCTTCCGCTCAGAGGATAGCTATCAATCCCGACAGTCCCCGTGAGACCAGGAGCTGCACAGACACCGTCCAAGACCAGAGGTGAAGACCGTGCAAACCACGAGGTAACATCACCAAACAAGCCTTAGGGACAAGGTATGTCTCTACAAACCATCCATCCTATTGTATAGACATTGACGAGATTCCTTTATTCTGGATTTGGGAGAAGAAAATTTTTGTTTCCGCTGCCTTCTCTGTCTCCTCTAAAACCCAACAGTGGTATCAAAGCCACGTCAACTGCTCTATACTTTAGGATTATCGATGTGATCAATTTTGGTTTGTCCCCTTTATTTATTGCATACGATGCAAATAAAATTGTCTTTATGCATGTCCAATCCTAAATCCACAAATCCCAATATACATATATGATATGTAATATGAATACACTCGATACACGTCGCCCTTAAATGAGTTTTGTGGTGGATGTATAGCGTGATTATGGCCAATAAACCCTATATATGTGTGCTTGGTTGTATATGGTTGCTTGCATCTCGGTCTGCGCACCAATTCCCTAACTCTTATTCCTGATGTAACTCGAGATAACTCGAGATTTCTTTCCTACCTTTGCTCCCCCCGAATGTAACTCAGGGTTTCCCTATTCAAATGTAAATAGGATAGATCTCTTATTTCCTCTTATGTCAAAGAATGGAGGACAATCTGACAACGACTGAGATGATCGGTTCAAGGCATGAAATGATCAGTTGGCGATCCAGATGATTGGCTCGAGGATCGAGATGAGCAGGTGGCGACCTGAGGAGATGCACGACGACCGGGCGAACTGATCGGTTGGAGGAGCCAACCGATCGACTGGTGGCACCCAGACAATTGGCCAGGGCGAGCAGGTCATTCATGTAATGATTTGATCAACTTGGATGGCTATAGTACTTCTCCATGGACAGGTTTCATGTGATGTATACCTATATGACCGTGATTCCTCTTGGCTCAAGGAATCACATTAGGATGGCCATAATCATCGCTTTTATCATTTCACATGTTTTCTGTGGGATATAGCATGTATATGATACATACTATCTATTGTGGTGATTGGATATGTATATGTACCTATTAAACAAAATCCCTCATCTAAATATTAAGTCTTTTATGCCTTCCATTAGTAGCACACATGAAAAACTTGATCGACCAAGCATAGGTTACGCCAAAGCATGGTGTGCCGTCTATCTCACAGAAGTGTGAAGGGTAAACATGTAGGTTCTGCCAAAGCAGGGTGCATGTTTACCGTGTCGGCTTTTGGGTTAGACTTAAGTGGTGATTCTTAGAGTGTCTAAGCCCAAAGGCACGTAATGTTAATGGCAAGGTGTTTCACATGTTCATTCATCAAGAGTTGCATATGATGCAATTGGCATGATGGCCTACTTAAATAGTCAAGATTGTAGGTGATCAGCCAAAGCTGACTCATGACTTGATGAAATACAGATCTTTCTCACTAGAAGTTTGTACATTGTAATCTTACAAATTGATGTTGAGGGTTATCAATTTGAACAAAAATAGTGGGAGCGATAATTAATTAACGTCCTAATTATATCGTAAAACCTTTTCAAATCAATCAAGTCAAAAAAGAGTTTTTGGACTAAATTGCATATATTTCCTTTTGCAAAATAAATAGTTAATCAACAATAATCACTTTATTTGCGATCGGTCCTTAAGATGGACAAATTAAATGGGAATAATTCCACGACTGGTTAGGATGTTGAGATGTGTTCTCAATTGAAGAGCGAAAGCTCTATGTCCTAGTTATACCAGAACCAGATGAACTCGATCCCACAACACCAATGGGTTAAAGGATGCTTATGGAAGAATACCGAAGATGCCATTGATGTGAAGTGCTTAATGTTGTGTTCTGTGAACTATGAGTTGCAGAGACAACATGATACATATGATGTCTCTAAGACATTGTCCTAGTATGTCATGACAGAAGGAGATCCAGTAAGGTATTCACACACTCAATGTGATTGGGTATGTGGAAAAACCTGACTATGAAGGATTCCCTCTGAGCCAAGAGTTGGCTATTGGTATGATACTATAAATGTTGTGAGAATCATACAGTTCATGATGAACTTTGACATGAACAACTTTGTCCAGCGTTGACAAAGTTGTTGGACATTGACACGAAATTTCCGTGCGTAGAACACAAGTGTACGCGTCAATGTAATATAGGCCTTTGTGAGGCCCGAGTCGAACTCAGGGACACTGAATTATCGGAGACTACTACTAACTACTCGCAATCCGCTAGACCAGTTAAAAAGTCAGAAGTTGTTGCAAAATTAAAAGAAAATGAAGTAAAACAAAACAAAACAAAACAATTGATTAAAAGTTTAGTTTAATCAATTCAAGTGGAGATCTTTAGGGTTGCGGTTTCATCGCGGGTTATCATAGTATGAATTTCTATATAGCAACCCATATTTATCTCTCTTCCGGGTAGTGGCCTGTAGTCAGAATTTCCCACTGTCGTGGTACAATTCACTACCTATGTCTAGGTCGGTTCCACTATCATAGTAACCTATACCCTAAACTAGGTGCATTAGAATCAACCTCTGGGTATCCACCATTAACCTTACACCACCTTGTTCAAGGGATTTGTTAATTAATGTGAATTTCGTCTCTTTTCAACCATTAATTCTTCTTTCAAAGCAATTAAGGACATTAGATTATTATTATGGTGATCAAGCATAACAATATAATTGAGAAAACGAATTCATACCACGGATTTAAGAGATAAATGATTAATTACTATGGTAAAAACGTCATACAATGCTTCCCCGGGCTACTCCCGGTCCTAAAGACAAAGGGGATTAGCCCCACATGTTAACCTCAAAGCAAAACTGTAGAGAAAAAGGGACACATGGAGAAAAACGTGAATAAGACATGAAACCCCTGAACAGAGGTGATCCAAGCGTTCCTCAGCGTGGAATACGTGATCTACAACCTTTTAGCGGTGGAGAACGTCTTCTTCGGCCACCGGAATGGCTGGGGCGTGCTTCTGGGCTCCGTTCTTCTCTCCACACCTTCTCGGGACGTGTGCAGGGGCTAATGACGTGATCCTTTCCTCTTGGTCACCGTCATTAGGTATAATCACTGAGTTAGGTTGTAAACATATCGCAGTCGTCGGATTTAGATCAATCTGAAGCAAACTTGTATCTGACGGTGTCGATACCATCGACGCGATTCGATGGTATCAACTCTGCGCGATATCAACAAGTCTTCTTTTCCTTCGTCACTGCGCCTGATGCTGACTCGATACCATCGACTCGTGTCGATGGTATCGACATTCTTAGACATCGGTTTTATCCCTTTACTGTCACTGTAGCTCCACTTGTCGATAGTATCGACTGCTGGGTCGATAGTATCGACTATCTTCTTGCCAGCAACCTGATGGTATCTCGATACCATCGACTCTCCTGTCGATAGTATCGACTTTGCGATGCTTCTTGTGGCTGGCTGCCTGTGGTTGTGTCAATGGTATCGACCACTGTCGATGGTATCGACAGCAACAGATATGCGTTTTTCCTGAAATTGCAACACAAAACCACATAAGCCGAGATAAAACATATTATTGTAATCATTTATGCTCAAAATACTAAAATAAGGGAGATTTTCCACTGAGAAGGATCATAGACCAAAGTAAATGAATTATGCAATATTAACCACCAACATGACCAATAAATGCATAAAACAAAAGTAAAACAAGTCTATAAATGCGACTCAAAATCATCGCGTCAAACTCTCCTAATCTTGAACATAGCTCGCCCTCAAGCAACTAAACCTTAGAATAGAATTGTGAGGGTCAACTAAAGAACAGATCATCACAACAAACATTTCTAAATGATCCCCGCCAGTCATTCACAAACCGGCCCTTACTAACCACATAATGATAATTACCCTAAAGGCGACAATGATCATCCATAAAAGATATCTACCTCAATATTGATGAACACTATCATATAAGGCAGTTAACGTAATAAAATTTGCAGGTTCAGAGTCAGTGCATCTTGTGATCTCCTATTCTACGTTGCTCGCCCTAACTACCATCTACATGGAAGCAGCTCTCCTGATATTCATCAGTGAGGAGAAAATCACAGTGGCTTACCAATTCGAGCAACGGGTGGATGAAATGGGTGGGTCATGGAAGAAATGGAAGAATTATACGATTATAACATGCACAAAGCAAAAATGACCTAAATGATGCATATGAAAGTGTAAATGCCCTAATGCCTACATTTGGGTGGAATGATGCATACACTATCATTCTGTCTCAATGTGAGATGGAATATCTATGAGAACTACATCATATTCTTATTCTTCGTAATATGCAGTGAAAACATGTTCCTTTCTCCCTCTCATTCCTATTTACTTCTCATTTTTTTTTTCATTTTCATATTTTTCTTCTTTTTTTTCTTTTTTAAGGCCCTTATATCCATAAATGACAATGAATTATTTGTCGGGCTCACTTTTTGTTGCATAACTATATACTTGAAGCATTCAGAAGGTATGGGACAAGTTTATCACCTTTAATGTTTCAGAAGAAATAAGATACATGATGTGGTCTATATGCATAAAAATATGAATGCAGATACAAAATAATAGTCATACATCTAAATGACATGCACCTAAGGAGAATGTGCATGCATAACTAATATATTTTTTTTTATTTTCATGCAAAATATGTGGAAATAGTTGCAATGCAAGTCCTATCTACATGAGATGCACTCAAAGAGGTTACAATCGTAATGTACTTCCAGTTCTTAAGGTGGAGTATGAAAACAATGGGGGTGGAAAGATCACAAGAATAATTGACTGAACCTTTGCAAATTATTATGTGTCCCTCCTTATTGACTTGTATGGTAATTAAGAGATTTCTCTCTCTTACTTCAAATTAAAGTCTCATTATCATTTGGTCAGTTTAGGCTCAAACAACCAATTCTGTCCACTTTTCATGAATCATAGAAATATACAGTTGTGATTTTCTATTTTAGAGTTGACAAACCCAATCATTTTCTTAAGTTATGTGCTCAAAGTTAAACAACACAAGCTTGCAAAACACTAATTTTTTTTTAACTTTGCCCTTAATCCCATGCACAAGAAACAAGATGACACAAGACTTAAGACATCCACAATTACACTAGATAGAGTGTGGATCCTACAAACAAACTAAAAATTGCAAGATAGAAATGACAAAAACAAAACAATAAAAACTAAAAACTAAAGGATAGAGTTGTTCCAACTCCCCCCTAAGCTTGAATTCGACAATGGCCTCATAGTCAAAAACATCCTTAAAATGTGGAACAGAGATACCGATCATTCTTCCGGAGGAGGCAGGTACTGTAGGGCTGTGGGGTCCCAGGATGGGTACTACCCCTGAAAAGTCAGATCATACTGGGGCATAGGCGGAGGTTGTGGATACCCCCAAAGTAATTCTGGCTCCAGTAATGATCATAGAAGGGCTGCTGCTGCATCTCCATCCTATGCAACCTGTCATGAATGTGTTGTTGGTTGTCGAGGAGGAGGCTCTCATTTTAAAAAATGGCCCTCTGATTATCTAGCAACCGGTTTGTCGTATCCTGAATACCAGCATATGAGGCTGTGTGTCGCTACTGCGTCTGATGAATATCTTGCAGCATTGCATAAATTCCTTGCATGGAGTAGACATCCTCGCTTTGCTGTGAGGGCTATGGTGGCGGAGGCTGGTAAGAAGAAGATGCACTCGGATGAATGCGGGGATGCTTCCTAGGTGCCACTCATGTGTGAAGAGGAGTGAAGGCCTCCTCTTCCTCTTCCGCCTCGTCGTCATCATTGTCATTGTCGTCGTTGCCGCCGTCTTCATCGAAGCTCTCAATGGTGATGACAGGCCATCGAAAATGCTGAGCGCCCTTGATTTGGAAGATAGGGTCGGGGAGTGAACAATCCTGATAGGCGTGATTAACGTGGCAGTGTGCATACACCAATCCATCACGAAGCAGGATGAGGTTGGAGCGGTGCAGATGCTGCAAATTGACCTTGCTTCTGTTGGAGAGAGGAGTCAGCTGGGAGAAATTCAATCCAAGATAGTGGGCCAGCGGTATGATGAGCCCTCCAAAGTGAATTGGAGCCTTCCGCGTACTCCTCTTTACAGCCAACACTCGCTGCAAGAAAAATGCTCCCCAATTACACTCTTGCCGCTTCAGTAGCTTGTGCAGGAAAAACAGGTATGTCTCTTGAAACTTGCTGAGAGACAGGTCACCACGAGCAAACAAGGTGGTGCACAACATGCGGTGAAGAATCCACATGAAAGGATGCTCGAAATCCACCACCGCTGCATTGTGGTAGCTCACAGATTTGCTCGTAGGCACAGTCACTAGCTCGGTGAAAATAGCATCATAATCAGTCTGGTTGTCTGGCCTCCGGTACTGATCTCGCCCATGATTCTAGTTATAGATAGAGTTGAACTTCCTGAGAGTAATAGTGTAATCATTGTTGAACTGCCGGAAAGAAATGTGGCCCTTGATCCATTCCCGATCAATGGCAATGATGTCGTTTGGCACGCCACATATGTCCAGCAACGCCATGAATTCTGCAAATAGCTCCTTGTATGTCGGCCATTCACCAAAGAACGGCTGACCATCGGTGTGGAATTCCATCTCATCGGGCCTCCTACCAGTATGCCTTGCTTGCCCCTTTAGCACGTAGGCCAGATTAGCCTCAAACCCCAGATTGCGGATCATCTCCCTGTTGGGTTTTAGGGGAGGCAGAGAAGGCAGCGGAAACAAAAAGTTTCTCCCCCAAACCCATACCGAGGAAACGCGCAACGTCTATATAATAGGAAATGATGGTTTGTGGAATCATACCTTGTCCCGAAGCTTGCTCGGCGACAATACCTCGCGCTATGCGCTGTCTTCAACTCCGGTCTTGGACGGTGTCTGTGCAGCTCCTGGTCACACCGGGACTGACGACTCCTCTTCCTACCGGACTGTCGGATGACAGTTGTCCTTCTAAGCGGCAGAAACCTCCTGCCTCTATTGTAGTCCACACGGACCACCTGGAACTCCACACTCCTTGTCCCACAAGGAAGTGGAAGGAGTCGCACCCTCCTATTGACGTACTAGTCGCCAACACACTCTCCTACCTCCAGTTGCAATTGTAGTTGTCCTTCCCTTGCTGCACCTCCCTTTGCGGGAAGCACTTGCTCGGGATCTCTCTCGGTTACCAAAACCAGAGAGAATGACAACTTGCAGAGCAACTGGTTGCACTGAGCTGTTCTTTGAGAAGCCCCCACTACCCCTATATATATAGGAGGGTCATGGGACAAGGTTCTCTATCCCGGGAAATACGAGACTAAACACAAGAGTAGAAGGGTTCGAGATTTTCCACAAAAAGCAATCGGTTTGCAACCTGAAACGATCGGTTCATAGCTGAACCGATCAGTTCTGCCATTGAGCCGATCGGTTGGACCTTAGCCGACCGTTTGGAGCACTCCAACCGATCGGTTGGTTCCCTAAACTGATCGGTTCATGGTCCTAATCTGGCTCAAAAAGTCTTTTCTTGTTTCTTTCCCAAATGGTATCGAATACCAATATTATTCCCAATCGAATTGGGAAATATGAAACCAAAGGAAAATTCTTGCCGACATGACTTTCCCAACTGGTCGGTTGCACCAGTTGAGCCGATCGGTTCAACCCTTGAACTGGTCATTTCAACCTGGTCATGAGCCGATCGGTTGGACACTCCAGCCGACCGGTTCAGCAACCTCAGCCGACCGGTTCAACACTTGAGCCAATCGGTTGGGAGCACAGGTTGGGCAAAATTAGTCAATTGTGATTTCAATCAATCCGATACTCCAATCAATGCGTCCAACACCTTGAACCATATGATATTGAGCCATCAATTGATTGAATGTTTAATTGAACTACTAAACTCCTTTAGTAATCGATCTAAACGTTGCTTGTGGACAAAACTCCTCTTCCAGGTTAAATCCTATTTGTGTGACCCTGCAGGTCCATTTCACGTTGGCAGTGAGAGTCCATAACATTTATGACTTCACAAGCAAAGAGCAGTGCCTAGTCACACATCATTGCTACCCAAGTGAAAGTAGAAAGTTGGAGAACAAATTTCATCCTACAATCCATGAATGGTGTTACAATGAATGTATAATTCCTTTGTCACTGATATTCCGAATGAACTCGAGGCATGGAGCAGTCATCCTATCAACGTTCATTCACTTTCTTGATCTCAGAGTAGATTGAAGGAGATATGTATGACATCAATATCACATACTGATTCACACATGCGTGCGCACGCCTATCTCAATACTACTCATCAAGTGGCCATGGATATCAAACTCCCTCAGGAGGGACAAATCCCATATCTATCACTCACCCCTCAAAAGCCCCATGTGTTAAAGCCACCCAATCATCACCTTTATAACAACCCATGTTTCAGGACTGTGTTTGATGATGTCAAAGTGTGCCCAACGACATGTGTTGAGTGTAGTGATTTTAGGTCAAAGAATCACACTCACCACCATCACTGTGAGTACTGACTATGACTACCATCTCATGGTTCCATGTGCCAAACTCACGGTGGGTCTGTCCGGTACACTTGTTCTCTAACAAGTACCTATGTGTTTGGTTTGATATCTCTATATCATGACTAATGAGATCCTGTCATCAACCAACACCACAATCTTGTCTTGTGTGTCATTTTTGTCTATCTACCTTCCACCATGACATCCGACTAGGGACATAACAAGAATGTACAAACTCTTAGCATCCGTATGATCTCATCGTTCAGGTCCTTAACCTGAAAGCATACGTCATTGAGTATTGTCATTCTCTAGACATTCAATCTGTTCTATCACCATCTCATATGACTGAACCAGAAAGAATTGGAATCTTGCCTTTGATGTTTATCAAATCAATCTTAATGTATCCCACCAATCATCCCATGATTGGCTCTCAGGGCATACATACCAACAGACTCCCACTTGCACTACGAGCCAATCACCATTGAATCATATTCATAGTGATCTTCGAACATGTCCCACATGTTATTGTGCTCTAGTGCGAACATAGTGAGTAATGGCAACACCTTGCCAAAGTCAGTATAAATTGCATGTCTCTCATCTCTTCACTGTACGTCACACGTATGAGATGGAGTTTCCGTAATATGCGATCTAGTATTCCTTTGCTAACCTTTAGCCACATTGCATGATCAAGGATTCCAAACTTGTCATCACTGAGCGGAATATAAGTTCATCTTATGAACTTTCAGATCCATATAGTATCCATTGTTGTTCTCTAACACATAGATACTCGGCATTTCCTTTTAAATGGTTTTATTGGAACACTTCCAATCAACAAACCTTCACTTTTATATATCCTATATATATTTTGCGATTAATTTTCTGTCCTTTCGGAAGTTCGCATCAATGTAACTCTTTACATCGAACTCTTCCTTATCTCCATAGAACTAGTACTTCACAAGTACTTATCAAGTTCTCATGGTATTCCAGTAACCCTTACTAGAAGTAGACAGACATCCACTCGTCATGTCCCACATACGAGTTAACAGGATGAGCACATCAAATTGTCATGTCATACATACAAGATGATGAATGCATTTTGTTCTTGCCATGTCTATACATGCAAGATAATGGGATGATTACATACATGATAGATCCATATCTATTCTTAGTGTTCTTATTCTTCATAAGAATTGGTCACTTGGCCTTGGGATACTAACTCCATGTAACATGAAAAGTTTTCTCCCACTGAATCTGTGTACACTGAACCCTTCAGTACAGATTGCCAATGTATGCTCTCTCTTTTCCAGGTCAAGAGGTTTTCGAGAACTATCTCTATAGATCTCTATTCCTATCACATAGGAAACATCTCTATCTTCCTTAAAGATAATTTCCACTTTTTGGATTTCCATTCTAGAACATTTCCATTTCACATCAACATGTGGACTGTGAATACGCTCCCACTAAATCAAAGATCCCTTCTTTATCTTTGACATATCAACCAAACCCTTTGACTATATCATCAAAGTAAAGATCCAATTTTGAGCTGCTTGTACTAAATCAATCACATTGATTAGTCCATTGTAACTTATAGACTTCATTTGAATTAGTGGATTCATAAACCTTATAGGTTGTGTCACGTACACATCCTTGTTTTATTCCTCATGGAAATGCGGTTTTAGTATCCATATGCCAAATGTCTTCGTCATTAAGTTGCAATCAACAAGAATCATCCTTCTCAAAATGTTATCCATGTGTCTTAACACTTAAGACTCATTTGTACTTATGGATTTCATCCAATGGGTGCTACCATCAAGGTCATACCTTATGGTTGACATGGATGTCATTTAGGATGTAATGGTCATAAACCATAACTCAAAATTCGGTTCCTCATATGCATTTGGATAGTTGACTCATCACATGAACAACTCATCACATAGATAATTGAGGTGTATCTGTCAAGGATATAAGAACTCACAACTCCTTGTGATTCTCAATGTCCTTTATTAGTGTGGGGTATTCTTTTATTAAGAAGAATTCAGTTATTTGATAATCATTCTCTAACTCCTTAGAGTATGATTCCTTCTTGATTTAGACATCACCATGCCTTAATCATGAGTTCACTATGATACATTATCATAATCACTCGTAAGGATCTCAAACATTTGGTTCAAGTATTTCATTCATTGATCTCATCAAGAATTAACACTTTACCAAATTTGTACTTCATCTATGATAATCTTGAACACTTCAAGATACTCATATTGGTATTTCTCTAAACACCATTTGAAGTATTAACACTCATTCCAATAGGTATGTAAATACATCACATGTATTATACCTAATAGGATAATCATTCTCTCACTACCATTAGTGAAGATTGATTAATCATGTCCAAGATATTCGTGTCTCTTACTGGTTCTCTAACCAAAAGAGTCTAGATTTATCCATCACATGGAAACTAGAAATGAATTTCTCATGTTTGATGCTAATTTGATTGTTTGAGTTATCTAATAACTTTTAGGTATCATTTTATCTTATGCATATCGAATATCACAAGATAAATAAGGCATTGCCACAAAGATCATATCTTTTAGGATTGAAACATCAACTTTATTAATTGCCATCATTGTCATACAATATGCAAAAATAAAGTGTTTCTATCTATCGACAATATATGAAATAGCAGTTATCAACTCTATTTCGTGCCCTTTAGGCTGAAATAAACTGAAAGATACTCCTATCTATGGCAGCAACACTTGCTCCAATGATGGGTACTCCTTTCTTGGTCCTTTTACAAAGGCCATCACTTCTTTGCGGATCTTGCATATCATATATGATAGATCCATATCTTGGTATCATATACCTTAGATAAAGAAGCAGTTCATTTCATGATACCTTAGGTGGAGATATCCATCCCCTCCTTCATCTTCTTTTGTTCTTCCAGATATAGAGGGCAATTCCCTCATACACCCTTTCCCCATGTGCCTTGAGGCTGAAGACGGCTTGGATTGCTGGCTAGCATCAGAACACTTCTTAGCTTTGCCCTTGCCCTTGCCCTTAAGACTTACCTTTTCTTTGATCACATCAAAGATTATGGTTTATCTTTCGTCATCTTGCCTCTACTATCCTCAACATGTCCAACAACTCTGTCAACGCTTGTCAAAGTCGTTCATGTTGTAGCTTATCATGAATTGTATGATTCTCGCAACATTTGCAGTATCATACCAATAGCCAACTCTTAGCTCAGAAGGAATCCTTCTTAGCCAAGTTTTCCACATGCCCAATCACATTGAGTGTGTGGATACCTTACTAGATTTCCTTCTGTCATGACATACTAGGATAGTGTCTTGGAGACATCATATGTCTTATGTTGTCTCTGCAACTCATAGTTTAGAGAACACAACATTAAGCACTCCTCATCAATGTCATCCTCGGTATGCTTCCATGAGCATACTTTCAGCTATTGATGTGGTGGGATCGAGTTCATCTGGTTCTGGTATAATTAGGATTTAGAGCTTTTGCTCTTTGAGAACACTTCTCATCATCCTAACCAGTCGTGGAATTATTTCCATTTAGTTTGTTGGTCTCAAAGACCGATCACAAATAAAGTGATTTGTTGATAAACCATTTATTTTAACAAAAGGAAATATATGCAATTTTAGTCCAAAACTCTTTTGACTTGTTTGATTGATTTGAAAAGTTGACGATAAAATTAGGCCTTTAATTAATCATCGCTACCACTATTTTTATTCAAATTGATAGCCCTCACCATCAATTCGTAAGATTGTAGCGTACAACCTTCTAGTGGGCAAGATCCTGAAATCCTTTAAGTCATGAGTCAGCTAGGGCTGATCGCCCACAACTTAGATGTCTCAGGTAGGCAACTCTTACCAATTGCATCATATGCAACTCTTGATAAGATGTCATATACAACTCTTTGCAATGATCATCTCCATGCCTCAAGGTACTAGATCCCATCTAGATCACCTTGTTAAGTCCGACCCAAAGCAAACACGATGAACATGCACCCTGCTAGGGCAGACCCACACATTCATCCTTCACGCTTCCACGAGATAGACGGTGCACCACGCTAGGGCGTGCCCACACTTGGTCGATCAAGCTTTTCAAGTGTGTCGCATTTGGAAGGCATCTAAAACTTAATATTTTAATGAGGGATTTGGTTTTTATACATATACATATCCAATCACCACAATACATAGTACGTATCATATACATGCTATATCCCACAGAAAACATGCAGAAACGATAAAAAGCGATGATTATGGCCATCCTAATGTGATTCCTCGAGCCAAGAGGAATCACGGGCATCTAGGTCAACATCACATGCAACCTGTACAAGATGAACATATGTGCCTTGCCATCTGAGTTGATCAACTCATCACATGAATGATCTGTACTCTCCAGCCGGTCGTCTGGGTGCCACCAGTCGATCGGTTGGCTCCTCCAACCGATCGGTTCGCCTGGATGTCATGCATCTCATCATGTCCGCCACCCGGTCGTCTCGCTCCTCGATCGGTCATCAACCGATCGGTTCACTCCTTGAACCGACCGTCTGGAATGTCAACCGATCGGTTCACGCCTTGAACCGATCGTTTCAGCTGTTGTCTTGATGTCTGCCGGTCTTCGACATAACAGGAAATAAAATCTATCCTATTATTACATTGCTTAAATGAAGAAACCCCAAGTTACATTCGGGGGGGAGCAAAGGTAGGAAAGAATATTGAATTATTTCGAGTTACATCAGGAATAAGAGAGGGAAGATCGGTGCGCAGACTGAGATGCAAGCAACCTCAAACAACCACACACAGATAGGGGTTTATAGGCCATAATCACTCTACACACATCCACCACAAAACTCGTTTAAGGGCGACGCGTATCAAGTGCATTAATAATACATATCATATATGTAATTTGGGATTTGCGGATTTAGGATTGGACATGCATAAAGCCAATATTATTCGCATCGTATGCAATAAATAAATGTGACAAACCAAAATCGATCATATCGATATTCCTAAAATATAGAGCAGTTGATGTGGCTCTGATACCACTATTGGGTTTTAGGGGAGGCAGAGAAGGCAGTGGAAACAAAAATTTTCTCCCCCAAACCCATACCGAGGAAACGCGTCAACGTCTATATAATAGGAAAGGATGGTTTGTGGAATCATACCTTGTTCCGAGGCTTGCTCGGCGACAATACCTCGCGCTATGCGCGGTCTTCAACTCCGGTCTTGGACGGTGTCTGTGCAGCTCCTGGTTGCACCAGGACTGACTCCTCCTCCTCCTACCGGACTGTCGGATGACAGTTGTCCTCCTAAGCAGTAGAAACCTCCCGCCTCTGTAGTAGTCCACACGAACCACCTAGAACTCCACACTCCTTGTCCCACAAGGAAGTGGAAGGATTCACACCCTCCTGTTGACGTACTAGTCGCCAACACACTCTCCTGCCTCTAGTTGCAATTGTAGTTGTCCTTCCCTTGTTGCACCTCCCTTTGCGGGAAGTACTTGCTCGGGCTCTCTCTCAGTTACCAAAACCAGAGAGAACGACAACTTGCAGAGCAACTGGTTGCACTGAGTTGTTCTTTGAGAATCCCCCACTACCCCTATATATATAGGAGGGTCATGGGACATGGTTCTCTATCCCGGGCAATACGGGACTAAACGCAGGAGTAGAAGGGTTCGAGATTTTCCACAAAAAGCAATCGGTTCGCAACCTGAAATGATCAGTTCATAGTTGAACCGATCGTTTCGGCCATTGAGCTGATCGGTTGAACCTGAGCCGACCCTTTGGGGCACTCCAACCGATTGGTTGGTGCCCTGAACCGATCGGTTCATGGTCCTAATCCGGCTCAAAAAGACTTTCCTTATTTCTTTCCCAATTGGTATCGAATACCAATATTATTCCCAATCGAATTGGGCAATATGAAACCAAAGGAAAATTCTTGCCGACATGACTTTCCCAACTGGTCGATTGCACCAGTTGAGCCGATCGGTTCAACCCTTGAACCGGTCGTTTCAACCTGGCATGAGCCGATCAGTTGGACACTCCAGCCGACTGCTTCAGCAACCTCAGCCGACCGGTTCAACACTTGAGTCGGTCGATTGGGAGCACAGGTTGGGCAAAATCAGTCAATTGTGATTTCAATCAATCCGATACTCCAATCAATGCGTCCAACACCTTGAACCATATGATATTGAGCCATCGACTGATTGAATGTTTAATTGTACTACTAAACTCCTTTAGTAATCAATCTAAATGTTGCTTGTGGACAAAACTCCTCTTCCAGGTTAAATCCTATGTGTGTGACCCTGCAAGTCCACTTCACATTGGTAGTGAGAGTCCATAACATTTATGACTTCACAAGCAAAGAGAGGTGCCTAGTCACACATCATTGCTACCCAAGTGAAAGTAGAAAGTTGGAGAAAAACTTTCATCCTACAATCCGTGAATGGTGTTACAGTGAATGTATAATTCCTTTGTCACTGATATCCCAAATGAACTCGAGGCATGGAGCAGTCATCCTATCAATGTTCATTCACTTTCTTGATCTCAGAGTAGATTGAAGGAGATATGTATGACATCAATATCACATACTAATTCACACATGCGTGCACATGCCTATCTCAATCCTACTCATCAAGTGGCCATGGATATCAAACTCCCTCAGGAGGGACAAATCCCATATCTATCACTCACCCCTCAAAAGCCCCATGTGTCAAAGCCACCCAATCATCACCTTTATAACAACCCATGTTTCAGGACTGCGTTTGATGATGTCAAAGTGTGCCCAACGACATGTGTTGAGTGTAGTGATTTCTGGTCAAAGAATCACACTCACCACCATCACTGTGAGTACTAACTGTGACTACCATCTCATTGTTCCATGTGTCAAACTCACGGTGGGTCTGTCCGGTACACTTGTTCTCTAACAAGTACCTATGTGTTTGGTTTGATATCTCTATATCATGACTAATGAGATTTTGTCATCAACCAACACCACAATCTAGTCTTGTGTGTCATTGTTGTCTATCTACCTTCCATAATGACATCCGACTAGGGACATAACAAGAATGTACAAACTCTTAGCATCCGTATGATCTCATCGTTCAGGTCCTTAACCTGAAAGCATACATCATTGAGTACTGTCATTCTCTAGACATTCAATCTATTCTATCACTATCTCATATGACTAAACCAGAAAGAATTGGAAGCTTGCCTTTGATGTTTATCAAATCAATCTTAATGTATCCCACCAATCATCCCATGATTGGCTCTCAGGGCATACATACCAACACTCCCAGTCAACATAACAGGTTGGCTCAATCTTCCTCTTCATCAACTCCTCATAGACCTTCTTGATCTCCACGGAAGGATGGACAATCCATGGGTGCGGAATCGATGCAGTCGGTGGAGGAATGAACTCTGGAATCTCCATTGGTGTCGCGCGAGACGAAGATGCGTCGGCGGTATGCACCATTGTCGAAGAAGAAGAGGAAATAGAAGAAGGAGCTTGGTGCAGGTCGGAGAAGACAATCTCCGCTCGGTGTAGAACGTGCTCCTAGGATGCCCGTATCTGGGCTCTGATTGCTCTGGAAGATGTACGGCACAAGTGGAGGAGGAAATCTCTGAAGGTGTGACATCATATGACGACAATCCATCCCTTTTATAACCGTGGCCGGCGCTGCCGTATACCCATCGATACCATTGACGCGAGTCGATGGTATCGATTCATGTGGTGCAATCCATCCGCCGCTGGTATCGACGATTGTCGATAGCTTGATTTGGGGGCCCATATCGATGACGTGTCGATACTATTGATGGGTGTCGATGGTATCAACCGATCCCACAGATCGACTCTCTCGATGCAGCGATCGTCGTTGATTTCCTTTCGCGGATCGGTGACGTGTCGCGTCGATACCATCGACGCGAGTCGATAGTATCGACTTCTGGTTAGGGCAACACCCTCGCGAGGCCTGGCCGCCGCCTTCTGCCTGTAACTGGGTCAATACCATCGACAGGCCCGTCGATGGTATCTACTTCACTGAGACAATTTTCTTCTGAATATCTCTAGAGATCTCGATAGTATCGACACCCGTGTCGATATTATCGACCTCATTTTGGTGATCAACCTGTTGGTGTGTCGATACCATCGACGAGGCCGTCGATAGTATTGACGCAGTGTGATTCTTGCAGCTGCCAACCTGTACCCATCTCGATACCATCGACAGGCCCTTCGATGGTATCGACTCTGTCTCAGTCATGCACATAGAACAAAACGATCAAGGTATCTTTTTTACACTAAAAACAAAGACAACTCACACTAAAGCACAAATGTGAAAGAAACTAAACAAAGCTATCGATGGTTGGGTTGCCTCCCAACAAGCTCCCTTATTTAACATCTTAGGCTAGACGACATTAAGCTCATCATGCTTTTGGAAGCGCAATGAGTTTGACCTCATTCACTTTCCTTGTGTAATCTTCACTGAAATATAGTTTCAATCATTGTTCGTTGACCAAGAATGTTGTCTCACCATCTCGCACCATGATTGCGCCATGTGGCCTGACCTCCTCTATGGTGAACGGTCCACTCCATCAGGATTTCAATTTCCTGGGATGCATTTTCAACCCGGAGTTGAACAAGTGTACACGATCTCCTTTCTTGAAGACGCACATCTAAATATGGCGATCATGAATTAGCTTCGTTCGCTCCTTGTAGATCCATGAGCTTTCATATGCATTCATCCGTAGCTTGTCAAGTTCATTGAGCTCAAGCAACCTTTTCTTTCACGCTTCATCATAGCTCAAATTCATCTTCCTTAGTGCCCAGTGCGCTTTATGCTCCAATTCCACCAGCAAATGGCTGGCCCAACCATAAGCCAACCTAAACGGCGTAGTGCCTATAGGTGTCTTAAACGCCGTCCTGTACGCCCACAAAGTGTCTGGTAGCAGGGTGCTCCAATTCTTTCTCGTGGAAGCCACAGTGCGCTCCAAGATCTTCTTAATCTCCCGATTGGAGACCTCCACTTGCCCCTGTGTTTGCGGGTGGTACGGGGTACCAATGTTGTGCTTTACCCCGTACTTTTTCAACAGTGTCGCGAACTTTTGATTCCGGAAATGTGTACCTCCATCACTAATGATCATTCTTGGTACATCAAACCTATAGAAAATGTATTCTTTGACAAACCTTCACACTACAACGACATCATTAGTCCTAGTGGGTATTTCCTCTACCCACTTCGACACATAATCAACAGCTAAAAGAATGTACAAGTTAGAATTTGGGGACACAAAGGGTCCCATAAAATCAATACCCCACAAGTCGAACACCTCGACCTCTTGAAATACATTGAGGGGCATCTCCTGTCTTTTTGAAATGTTACCTGCCCTTTGGCAGGAATCACATTGCCGCACAAAATCATAACCATCCCTGAATAGAGTAGGCCAGTACAGGCCAGTTTCAAGTACTTTGGTGGCAGTCCGAGAATTTGCATGGTGGCCACCCGTCGGTAGTGTATGGCAATGACGAAGAACACTTTCGTATTCCACCTCCGGTACACACCTGTGTAAGACACCATCCCTGCACTACTTTAACAGAATAGGGTCATCCCAGAAATAATAATGCAATGAATGGAAAAATTTCTTCTTCTCTTGGTATGTCCAGTCATCCGGGATAATTTTGCAGGCAAGATAATTAACGATGTAAGAAAACCAAGGATCTTTCGATTTCAAGGATAAAAGTTATTCATCAGGAAATGTCTCGGTAATGGGTATATGCAAATCTTTCTCATCTACCCTTTCCAACCTAGACAAATGGTCCGCGACCACATTTTAAATGCCCGTCTTATCTTTGATTTCAATATCAAATTCTTTTAAAAGCAAGATCCACCTACTCAGTCTAGGTTTGGCATCCTTTTTCTCCATCAAGTACTTAATGGAGGCATGGTCCGTCCATACCACGACTTTTGATCCAACAAGATATTGCCGAAATTTTTCAAAAGCAAAAACAACGGTAAGAAGTTCTTTTTCGAGTTTATTGTCCACATGTTGTCCCAAAACAGCCCCAACTGTGAAATCTGACGCATCACACATTAATTCAAATGGCTTAGTTCAGTCCGGTGTTTGCACAACCTGTGCAGAAATCAATTTTTCTTTAAGCACGTTGAATGCATATAAACACTTGTCATTAAAATCAAACACAACATCCTTTTCCAACAACTCAGATAACGGTTTGGCGATTTTAGAGAAATCTTTTATAAAGCGACGATAAAAACCGATATGACCTAGAAAACTCTGAACCCCTTTAACCGAATTCGGTGGGGGCAATTTGGAAATGACTTCGATCTTAACTGGGTCTACCTCCAACCCTTTGCTAGACACTTTATGTCCAAGCACGATCCCTTCACTTACCATCATGTGGCATTTCTCCCAATTGAGGACCAAATGTGTGTCCTCACAACGTTGCAAAGCCTTGTCCAAATTGTATAAACACTCATCAAAGGACGCACCATAGACTGAGAAATCGTCCATAAAAACCTCCAAACAGCGTTCAACCATATCAAAAAAGATGACAAGCATGCAATGCTGAAAGGTTGCCTGTGCGTTACACAACCCAAATGGCATAAGACGGTATGCAAATGTTCCGTAAGAACAAGTGAAGGTGGACTTCTGTTGGTCCTTAGGATCAATGGAAATCTGATTGTACCCCGAATAACCATCAAGAAAACAAAAATGTGATCGGCCGGCTAAACGCTCTAAAATTTGATCAATGAATGGAAGAGGGAAATGATCCTTAAGCGTAGCATCATTCAATTGACGGTAGTCTATACATACACGCCACCTGGTTACCAAGCGGGTCGTGAAAGGTTCATTTAACAGATTATGTGTAACAGCAATCCCCCCCTTTTTAGGGACAACCTGTGTAGGACTCACCCACGTCGAGTTAGATATAGCATAGATGATACCTGCAGAAAGGAGCTTGATCACCTCCTTCTTGACGACCTCCATCATGCTAGGATTTAGTCGACATTGTGGCTGAATCACCGGCTTGGCTCCCTCCTCGAGCCGAATCTTGTGCTGGCATAATGTAGGGGAGATCCCCTTGATGTCTGCAACCGACCATCCGAATGCACCTCGGTGGTTCTTCAACACAATCAGCAGCTGATCTTCCTCCTCGGCACTCAGATATGCCAAAATAATCACAGGCAGCTTCTCTTCCTCAGCTAGAAATGCATACTTCAAGTGTGGTGGCAATGGCTTCAAATCCAAATATGGCAGGATGATTAAGGATGACTGAAGCGGTGGTGGGAGTTTGCCAAGGTCTTCATAGTACCTAGCATAAAAACATGGAAGCACCTGAAGCATCTTGGCACACTCCTGTAGTGACTTGCTTTTCATCCAATCATGTGTTATATTGACCAAGCAAGATTCAAGTGGTAATTCTAGATATGCATTGAAGACCGAACTCGCTATGGCCTCATCTTCAGTAGAGGGGGGAATGTCCTCCTCTTCATCATTAGGAAAACCCATAGCTTTGCTAAGGGACACAACCTTGGTCTGCTCCATGATGTCAACAACCAATGTCCCTTTCTCCACCTTAGTCATTACATGAGCCATATCTAAACATGGCTTCCCTAGAAAAAGTGAGATATTGTGATCAAAATGCTTCGCCATGCGACATAGCTCCTTAGCTTTAGATGACGTGGTGCTGGAAGGCATGACCATCTTGAACCGATCATCGACGATACCCAAGGTCAAACGACCTCTCCCCATCTCAAGTATCATGTCAGTTATAGCTTGGAAGGGTCGTCCTAGGAGTAACTCATTGCCTTGTTCATCTTACATCTCCATTACAACAAAGTCTGCTGGAAATACAAACCGATCTACTTTCACTAACACATCTTCACAAATACCATAAGGCTTCACCACTGAATTGTCCGCCAGCTGAATTGTCATATTGCTCAGCCTTGATTCTTTTAATCCCAATTTCTTGAATGTAGAGAGAGGCATCAAGTTTATGCATGCCCCGGAATCACACAGTGCTTCTCCGAATTTCACCTTACCAATGTAACATGAAATGTTGAAGCAGCCTGGATCCTTCCTCTTAGGTGGCAATGTGCCCATGATAAAGGCACTCACCTGCTCCTTGAGAACTATAACCTCTGTGTCAGGGTTCTTCCTCTTCTTAGTAATGATGTCTTTCAAAAACTTTCCGTAAGATGGAATTTGCTCTATTGCCTCTAATAATGGGATGTTGACAGAGAGCTTTCTGAAACTGTCCAAAAACTTCTTGAACTGGGCGTCCACCTTCTTTGCTTTCACACTATTTGGATATGGGACCGGGACTGCCTGTGCCCTTTGATGCGGCGACACATATGGTGTCCTTTTCTGTGTCTCCTCCTCAACAATAATGGGATCTGCAGTGACATCCTCTGCTATTTCCTCAACCGGCTCTGTGACTGAGATTGGCACCTCCTCAGTGGCCTCACCTTCGGTTTCTGACTAGGGTTTGCTTGGTTCATCGGCCCTAGGGTTTAAAAGCTTCTTGCCACTCCTTAGCAAGATTGCCTTCGCCTGTTGGTTTCCTCCCAGAACGTTTGTGTTACCCGGAAAACCTTGCTACACAGGCTTCTTCAGATTAGCTATTTCAGCTGCCATTTGCGCCATCGACGTCTCTATTGTCCTCATCTGAGCCCCATGGCTCTGTAATGTCTATACAAACTGATTCATAAATTCCCCCTGCTGCTTGATCTGCTGACCAAAAGTGTTCATATGTTCTTGGTTCTGCTTTATTACTTGGTTAAGCACCTCCGTTATCTTATCCTCCGCCACCGGGTGGGGTTTTGCATCGGGGTCCTGCAAAAAGTTATTCGGATCCTTCCATGAGAATTTCTTGTCCTTCCTCCATGAGTAATCATTATTTTTGTACCCCTACTGCTGGCACATGAATTTGACTTGAGCTTCATCCTCGGATTCAGTATCCACTCACTACTACAGAAATAGCATTCAGTGACACTTTTCTAGGCGTCGGTTATTAAGGAAAACCGACGCCTTCTATGTTAGGCGTCGGTTGTTTACAAAAACCGACGTCTATATTCGAAGACCAGCCAGACACGGGTACCGCTTTGTCTTCAGCATCGGTTGTTTATAACAAACCGACGCTTAAAGTCGCCCGCGAAATCCAAATTTCGATAAAAAAAAATAGTGTCATTTTCAGCGTCGGTTATTAAGGTAGAAACCGACGCCTATGTGCGATGAAAATTTGCGCGAAAAGTGTCACCTTCAGCGTCGGTTATTCAAGGATAACCGACGCCGAAGGTGGTTCCCGCCAAACAATTTAATGAAAATATCGTCCAATTGGACGTCGGTTTTTTCAAACAACCGACGCTAAAGATTTTAGGCGTCGATTGTTTTAAACAACCGACACTATTTGGGAACTTCATTACCCTCGATCGCCCGACTCTTCCCCTTTCTTCTGTTTCATTGTGAGCGATTTCTTCTCTACTGCCGCCGATTTCTCTCCGGTGATTTCTTCTCCAGCTCCCCTTCTCCGGCGCCCCCTTCTCCGGCGCCCCTTTCTCCGCCACCACTCCTGCTCGCCTCCGCTCCTGCCACCGTTGGACACCTGCTAGCCTCCGCTCCTGCTCGCCGAAGATCCTGCTGCTCTGCGTCGCCGCCGCCTGCTCGCCGCCGCTCCTGCTCACCGCCTGCTCGCCACCCTACTCGCCGCCTGCTCGCCACCCTGCTCACCGCCTGCTCGTCGCCTGCTCGCCACCACTCCTGCTCACCGCCCCCGCCGCTTGCTCCTTCCTCCTTGTTGCTGCTCTGCTCTACATCTCCTTGATCACGCCCTAACTCCGTTGCTCACAAGGTACTAGCATCAAGCCCTTCCTCTGCCATTCTTTCCATTCAATAATAGTCTCATCTCCTCGTTCCACACCATAACTTGGCTGATGTCAAGCCCATGCTCAAAAACATCTACCTATTCTATCCATGTTCGTGTGGCATTCCCATTTTCAGGAGTCAATGACCATCCTTTACAGAAATATCTGCATCTCAAGCATAATTGATCCAAAAAAAATACTACTAACTAACATGATTTAAATTGGCTATAATTAGAATCCCAAAACTCAAGAACACATATGTGTTTATGAATGAAACATTCTAAATAGGAGAATGTCAATTTAGACACATATACTATGTGGATGTGCACACAAGGAAGCATTCTAAATAGGTAGAAGATAGATTATCCTCCCGTGGACCAAGACCCAATGGTAACTATTTGTCGTGCATCAAAACAAAATCAGCAACCAAGGTATGATGCATAATATATATCCATTTTTTTACTTTTGGGGGTGCGCCTTATACTATTTGAAATCCTTGATTTTATCTTCTATCCTAAATAAAATTAAGGGACCCATGATTAGAAAACAATTCCAAACTTGGCACCCACACTAATTGGAAGGAAATAAAATATGATTATTGAAATGCACATTTGTGATGTGATACCTTTTTTAGGATGCATATATTAGATTCAACCTTTGAGACATCCTTTTATGAGTTCCAATACAATTAGGGTTTCATTTCATTGCCATTGTATGTATTATAATATGACATCTTTCACATAAAAATTAATTAAATTGAATCCTATTGGAACCCTAATTTAAATCCTAATTTGATTTAAACTTGTCCATTCTAGCATCCTAATTTGATTTGATTAAACCCTAACATTGTTTAAACCCTAACATCAATTGTGATGAAACCCTAACATGTACATATCTATTATTGTGTTTGTTGGCCTAGAAACCCGTCCAAGATTGACTCATTAGGAGTAAATCTTGGATAGTCCCCGGTTTGGGACTGTTCTTGAACACCTAATCTCACTTAGGATGTAAGTGTATAATGTGTATTGGGTTTTCGAGAAAATTTTGGTAGCATTTCCCCGTTTGTTCTCTAAGTACATATGTACTTAGAGAACAGCGGGGAAATGCTGCCGAAATTTTCTCGAAAACCCAATACACATTATACACTTACTAGTGAGATTAGGTGTTCAAGGATGGGATAGGTGGTACACATTTATTATATATAAGAATGACATCACATGTGTTTGTTGGCCTAGAATGTGAACAATCATTGTTTTTTATATTACTTGTACATTGGTATAAATTAGAATGAACAATCACTAAATTATATACTGTTTGTATGGAGTCCGACTTCATTGTAGATATCTATTATGGTGTTTGTTGGCCTAGAAACCCGTCCAAGATTGACTCATTAGGAGTAAATCTTGGATAGTCCCCGGTTTGGGACTGTTCTTGAACACCTAATCTCACTTAGGATGTAAGTGTATAATGTGTATTGGTTTTTCGAGAAAATTTTGGTAGCATTTCCCCGTTTGTTCTCTAAGTACATATGTACTTAGAGAACAGCGGGGAAATGCTGCCGAAATTTTCTCGAAAACCCAATACACATTATACACTTACTAGTGAGATTAGGTGTTCAAGGATGGGATAGGTGGTACACATTTATTATATATAAGAATGACATCACATGTGTTTGTTGGCATTTCCCCGTTTGGCAAAAGACAGTTCATTGATGATCCTATAGATGAAGAAGAGTACTATGATAAGTATGATGACTCCAGTCCATTCTCAGTTGGGTTGCCCACTCCACAAAATATTGAAGCTAATGATGACTTATATGTGCACGGAGATCACAATGAAGGATTGTTAATTGATAAAAGATCACAATTTTAGAGACATGTATGTTAATACAAATGCTAAATGTTTGCCTTTTTCTAGTTAATACAAATGCTAAATGTTTGCCTTTTTCTAGTTAATACAAATGCTAAATGTTTGCATTTTAAATGACATTTTCAGATGGCTGACCATGATGAGCATGATGTCCATGATGAGCATGAAGTCCATGATGAGCATGCTGTCCATGACGAGCATGGCGAGGATACTAATGTAAGTTCTAAAAACATATCCTGTATTTCTATAAAATTCATTATCTTCTAGTTATGTCATATATCCTATATTTCTATATTGGGCTAATTTAGTGTGTTTTATTTTTGTCAAATTTTAGGTTGATGCACCTGTACCCACTGAAGCACTAGAGCAACTTGATGCGCAGCACCAAACACTTAACAAGAAAAGGGGCATCACTCTGTTGAAGAAGTTATTAGCGCTGAGTGGTAGTGGATCCAAATTGGTGGTGGAGTTTGATAATGGAGGAAATCCAATTGGAGTGAACCGCAATAATTTTGTAAACTATCTTGGGTGTACCACTCGGAGCCATTGTGGTGTTAAGTATGACAATTGGCATAAAGTTCCTCAAGGGAAAAAAGACTTGATATGGAAGGATTTATGCGTGAGTTATTATTATTTGCAATTCTATTTTGTAGATTACAAATTCTATTATTTGCAATTCTATTTTGGATACTAGTTAATAACATTTCTATTTTATAGAATCTGTTTGCATTGGATGAGAAGTTGCATCGTAAAAATGTGATGCAACGCGCTGGAAAGATGCTTAGGAATTATAGGACAAATCTGAACAGAGAATACATAAAAGAGGGTGATAAGAAGAAGAAGTCAGCCCTTGAACAATGGAACTTCTTGGACAAAGAAGATTGGGACAATTTTGTTGCTTCAAGAAAATCTGAAGAATTCAAGGTATTAGGCGTCACTCCCAATTTAATTAATATACATTGTATTCACCTATTCAAGATTAACATTTAGTGCTACTAACCAAATATTTAATGTGCATACTAACTAGGCCCTCAGTGACGCACAAAAAGCAAGGCGTGCACTGAATGTGCATGACCACACTATGGGTCCAAAAGGCTATGCAAGCGTTCGCCAAAGACTACAGGCGGAGTCTGCGGCTACTCAGGAGTCTGCTCCTACTCAGGAGTCTGCCACACCCATGCCTCGCCATGATATCTGGATAGCTGGCAGGCAAAATAAGAAGGGTGAAATAAAGAAGCCTGTAACTGCTGAGGCGGCTGCAAAAATGGTAAAATACAACTCTTAGAGAAATCGTTTGAATATTGATTATTTGTGGTGTTAACTTACCAATTTCTGTTTATGGTGATTAGCGGGAGCTGCACGAGCAGAGGAAACAAGGCACGTTCATCCCTCAGGGCACAAGGGATGAATTGACAGTTGCTCTGGGTAACCCAGAGCATCCTGGATGTGTTAGAGGTGCCGGCGCTGGTGTTGGCATCAAAGCATTCTTTGGGCCATCCCAGCGCAAACCCAGAGCGGGACTTTCTCAAGAAGAGGTAACCTATTCTTTTTTTAGAATGTTACTGCAAAAGGAAATTCATTAATAAGAAGTTAATGTTTCTTTTATCCATGTATAGGAGAATAAGAGAGTTGAGGATTTAGTTGCTAAGAAGGTCAACGATGTAGTTGCTGAGAAGGTCAAGGAAGAATTGCTGCGGTGGCAGGCATCTCAGGCTTCCAATACGCCTATGGCGACCCACTCTTCTCCTGATGCACAGACTGCGAGTAATCCTGGAGACCCATCGCCTAGCACGTCTGCTGTAAGTATTGTTTATGACATTGTACCTAGTCTTTTCAGGATGATATGTTTTCAAGATTATATGTATATATGTATAACATTCTTTACGTAAATTTGTAGGCATTGAAGCCATGCCGCTTAAGAATAGAAGACTATGTTGTTGCAGAGGCGCAAGCTTACCCGTCCCTTTCTGGGGAAAGGTTTCACGGGACTCCAATGCCACAGGGCTATGTTCGTGTGGGCCCATTACGTGTGTTACCCGATTGGAGGGAAGTTGCGTTGCCATATGCCCACCCAGATATTGATACACTTGGTGAGGCAGAAGGTGGGGTCATATTGTGGCCCAAAGCAGATGTCGTCTACACGACTGAAATTGTAAGATAAATTTACATTGATTTAGACTGTTAATGTGTATATATTATGTCAACTGATCTGAAATTATATATACAGGTTAAAAAGAAGACACCAGGAGCACCTAGGCCTCCACCTCCACTTCCCGCATTACCCAATTGGGTTCCAACTGACCTAACATACCCGTTAGGTCCTGCTTGTAGGGGAATGGCATGTTGGCTACGTGCACATAATATAAATTGCCCTATAATAGTTTCTTTAGATGCAGATTATGCAGGTCGATCATACGATATCTCTTTATTTATACAAGATATTATTGAGCTGTTTATGTATGATTGGCTGAATACATCAATGATAGAGACATGGATAAGGTGAGATCTTGTTTATACTTCCATATACCTTGTGTAAGATCCGGTGATCTGGTTTCTTATATATTAATGCATACGTAATACATGTTTTGCAGCTACTTAGTCGAAGATCATTGCAAACAATTTGCATTTGATCATGTGGGATTTTTGATTCCATCATTGATTAGTATGGTAGCTAAAAACCCTGATAATGTTCAACAATATTGTATAGATGCTTTTACAATTTTTGGTCAGCAAAAGAAGACGATAATAATAGCTCCATTCAATGTCAAGTAAGTTTACTTTATTTATAATTTGGACTTAAGAAAATTCCATTTTTATTGTGCATTTTGAGTTATTAATTGTTAACTTTTTACCTCTAGCGGTAAACATTGGGAGTTACTAGTTATTGTCCCCGGGACGTTCACTGTTTATTATCTAGATCCCGTGGGAAGTACATTAAACACTAAAATTGGACACGTAATGAGAATGCCATTATTCTGGTGAGAAATATTTCATTTTTGTATCTGTTAACATCTGTTATTACATTACTATTTACTTATGTAATTTACTATGTTATATTAACATGTAGGGGTTTAGATGCATTCAAAAAGGCTGGAGGAACGGTCCCAAGGAAAAAGAACCAACCAATAAATTGGGAGAACGTACAAGTAAGTTCCCGACTCCAATGTATATATTATTGATGTGAATTGTGCTTAGTTGTATTATGTTGTATGTTTCAATTTATAGTGTGATTTATGCAGATGATTATCAAACATGCCGCATTGGAAATCGATTGCATACATGAGGTATTATATATAGTCTCATTAGTTAGTATGAAATATATCAATCTTATTTTTATATTATTACTTATATATATACATCATTCTCTTTGCAGGTGTTTAAAACTGACCACACTATAGGCAAACGCTTAAAAAATGTACATGCTCCATATACGAGGGAATTATTAAATGAAGTAAGAGAAGAATGGGCAAAAGCCATACAAGCAGTGGAAACTGTAAGATATAATTGGGATGTTGATAGCGATAATGAATGATACTTTGTAAATGAATATTTCTGAATGTTAATACATGTATTTGAATGTTTCTATATGTGTGAATGTGAGAATTGAATTGATGTCTGAATGTATATACTTGTGTGAAATTTTGCTTATGACTTTTGCAGGTTTGCGGCCTGTTTGTAGGCTGATATCAATGGATGTCGTAAACCTGCAGTTCAGAAAACTGAACTGCAGGTTCTCATCCTACTGACCAGCCACAGCAGGCCTGCAAACTGATATGAAAAAAATATATATATAAATAGGCGTCGGTTATTTATAAAAAACTGTCAGCAAAGATCTACAGCGTCGGTTATTTATAGATAACCGACGCCTTATGTGGCCAAAGCAGTCCTCGAAATGGTGTCGGATATTCGTATCAAACCGACGCCTATTTAAATTAGAGGCGTCGGTCTTTTGTTATATAACCGACGCCAAAAGTGTTCGCGCCACAAAAAATGGCGTCATTTAGGACACTTTATGCGTCGGTTATCTACTAAATAACCGACGCTATAAGCAATATACGCGTCGGTCCGTTAGTAAATAACCGACGCAGAAAGTGCAGCGCGAACCCTTTTGGCGTCGGTTATCTACTAAACGACCGACGCTGATAGGTTAAATAGGCGTCGGTTAAACAACCGACGCCGAAGTGTTCGACCTTTAGCGGCACCCACATAGGCGTCGGTCGAAAACCGACGCCAAATGGGGTTAAACGACCGACGCGAAAGGCCACTTCTGTAGTAGTGACTTTTGCAAGCAGTTTCTTTGCTAGAAGGTCCATCTTCTTATTCAACTCTTTGATGGCCTTTGACTCCCCCGCATCTCAAACGTGCTCTACGACGTCCCTGTCGCCCCAGGATTGCTTCTTGTCCATGTTCTTTAGAATTTCCCAACACCTCGTGTCTGTGTTGTTCAAAAAGAACCCTGAACCGGAAGAATTGAGGTTACTTCTATCATGCTCGGAGAGAGCAAAATAGAAGATTTTGACCTGTGTCTCTTTGTCAAGCCCATGATGCGGGCACCTCCTAAGCATGATCTGAAACCTTTCCCAAGTCTTAGAGTAGGTCTCTCCTGCCTTCTGGGTAAAATTGTGGATTTTCCTGATCATGTCATTTGTCTTCTCGGGCAGAAAGAACCTTTCAAAGAATACTTCCACCATGTAGTTCCATGATTCCACATATTCATCATCAAGATTGTGTAACCATTCTCGTGCATTTCCTGCCAGAGAACTCGGGAACAAATTTAAGTAAAGCATCTCTTGTGGAAATCTCTCAATTTTAATCATGTCACAATTCTCCACAAATTGGCTTATATGCATCACCGGGTCTTCATTCTTGAGCCCATGGAATGCATTTGACTTGACCAAGTTGATTAATGTAGGATCAATCTTATACGTCGGAATGTTGATCGCCTGCTTCTTTATTGGCCCCTTAGAAGCGGATGAGGAAGAAGCTTTGATCTTCTCCCATATCGTTTGTTCCTCTGCCATTTCTTCTTGTTGGTTTGATCGTAGTCTTCCTCATCGTCCGGTTCCGGCAGTGGAACCTCTGGTGGTTGTTGCGTGTAGTTAATACTACGCGTCCTCACCATGCACAATACCTGCAAAATGAAAATTTAAGTTCAGTACCGTGCTAGACGATTATAAATTGGAAAGATAGACTATGAGTTTTAGAAATGATTTCAAACTAATAAAAAGTAAAAAGTGGCCTAGAATGGCCGCTTGCAGCACTCAAAGTGCCGACAATTGTCGTGTCTCCGGCAACGGTGCCAAAAACTTGACACGAAATTTCTGTGCGTAGAACGCAAGTGTACGCGTCAATGTAACATAGGCCTTTGTGAGGCCCGAGTCGAACTCAGGGACACTGAATTATCGGAGACTACTACTAACTACTCGCAATCATCTAGACTGGTTAAAAAGTCAGAAGTTGTTGTAAAATTAAAAGAAAATGAAGTAAAACAAAACAAAACAATCGATTAAAAGTTTAGTTTAATCAATTCAAGTGGAGATCTTTAGGGTTGCAGTTTCACCGTAGGTTATCATTGTATGAATTTCTATATAGCAACCCAGATTTATCTCTCTTTCCGGGTAGTGGCCTGTAGTCAGAATTGCCCACTGTCGTGGTACAATTCACTACCTATGTCTAGGTCGGTTCCACTATCGTAGTAACCTATACCCTAAACTAGGTGTATTAGAATCGACCTCTGGGTATCCACCATTAACCTTACACCACCTTGTTCAAGGGATTTGTTAATTAATGTGAATTTGTTCTCTTTTCAACCATTAATTCTTCTTTCAAAGCAATTAAGGGCATTAGATTATTATTATGGTGATCAAGCATAACAATATAATTGAGAAAACGAATTCATACCACGGATTTAAGAGATAAATGATGAATTAATATGGTAAAAACGTCATACAATGCTTCCCTGGGCTACTCCCGGTCCTAAAGACAAAGGGGATTAGGCCCCCATGTTCATCTCAAAGAAAAACATGGTAGAGAAAAAGGGACACATGGAGAAAAATGTGAATAAGAAATGAAACCCCTGAACGGAGGAGATCCAAGCGTTCCTTGGCGTGGAATATGCGATCTACAGCCTTTCGGCAGTGGAGAACGTCTTCTTCGGCCTTCGGAACGGCTGGGGCGTGCTTCTGGGCTCTGTTCTTCTCTCCACACCTTCTCGGGACGTGTGCAGTGGCTAATGACGTGATCCTTTGCTCTAGGCCACCGTCATTAGGTATAATCACCAAGTTAGGTTGTAAAAATATCGTAGCCATCGGATTTAGATCAATCTGAAGCAAACTTGTATCTGACGGTGTCGATACCATCGACGTGAGTCGATGGTATCGACTCTGCGTGATATCAGCAAGTCTTCTTTTCCTTCATCACTGCACCTGATGCTGACTCGATACCATCGACTCGCGTCGATGGTATCGACATTCTTAGGCGTCAGTTTTATCCCTTTACCGTCATTGTATCTCCACTTGTCGATAGTATCGACTGCTGGGTCGATAGTATCGACTATCGTCTCGCCAGCAACCTGATGGTATCTCGATACCATCGACTCTCCTGTCGATAGTATCGACTCTGTGATGCTCCTTGCGGCTGGCTACCTGTGGTTGTGTCGATGGTATCGACCACTATCGATGGTATCGACAGCAGCAGATATGTGTTTTTCCTGAAATTGCAACACAAAACCACATAAGCCGAGATAAAACATATTATTGTAATCATTTATGCTCAAAATACTAAAATAAGGGAGATTTGCCACTGAGAAGGATCATAGACCAAAGTAAATGTATTATGCAATATTAACCACCAACATGACCAATAAATGCATAAAACACAAGTAAAACAAGTCTATAAATGTGACTCAAAATCATCGCATCAGACATGTTGAGGATAGTAGAGGCAAAGATGAAGAAAGATAAAAACCATAATATTTGATCGATGAGGGGTAAGTCTTAAAGGTAAGGACAAGGGAAAAACAAAGAAGTGTTTTGATGCTAGCCAGCAATCCAAGCCGTCTTTAGCCTGAAGGAAAAAATGAAGAAGGACAAGCCTAAGTCTGTGATGTTGATCAACAGAAAGAAAGGTGAGTCCAAGGGCAAGGGCAAGGGAAAAGCTAAGAAGGGTTCTAATGCTAGCCAGTAGCCCAAGTCATCTTTAGCCTCAAGACACATGGGAGGGTGAACGAGGGAATTGTCGTCTATATCTAGAAGAATAGAAGAAGAAGAAAGAGGGGATGGACATATCCACCTAAAGTATCATGAAATGAACCGCTTCTGAGGTATATGATACCAAGTTGGAGATCTAACATATATGATATGTAAGATCTACAAAGAAGTGATGGCCTTTACAAAAGGACCAAGAAAGGAGTACCCATCATTGGAGCAAGTGTTTCTGCCATAAATAGGAGTACCTTTCAGTTTATTTCAGCCTAAAGGGCATGAAATAGAGTTGAGAACTGTTGTTTCAATTTTCCAATAGAAACACTTTATTGTTTCATCTTGTAGTGACAAGATGACTATCAATATAGTTGATGTTTCAATCTTTGTGGCAATGCCTTCTTTATCTTATGGTACTTGGTATGCATAAGATAAAATGATACCTAAAAGTTATTGATAACTTAAATAATCAAATTAGCATAAATCATGAGAAATTCATTTCTAGTTTCCATATGATGGATAAGCTAGACTCTTTTGGTTAGAGAACCAATAAGAGACATGAATCTCTTGGACATGATTGATCAATCTTCAAGAAAGGTAATGGAATAATGATTATCCTATTAGGTATAATACATACCTATTGGATTTAATGCTAGTACTTCAAATGGTGTTTAGAGAAATACCAATATGAATATCTTGAAGTGTTCAAGAATATCATAGATGAGTTATGAATTTGGTAAAGTGTTAATTCCTGATGAGATCAATGAATGAAATACTTGAACCAAATGTTTGAGATCCTTATGAGTGATTATGATAGTGTATCATAGTAAGCTCATGATTAATGCATGGTTATGTCTAAATCAAAGGGAGTCATACTCTAAGGAGTTATAGGATGATTATTAAATAACTAATTTCTTCTTAAATAAAGAATACCCTACACTAATAAAGGACTTTAAGAATCACAAGGAGTTGCAAGTTCTTATATCCTTAATAGATACACCTCAAATATCTATATGATGAGTTGGTCATATGATGAGTCAACAATCTAAATGAATATTGAGAAACTGGATTTTGAGCTATGGTTTATGACCATTACATCCTAAATGACTTCCATGTGAACCATAAGGTATGACCTTGATGGTAGCACCCATTGGGATGAAATCCATAAGTGTGAATGAGTCTTAAGCGTTAAGACACATGGATAACATTTTGAGAAGGATGATGCTTGTTGATTGAAACTTAATGACTAAAAGATTTGGCATACATATACTAAAATTGCATTCCTATAAGGAATAAAATGAGGATGTGTGCGAGACACAACCTATAAGGTTTATGAATCCACTAATGCAAATGAAGGCTATAAGTTATAATGGACTAATCAATGTGATTGATTGAGTACAATCAACTCAAAACTGCGATCTTTATTTTGATAATATAGTCAAAGGGTTTGACTCATATGATAAAGATAAATAAGGGATCTGTTAATTAGTGGGAGCGTATTTCCATTCCATATGTCGATGTGAAATGGAAATGTTCAAGAATGGAAATTCAAAGTGGAAATTATCTTTAGGGAAGATAGAGACGTTTCGTATGTGATAGGAATAGAGATCTATAGAGATAGTTCTAAAAAATCTCTTGACCTGAAAAGAGAGAGCATACATTGGCAATCTATACTGAAGGGTTTAGTGTGTACAGATTCAGTGGGAGAAAACTTGTCCATGTTACATGGAGTTAATATCCCAAGGCCAAGTGTCCAATTCTTATGAGGAATGGGAACACTAAATGGATATATCATGTATGTAATCATCCCATCATCTTGCATGTATGGACATAGCAAGAATAAAATGCATTCATCATCTTGTATGTAGGACATAACAATATGATGTGCTCATCCTGATGACTTGTATGTGGGACATGACGAGTGGATGTCTGTCTAGTTCCAATAAGAGTTACTGGAATACCATAAGAACTTGAGAAGTACTAGTTCTATGGAAATAAGGAAGGGTTCACTGTAAAGAGTTACAATGATGTGAACTTCCGATAAGGACAAAAAATTAATCACAAAATATATGAGATATATAAAAGTGAATGTTTATTTAAAAGGAAAAGCCATGTATCCGTGTGTTAGAGAAGATTAGTGGATGCTATATGGATCTGGAAGTTCCTGAGATGAACTTATAGTTATTCTGGTCATTGATGACAAGTTAGGAGTGCTTGGTAATGCAATGTGGCTAAAGGTTAGCAAAGGAATACTAGATCACATATTACGACAACTCCATCTCATACATGTGATGTACAATGAAGAGATGAAAGACATGCAGTTAATACCGACTTTGGCAAGGTGTTTCCATAACTCACTATGTTATCACTAGACCACAGTAACATGTGGGACATGTTTCAAAATCACTAATAATATGATTCAAGGGTGATTGGATCACAGTGCAAGTGGAAGTCTATTGGTATGTATGCCCTGAGAGCCAATCATCGGATGATTGGTGGGATACATTAAGATTGATTTGATAAACATCAAAGGCAAGCTTCCAATTCTTTTTGGTTCAGTCATATGAGATAATGATAGAACATATTGAATGTCTAGAGAATGAAAATACTCAATGATGTATGCTTTCAGGTTAAGGACCTGATCGATGAGATCATACGGATGCTAAGAGTTTGTACATTTTTATTATGTCCCTAGTCGGATGTCATTGTGGAAGATAGATAGACAACAATGACACACAAGACTAGATTGTGGGGTTAGTTGATGACATAATCTCATTTGTCATGATATGGAGATATCAAACCAAACACATAGGTACTTGTTAGAAAACAAGTGTACCGGACAGACCCACCATGGGTTTGACACATGGAACCATGACATGGTAGTCACAGCCAGTTCTCACAGTGATGGTGGTGAGTGTGATTCTTTGACCTGAAATCACTACACTCAAAACATGTCATTGGGTACACTTTGACATCATCAAACGCAGTCCTAAAACATAGGTTGTTATAAAGGTGATGATTGGGTGGCTTTGACACATGGGGCTTTTGAGGGGTGAGTGATAGATATGGGATTTGTCCCTCCTGAGGGAGTTTGATATCCATGGCCACTTTATGAGTAGGATTGAGATAGGCATTCGCACATATGTGTGAATCAGTATGTGATATTGATGTCATACATATCTCCTTCAATCTACTCTGAGATCAAGAAAGCGAATGAACGTTGACAGGATGACTGTTCCATGCCTTGAGTTCATTCGGGATATTAGAGACAAAGGAATTATACATTCACTGTAACACCAATCATGGTTTGTAGGATTGAAAGTTGTTCTCCAACTTTCTATTTCACCTAGGTAGCACTGATGTGCAACTAGGAACCACTCTTTGCTTGTGAAGTCGTAAGTGTTATGGACTTTCACTGCCAACGAGAAATGGACCTGCAGGGTCACACACATAGGATTTAATCTGGAAGAGGAGTTTATCCACAAATGATGTTTAGATTGATTACTAAAGGAGTTTAGTAGTTCAATTAAACACTCAATCAATTGATAGCTCAGTATCATAGTGTTCAAGGTGTTGGATCGATTGATTAGAGTATCAGATTGATTGAAACTACAATTGACTGATTTTTCACAATCTTCACTCCCAACCGATCGACTCATATAATGAACCAATCGGCTCAGCTTGGTGAACCGATCGGCTCATGTGATGAATCGATCTGCTCAGGATAGGTTGAGATGACCAGCTCAAGGGTTAAACCGTTTGGCTCAACTAGTCCAAACGAGCGAGTTGGGAAAGTCAGGTTGGTGAGAAATTTCCTTTCGTTTCACTTGTCCAATTTGATTGGAACAAGGGTTGGTATTTGGATCAATTCGAAACAAAATAGGAAAAGTCAATCGGGAACTGATCAGGACCACAGACCGATTAGCTTAGAAGTGAACCGATCGGCTCAGGTGCCCCACCCGATCAGTTCAGGTGTGAACCGATCGGCTCAGGTCCCCAATCGACCGTTTCATATTTGAAACGATCGGTTCAGCTGGCGCAGTTGGTTGTTTTTATGGAAAAACTCGAACCCTTCTACTCTTGCTTTAATCCCGCATTGCCCGAGGTAGAGAACCCTATCCCATGACCCTCCTATATATATAGGGGTACTAGGGGCTTCTCAAGTACAACTCATAACACCAGTTGCTCTGTAAAGTTGTCATTCTCTCTAGTTGTGGTAACCGAGAGAGCCCGAGCAAGTGCTACCCGATAAGGGAGGAACAACGAGGGAAAGACAACTATAGAAAGACAACTGGTTGCAGGAGAGTGTGTCAGTGACTAGTACGCTGACAGGAGGGTGCGACTCCTTCTGACTCCTTGTGGGACAAGGAGATCGGAGTTCCAGGTGGCCTGTGTGGACTACTATAGAGGTGGGTAACTTCTGTTGCTTGGAGGATAGTTGTCAATCCTGATAGTCTCGGTGAGACCAAGAGATTCACAGACACCGTCCAAGACCGGAGGTGAAGATTGCACAAGCCGCGAGGTAACATCATTAAGCAAGCCTCAGGATAAGGTATGTCTCTACAAACCATCCTTCCTATTGTATAGACGTTGACGTGATTCCTTTATTCTGGGTTTGGGAGAAGAAATTTTTTGTTTCCTCTACCATCTTGATCTCCTCTAAAACCCAACATGTACTTCATCTCACCATGATCCAGGACTCATAGATTAACAAGTCAGGGGTTTGGAAACCCCTCTCGCCTAATCTCTGTGAGTAAAGTGATATCATCGGTCGGGTCCACAATGTTAAATCGAGACACATGTTGGGAGGCAACCCAAATATTAGATTTCCTTCTTTTAATTTTTGAATTTTTTTTTATTTATTTCCTATTCTTTTCATAAAAGTTTCTTAAAAATAAAGGTCATGGGTTTGCCAACCCAATCTGATTTCTGTATAGTTGATGTGGTGCAACAAATTCATGATTGAAATTGCCATCTGTCTATCAAATCCCCCGCCTAGTTGCCCGATTGATAGATCTCTCAATCTTGTGTGCTAATAAGAATGCATGGAGTGGGCCTCATGGCTCGATGAAGTTGATTTTCAATTATCAAATGAGTTCCTTTTTCCATAATAAATTCAATTTCCTTCTCTTTGATAAATCTATTTTTACCTTTTACGGGAAACATTGTTTTTTGGAAATAACAACCTTTGTTATCCCTATATTATCACTAATAATCACTACCACAATATATTGAGGTGATTGATACTTTTCATGATGCGACATGCAATCTCTATGAACTAGGCAACTATCTCATGCATGCATAGTTTGTAACCACCAACTTTTTAGGTGTACCTAAAGTCTCAGTTTTGCAGCTATAACAGAAGTGAGGTGCAAGGATCAGAAAGCAAAACTATTGAAAATCATAAACAAGGTCACACATTCCAACTCATCCCCCTATGTCAACACCATTGGCATCAACAATAAACAACATCAACGGTGAACTCCATCATTTTCAACCTAGCCCTCTGAAAACTGAAGAGATACTATGGCCATCAGATCAAGAATTTCAACTCCATTACTCCTAGGACACTTATGTCCCTTGGGGATACTGCTTCATGCACCCGACACACTAGTGTGACCTCCCTCTATAGACCTAGATTCAATCATCCACTGGTTGTTTGATCAACAAGTCATTTCCCTTGAGATAAGACGATGACTGGACACATGTTGCAGATAATGGACCACACATCCGAGGACACCCTTTCCTCTGCCAAATGATGATCATGGAAACTAGTGGCCATGACAGAACACAAAGGAGGGCCTCACCAAAGGGGGGTGAGGAACCCATTCTTTGGGTTTCTATTGTGTGCTCTTAGATGAAGAGCATCATCCATTCCTTCCATCTCCATATCCACCACCCTCCATATCAAATCCCCTCCATGTTTAACTTTTATCTGTGTGAGTATGAAGAGAATTTTGAAGTTAAGGGTGGAGGGTGGGTGGTAAGACATCCCCACCACTTCAACTCTAAACCAACATTCTTTGTCATTTATTTGCATCTTCTTTTTTTGCACTTTTAATTTGTTCTAATGTGTGTGAGTTGTGCCTTTTGACTAGCTGGTCATTTTGATGTATGCAAAAATTAAAAATATATAAATGTACTATTCCCTTTTTCTTGAGCTAATCCGTGCAAAAGGAAATTTTAAGGAACAAGCATGTCTTGAACAAATCTGAGCCCCAATAACAACAACGGAGCATTCTTTTCTCGAGAAATTGATGAGAAGCAAAAAGTGTAAAAAAGGTCAAGCTGCAGGTGCCCCCGATATGAATTGCAACAAAATTTGTAAACACTTCTTTACCCTGCATTAACTGAATTAACTGATATAATATGATGATTTGATTCCAATGTAGGAATAAAATGAAGAAGCACATGTCGCCTCTTGTTTCAACCTTTCTTCCATCATTTCATATCTCTTCTCCAACAATAAAGAGAAAAAAATATCCACTATATGCCAAACCCTATGTTTGAGGTGTCATCCCTTCCAAAAATACACCTCCTTCTCAATTTTCATTTATGACATGGCCTAAATAAAAGAGGCCCATGAGCCCAAAAGAAAATATGTGGTCAATGTAACTACAACCAAATAAAAGGCACGAGTGGTATAGAGGAGAGGCAAATAAATTAACTAAATCTCATCTTGAGTCGAATAGAGGAGAGACTAGGTAAACATGTTTATGCCATGTCTTCTTCCGCCTTTTTCATCTAAATTTTCATGACCGTCAGATTTATAAAAAAATTTGCCACAACAGACAATCAACCCTAAGTTTTGCTCCCTTCCATCTTGGACAGATAGATCACAAGTGTTATTGAGATGAAAGCAGTTCTTTGCAGGTTTTGGAATCTAGAGAATAGAGGAACAACCCCCAATCAGGGGATATCCAAGTGTGGTTACATGACCCCAAAGCAGTAGGGTCCCTTGATCGTATTTGGTGGAAGAGGATCATAAAGTATGCTCAGTTGGGAGAGGAAAGTCCGGATCCTAGTATAAATTAGTTGCCTTCCTTTTTATTTTGATTTACTTGGGATATGAAAAGGTTTAAGTTCATGGTAGTTTGATGACTATATTTGTACCCATCTTTGCATGTTATTTTGCTTGCTTTTTAGTGGCTATTGTGTTTCTAATTCCTAGTTTTAGCTTTACATTTACCTAAGTACAATTATCTCCTTTTTTCTGGAATTTAATGCACTTTATATATTTTTCATGTAGTACCAGCCAAAAATATTCTTCAATGCTAGATGGAAAATCAATACCTTATGATGTCACGTCTCAAGGGAAGGAAGGCCCCAAAAGCTTTCCATTGTCCACCTGCCAACCACCCAGTCAAGAGGCTTCACCAGTTGCCCAACTCAAACCGCTCTCTATTGGGAGTCTTCTAGATTCTTCAGTTTTGAGCATGCTCCTAGCATGCATCCTACTCCATTTAGGTCCATGCTCACTAGTACAAAAATTATCTGTAACGTTGGTTAAAGAAACTCTATAATGTCGGTTAAAAATGTGTGGGTGACACTCATCCACAAGTCTAAGATATCGATTCTTTGGGGGTGGCAAAACTGATGCCAGAGATCGAACCTCGATCATAGGAGTCTTAGGCTTCAATTGCTTTCTAAAAAACCAACGTCACAAAAGCCATACCAAGTCACATTTGTAATTGGTAAAGGACCCTGTATCGTCGGTTTTGGGAAGAAATGACACCTATCATGATGTACAGTGTTGGTTTCAAACATAAATAACCAATGACTATGATGTAAAATGATGATTGAGTCTAAAAAACTAACGAATATGACATGTTGCCCAGTGTGGTCGTGCTATCTAGAATGGTTGTTTGGATTGTGTCCTTTAATGTCAGTTATTTTACTAAAACTGACGAATCAGGTCTATAATGTCGATAGTTTTATTACAACCAACACCTAAGTATTGGTTTTCTTTAAATAGAAGGCGTACAAACATGCTTCTTGGTTGGTCAGTAGAATGTAGAACCTATAGTTCAGAACTCGAGTTTTGCAAGTTAACAACATCCTGTGAGTTCCTCTTAACAATAGGCCACCAAACCTGCAATAACAAACATAATATATGCATATAATTCTATTCATTCTCCAATTTCATTCCAATCACATGTGAAAGCATAAATCTTCACATTCATTCACACACATGATACTTTATTTACATATACACCAATTTCATTCGCATGACATGCAGAAACACAATTCATTCATTCATCTTCACATTCATCCAGATGTATATAGATCATCATTCACATATGCACAAATAATTTACTCAAATAAAATTAAAGTTGCAAAATAAGAACCACGTGTTTGAGATAAAAATAATGACATCAAACTTTCGAAAAGTCATTCCTTATCCCAATCAAATTCAAAGTTCACTTACCTTTTGAATGTTTTTGCCCATTGTTTTCATGTCTCTAGGGGTGTAAACGGTGTGGGTACGGTGCAGGTCTGGCCATACCCATACCCATACCCATCTAATTTAGCGGGTCCGGTTCCGGTTCTAGACCCGCATAATACATAACCTGGACCCGCACCATACCCGTACCCGCAATAATAGCAGGTATGCGGGTAAGCGGTTCTATAAAACATCATATTGTTTATGTAAGAGAAATGACTATGTTATATATATTTAACACAACAAGATATTGTTATCATATAGTATATTAACATGTAATAGTTATATTAGAAAATGCTATATTCTATACAATAAAATTAATTGAATAATTGTTTACATATTTGTAGTCATGATCGTAACATTTAATTTATGTAGAAAGTAATGTAGATTAGTAGACATTTTAATTTTAAGTTTACATATGATGTTCGTTATTGTAACTAGAATAGTTAATTCTTAGTTATATGACTAGTCTCAACCTTAGAGTAGGATATAATCTCAATAATTATATTAATTAGACAAGTAAAGTATGATATATATAACATAATATTTTAATAGTTACTTATGTATAGCGGGTACACGGGTCTAGCGGGTCTGGGTCCAAGCATACCCATTATTGGACCCACTTATATGTGGGTCCAAGGGTATACGGGTCCAAGGGTATGCGGGTATAAAAAATTAGACCCATGATGGGTTTTTTAAAGGTCTGGATTTGTGGGTCCGTGGGTCTACCCGTACCCATTTACAGCCCTACATGTCTCATCTAGTTGTTCTCTCATATAGGGCATGTGTACGTCTACTAGCTTTTCTAGCATTCTAAGTCTTTTGTTTTAAACAACTACAAAGAGAATGGCATATATAATTAATAAGTTTGATATGTTCATATTATCTAATGATACTATATACTTATGATGATAATGACTATATATATATATATATATATATATATATATATATATATATAGAGAGAGAGAGAGAGAGAGTCAGGTTAGTGTACACTCGACTGTGCCGAAGGCACTGTACACCTCAGTTGTTTTTAAGGATGCAATAACTTTTTGAAAAATCTAAACCATTGATCTTTTTAAATATCTTAAGAACATACTATAAAATAAATTTCAGCTCATTTGGACACTTATAGGTCGTGCATCTAAAGGAGGCAAAAATCATACATTTTAAATTAGTTTTGTGCTTCAATTTTGTTTTCCATAGATGAGTGACTTACACTCATCCAAATGAGCTCAAATTTTACATGTGGGTTATTATTATTATAAACATGAAGATCGATGGATTAGATTTTGGAAAAACATGGTTTAGAGAAGCAAACATCATTGGGGTGTACAGTGTGATCTGTTCACTCGAGTGTATTCTAGCCTGACTCTCTCTCTCTCTCTCTATCTCTCTCTCTCTCTCTCTCTCTCTCTCTCTTTATATATATATATATATATATATATATATATATATATATATATGTGTGTGTGTGTGTGTGTGTATATATATATACACACATTTTGTATCTCATAGATGTCTATTGTCAGATATCTGACAACCATGTTCATATATTGTATCACATAGTATCCGCATGCCCAACAGTTGTCTTGTATAGAACACTAAATTTCAACATACAAAATATTAATAAATAAAAGTATGCATAGTTGGCATAAATATGCATTGGAGTCAGAAAACTACCTCAACATTTCCCCAACTTTTCCACCAACTTTTGTCAATTGTTTTATAGCCCTACACATTAATGTACCACATTGAATTGAAATTAGTAAATAGTCATGTAATATATGTTAAGGATATATATATATATATATATATATATATATATATTTATATATATATATATATATATATACTCATCGTGTTCCCTGCTATCTACTTTTTCACCCCTAGGATCTAGATAATACATAGTTAAAATCCCGGGGACAATGACCAATAACACCCAATGGTTATTCCTAAATGAAAAGAAGGAAAACAAAAGAAAACTCAAAATCAACAATGAAATGTAATTCTTAAGTTAAAATTATAAGAAAAGTAAGTAAACTTACCCAACATTGTACAAAGCTAACATCACTTTCTTTTTGTTTTTACCAAAATATTTAAATGTGGTACAGCATTATTGAGTAACAACAGGGTCTTTAATTACATGGCTAATCAAGGATGGATCTAGAAATACCACATAGGGTAGTGTAAACTCTATACCGACCCTATGTAAGTGATTGAAAAACATATACCATGTATGTATTAATATATAAGAAAACATATCAACATATATAAAATGAGGTATATATCTATATAAGATATCACCATGGATCCTATCACCTTGAAGGAGTGGGCAAGTCACACCCACAACAATGACATATTCTTATAATTTACGATGGGATTGCCTCAACCCCTACAAATTTGCATAGAGTGTTATAGATATTATACAAATCATTATGAAAAAACAAATATGTCAAAAGAATACTCACATTGGACATGCTAGGTGGTGGGTCCATAGGATTTCTCCCCAACCAACTCTGTCGGGGGGTCCACCTCATATGAAGAGTGGAGCAACATAGGTACTGTCAGGGTAGCTGCTAATTGACAACATAAATGTTGGCTCATTACTTCCTCTATTCCCTATACAATTAACTCTTTTACCTCCTCTTTTGAGAATCCCCGTTTGACATATTTGTGTTTATGCTATGATGGCAACTTTTAATTCATCCCTTGTGCCCTCATGGATGAACTTGACTTGTTTCTTTCGTTTGTAGAGCTCCCACTAATCATCAGCAGCAGTAATTGAAAAGTAAAACATAGCAATCATCAATACTAATAGCTCTGAGAGTTGAATATTACCATTTTTTGAGTTGCCTCAGCAGTTGCGGGGGTGGGTATATCTCTAGATTTTTTTGCCTCCCAACCACGCATAGGTCATGGTGAAGTAGAGGCTTAGTGGCAGTAGAGGACTCAGTAGTCCTAGGAGTAGGCCACTGAGAAGAAGAACAATAGCTTTTGGTGAAGATGTGCCTAGCCAGTTGGACGAATGGTGTGGTTGTGCACATTCTTTGCACACCTTTCTCTTTGAGCATCGCTTGCATCCTAGTTAGTAACAATCATCAATAGTAATTGGTAAGTAGAACATACCCTACTATGTCTAGGTAAAACAATGAATTTTTTAGAATGTATTCAAAATGAGGAGTGAGGCTTCATACATTGAATTCATCAATGTTTTTCATAGAAACAAACACCTCCCACGTCACTGGGTCAAGATAGTTCCATTACTCAATGGATGAATTCTTCCTCTTCTCAGCCTCACGTATGTATAGTCTCGTCAGAGTTGTCCTATAATTCCTCAGTACCCTCCCATCGCATTGCATCAGCATTTTATGATGTAGATTTTCATCGAGGTCACAAATTCTCTACAAAAGTTCATATACTTAATGGAATATTCTTAAAAAGAGAAATGTCAAATGATTTAAAAATGAAATTGCAAATGGTAGTATCTCACACATAGTTCTTTCCATATGAAGTCGTTCTTGCTTTTATCAATTTTGTTCCAAAATTCTACTACTACACTACAATGGCTATGAGTAAGAACCCCTAGATATGCCACTAAAGATCTGTGGTTCTTTCTAAAAGGATTTCTTGCATGATCAAACTCAACGACCAACTTTGGTTCGACCAACTTCGGTCCATTACCCCGTTGTTGTATCAACTTATTCATCATGGTGATGCCCCTTACTTTTTGCCTTTTTTACGGTGCCACTCATAAAGCTTAGTAAGATCCTCAGGGCATACATCCTTGACCTAAAATTGACAAAACAACATATAGGTCATAAAAAGATATAACTTATAAATGTGATAAAATAATACAAAAATATAATAAGATAGACATATTGTTAAACGTGCATCTCTGTAATAAAACAATAAACAACTTACACCAGTGTCAAGGACCACATCATGATTTTTCTCATCCTCATGGTAATCATCATCACGGTCATCATAATCATGATCAGACGCCATCTGAAAAATTGTGATATAAGAAATAGTCAAACAATAAAATATAAGATCATAAAATACACATTTAACATTTTAAAAGAAGCATTCCTCTAATATTGAGATCTTTTATCAATTAACATTTTCTAGGTGAGATCTTCATTCACATATAAATCAATGTCAATTTTAATATTTGGTGTTTCCAAGCCAACTGAGAATAGATTGGAGTAATCATACTTGTCATAATACTCTTCTTCATCTATAGGATCTTCAATGAACTATATTCTACCACAAACAACAACTGACCATTTTTCAATTGTAGGATCATCAATATGAAATACTTATTTTGCATGTGATGTCATTATGAATGGTTCACCCTTCTCGCCAATCTTTTCAAAAATCACAACTGTGAAACCCAATTCATCCACTACAACTCCTTTGGTGTTTTGAACCCAATTACACTAAAAGACCAGAATTTTGAAATCTACATATTCAAACTCCCGTATGTCTTCAATAACATTTCCATATGAGATTTTAGCTTCACGTGGACTCTTATCCTTTGCCCTAAAAATAAAACAATGAAGACGCTTGAAGAGTGTCCGCACTATTTTGGATGACACTCTTATCATCGTGATGCTTTGTGTAATATGAAACTCATTTATGTCAAACCCTTCATAAGACATAAAATTCATTTTAGTTTTAAAGGCGAGACATTTGTTATTTTTAGCAATATTATTTGGTGTTTGAGATATTTGATGTAAGACATTATCTTCAAATCACATAATAAATGTCTTGTTATGCCCTCTAGCAAGCCACATTGAATTGGCTCGATTGTTTCTTGATGAAATTGGTATGTTCAGTGATGTAAACACTCACTTCATCGATGTTGTGTAAAATATACAAGTGAGCATGTTCCCACAGCTCCCGATTAATTACATTCACTTGTGCTCCTAAAGTCCTTTTGTTAGAATAGTCCTCAATATGCTTGTCATTTATAAGATTTTCATTATAACTCATAAAGTCATTTCAAAAGTCCTTAACCCCCTAGACACATAACCCTCAATAATTCTCCCTTCAGTCCAATAACGTTTTTGAACATCACCCTTAAACACACTCATGTAGCATTCAAAAGGATACATCCAATTCAAGAAAATTAGTCTGAACAATTTCACTTCCCTATTCAAATGGACAACAAGATGTACCATGATATTAAAGAATGAAGGGGGATAATATATCTCAAGAAGTTATTGAGATTCTTAGGATTTATAAGAGTTTCATTATAACTCATAAAGTCATTTCGAAAGTCCTTAACCCCCTAGACATATAACCCTCAATAATTCTCCCTTCAGTCCAATAACATTTTTGAACATCACCCTTAAACACACTCATGTAGCATTCAAAAGGATACATCCAATTCAAGAAAATTAGTCTGAACAATTTCACTTCCCTATTCAAATGGACAACAAGATGTACCATGATATTAAAGAATGAAGGACGATAATATATCTCAAGAAGTTATTGAGATTCTTAGGATCAATAACTTAGCCGCATAGAGTGTTGAAGAAAAAAACAAAGTCTAGTGATTGCAAACCTTACATGTTTCAGAAGTATCAATCGAATTGCCAAAGGCAATATTTGTTGCACTGGAGTGTGGAAATCATGAGATGTAAGACCTATCATCTTCATATATTTCTTTGATACTGGCCTACATTTAATGGAAGAGTATCCCTATGGTACCTTTACATTAGGCAAGTACTCTCAAAAAGTTTTCTTCTCATTTCTAGAAAACATGTAACAAGTAGGAGGTAAATATATTTTCCGATCACTGCTAACTACTTCTGTTAATTTGTTCCTTATTCCCATTTCACGTAGGTCCATTTTGGATTTGATGCCATATTTAGTCTTACTTGGTATATTCAACAGAGTATCAATGATGTTATCACAGACATTTTTCTCAACATGCATGACATCGATACAATGCCTAACTACCAAAGAACTCCAATAAGGAAGATCCTAGAATATTGACATCTTCTTGTATAAACATTTTTCATTCAGTGTGGCAACGGTATATTGTGATCTCTTACCGAATGTGTGTACCACCTATCCCACTCTTGAACACCTAATATCACTAGTAAGTGTATAATGTGTATTTAGTTTTCAAGAAAATTTTGGCAGCATTTCCCCGTAGTTCTCTATGTACACCAATTTAGATGGGAAAATGTCCACCAACATATGTACTTAGAGAACAAATAGGGAAGTCCTAAAAAAACATCTTGATAACCGAATATACATTATACACTTATATCCTAAGCGAGATTAAGTGTTCAAGAACAATCCCAAACTGGGGACTATCCAAGATTTACTTCTAAGGAGTAAATCTCAGATGGGTTTCTAAACCAGTAGATATACATGTCCAAAATTAAGGTTTACAATTCATATCATTATGTGTAAATACAAACCTATAAATTCATAAGTCATATATATGCATACACTATGTCATCATTACATCACATAACTTCCAATATCCTTATTCATGCATGTTCATACTAAAATTCACATTCATATTTTCTACGCTTATTGAGAATTGATCTCTCACATTTTATTAAGTTTATACATGTATTTAGTTTATATATTGACCCTATAATTCATGTTTCTCACTAGACAACATGGTTCTAATAAGATTTGGGTTATTAATAACCCAAACATTAATCAAACAACATTGTATATATATAACAACCGATAAGGTACACTTAATTAGAGATAACATAAGATAATTGGTCACTCCATTTAATACTAGTTATGCAACTTAATAGAGAGCATAATTCAATTTCATCATCCCTTATGAATCACAAACCCAAGATTTTCATCATTTAGGAAAACTACTTATTAATATTTAGGATTGAAGAGCTAGGAACTATTATAATTTAAATATAAAAACAATCACCTTGGTCTACTGACGGTAGAACGATTAGTAGCAAGGTCTGACGGAAGCACGATCAGCAGCAAGGTCTGGCGGTGAAGGCGGCAATGAGCTCGAGTGGCTAGCGCTAGTGGCACGCTTCAAGAGGTCCAACAGTGATGGCAGTGGCAAGCTCCAGTGGTGACAACTTCCAAAAATAGCAGCGACGAGCACAACAAGCTCTGGCAGTGGTGGCGTCCAGTAGCAGCAACAATGAGTAGACCAGCACCTCAGGTGACAACGACGGCTAGCTCACAAATTGCTAGAGCTAGGAATCGGGCAACAATGAAACAAATAATGGGAAGGGGAAAGAAATCTATGTGGGTCTTAAGTAGGAAATAGTCATCGGTTGTATATAAAAATTGACATCTAAGATGTTAGTCATTGGTTGAATGAATAAAATTGACACCACATATAGTGAAATAAACATTGGTTTATTCTAAAAAACTGATGCAAGCGGCCTTAACCTGAATGAAAAACAATCGGCCTAAGTAATGGCCCATGTTGTCATTTACATTTAGAAAACCAACACCGTGTGTAGTGAACTAAACATCAGTTTATTCTACAAAACCAATGCAAGAGGCCATAATTGAACGAAAACACCAGCCTCAATAGTGGCGATAATCATCGGTTGTGTCTGAAAAAATCGACACTAGAGTGCAACTGGGGTGGGTGATTTTTCCCGAGGACATGGCGCAGACACTAAGACGTCAGTTTCTTGACGAGATTACATGTTATTTCCTTCAAGACGTCAGTTTCTTGACTATTTCACTTTAATCACATCTATACTTGTTAGATTACATTTTATTTCCCTCAATATGCATATTTATGTCGAATGCAATTATGGACGTTCTTTTGTGTTTTTTAGGTACTTGGACCATGATTGGATGGATGGGATAGAAGGAGGGTGATCCTCAGGTTCTTCCATCATTGGAGGGGTCAAAGGAAGGTCCAAAAGCTTCCTCAACCTACCCCTGTGGCCAAGACACAAGTGAAGCAAAGATGACCATGTAAATTTAAAGTTGAAGAGCAAAGTTCAACTAAAGATCACATCATGGACATGATGATGAGGAATGACCGTGTTGGACCAATTAAAAATCATAGAGAGAGAACATATTCAAGAATTGAAGACAAAGCTCAGCACCACGGTCATTCCATGAAGACCCCATCACAACCACCCCACCTAGAATGGTTGTGCTGGCCAAAATCAGCACTTGTATTTATGGAAGAATGGCACACACTTCCTCAGTCCAGAACGACTATGTGGGACACCACGACCGTACTACTAGTGACCCACCACAGACGTGGTAACCCCCACAGTCGTGCCACAAGCCATCGCAAACACCAAAAATTCCCTGACCTTTCATTTTATCAACACAATTGTTCCATCCCACCACAACCATTCCACTCATACCCCTCCACGGTCGTGCTACCCAGCACAACAATACTACACACAATCCTAACACAGTTTTGCAGTGCATTTCCCATCTTACCCCACTTAACCTAGTACTTTCACACCACCTATATATACATGGATGATGGTTGGAGCTTGAGGTTAGATAACTTGTACGACCTCTTTCTCCCCATTTTTTCCCTTTAGCCATTCCATTACTTCATTTCCACTCTATTTCACCATTTCCACCATCAAAACCCTAGTTTTCTAGTAGTTTTGACCATTTCCCACCACCATTTCATGCCATTCCACCTTGGAGGAGGGAGGAGAACATCCTTTCATCCACTACAAAGGAGTATTTCTTCATCTACACCAAACTCCATGGCCACTTCTACCTCTTTCTGTTCTCTTTTTGTGTTTTTTGTTCTATGAGTAGCTAGGCCACTTAGGTGGGCTGTTTGGCGACAAGAATGTTATTTTGATACCATGTTGGGGGAAATTTATATGCAAATATTTTAATTTCATTTGATAAATATTATGTTCTATTTCTATCTCATTTTCCATAAATTTCTTTGTGGTTTATTTTTGAAATCCCCTAGATTCTAAGAAAATTGCTTATAAGTGGCTCTTTTTTGGAATGGCTCCTAGGTACAATTAGTGGATCCCTATATATATTCACCTTCCTATATCTTAATAAATTCTCCTATACCTAAGTATGAGATCTAAGTATCTATTATAGAAAAATATGTTCCTACTACCCTCGTCATTGATGTTCTTTATTTATATTCTATATATTATGTGTGCATATTAGTTTTATAACATATCGAAACTAGTATATATTCTTAGTTTAGCCTTATTCTAAGATTTTCATAACCCTTATATCTTTTTTTCCTTTTATGTTTAATTTGTGAGCATATTAATAGTTTGGAATATAATTTAACACTAATTATATTAATGTGAGGTTATATGCATAAATATCTTAGTGGATGTTTCTATGAGGGTCCAAAATGTACTTTAACTACTTATGTGGGATAATGATAAAATAAATTCGACCTAGAACTTTGTATGGCCTTTTGGAACAAGAAAGAGAAAAAAGAATAAATAGAAAAGCAATAAACATGGAAATGTGGCATAAATAATATAATTTGATAATTGATGATAATGTAAAGTAAATTTCCTAAAATTCATTAAAGGGAAACTCAAAAGATAATTCTAAGCCCAAATTTGTATTCCTCGAGTTTGAGTTTGCTTGAATGATGAGTTTCACAAATTTAAAAAATAATAATTATCTTTTCATTTAATGAAATTGGAAAATATGAGTTTTTTTTCAAATTATTAAATAAGTTATTAAATGAGTTTAAAAGTGGCAACCTCAAATTCATAATCTACATGTCAAAACTATCTTATATGTGAATTTTCATCTAATTTGGACAATCTTAAATAGTTTATTTTATTCAAGAGAGAGAATATGGTTTAAAGACCAAAAATGTTAAATAATACGTTAAAAAAATCAATAGTGAAATCCTATTCCCCATACTTGTTATTTCTTGTAGACTAATTTTTATATTTTTCAAAAGTTTCTAGATGCATCTAATTAATTGAAACGATAAAATAAGTTATAAAATTTAAATATATTAAATAAAATATTACAAGCCTTCAAAAAAATAAACTAATGCCAAACTTGTGTTCAACATGCTAAAATAAGCGTTCGGGTGACTTTTCACTCTATTTGGAAATTATTTGATGAAAAGCTAAATTCAGGAAAGAGAAAGAGTGTGGAACCTTAAAAACATTAATTAAAATAATAAATGATATCAACATGTGGAAATAATGCTAAGTTCGTATCTAACACACTTAATATGACTTGTGGGTGAAGTTTCATCAAATTTGGATAATCCAAGAGTCATTAATTCTTGAGTAAAAATTAAATAAGATTTACTTATTTAATGAATCAAAATTATCAAAAGAAATATCTTATTGCATATTTGGATTCTACACAATTAAACTAGCTTAGGTGTCAAATTGCATTAAGTTTGGAATTCATTTGCACCCTCAAATAAGAAGAGAGAAAAAGATAAATAATAGAATAATGCACTTTGGTCGAATTGGATTGGGAAAAGAATTAAATGTCACCATGTGCTCGCCAGTTTGGACCATCAGAGCTCGGATCGTACGGCTGACAACTGCTTCCTACCTTGAGCTGTGTAAGGCAACAAGTTGTTAGATTGCACATTTTTCACGATTTTAGGTGAATCAATATCAGTTTTTGTGGAGAAGAAACTAATTCTAGAAGTATTTTGGAGGATAAATTTATTACATTTGATGATGTATGTGGTTGGTTTCCCGCAAAACCGACGTCCATCTTATATTTTTTGGAGGCAAATATTTTTCCTCAAAAATTTGTATTTTACGGGTTACTTTCAACGTCGATTTGCTTGGAATACAACTGATGTTAATGAAAAATCGATACCCGTGTATTTTCTTAATTGGCCGAACATCATCTATGGTGATGTCTGTGCTAAACAACCAATGTTGTTTGGTATCTAGCGTCAGTATTTTCATGTAACGAGCGTCAGGATAAGTGACATTTGAGGCGGGAAATGTACTAGTGGTTGGTACTCCAGATAGTGATAGATCTCCTGTAAGACTGGGAGGGGCCACGCCCCCCCCCCTAGATTTTTGAAAATTAATGAATATGGTTGGGTTTAAAGTTGTTAATTAATCTACTTTATTGCATTTGACCATTTCTAATTTGATACGACCCCTTTAAGAATTTTTCATTGATGGTTCTTTTATACTTTCCAAGTTAAACATACAATAAAAATTCTCTATTATTTTAACTCAATTCTCAGATTTATTTGCTAAATTAATGCATTTGTAAATTCTTTTTCAATTTGTGCTACTTTTACAATTATAAAATAATTTCTTTTGTTATTGCCTATTACAATTTCTATTCCATTTTGATTTTTGAAAATTAATGAATATGGTTTGGTTAAAAGGTGTTAATTAATCTACTTTATTGTGTTGGCAATTTCTTATTTGACCAAGAGTTTCCATTGATGGTTCTTTTATACTTTCCAAGTTAAATAATGCAATAAAAATCTTTATCATTTTTACTTCTCTCTGACAATTACTCAGTGGTTTAATGCTCTTGTAGATTCTTTTTCAGTTTGATTTGGTTTTACAATAGCAATGAGGATTTATTATAGTATTGCCTTTTATAATTTCTATTCTATTTTTATTTTTAGTGTAATTTTTCTCTCTCTCCTTTAGTCTTTTGATAATTATCATTATCCAAAATAGAAAACATAATCAAAAGAAACAATTGGACTATATATATTTATTTGTATTCCAAAATTGAATGTGTTAGACTCCATATTTTGTTAAACAAGCGCCAACATGACTTGTTAGATATCGGTAGGCATGGATGTTTTCAAATGGAGTTTCATATCATTGTTCAAACTCCACTTTCAATTTTGTTTAAGTAATTAGCACAATCTTTGAAAATTGGTTGGCTCTACCTTTTTGAAACACGTAGGTGTGCACAACAACACAGATCAAAGAGAAACAAAGTTGATTCATATGTCCAATTCTGGCCTGATTTTTTTCATTATTCACCGTTCACATAGAACGAAGTGATAGAAACATCTTGTAAGTCATCTTGTCGTTGGTTTTATTTATTTATCATACGTGTAATTTTATATAACTTGCTTATTTTCCTCTATAACTGTTGAAATTTCATTTTTATTAACTTTGCATCGCAATAGCATAACTTACAACATATAACGGTTGAAAGTTTATCTTTTTTTTAAGTATTACTCATCTGATTTCAATGATCAAGAAAAAGTCGAGTTGACATATTAACTTTTTCATTTCGTGAAACATGCTCCTACCAATCCAGATTTCATGAACCTTTTGACTATTTCATATTTATGTTGTGCTCTAGAAAAAACTAAAAAAACAAAATTCACATATTGCTTGATAGATTGATCCGTCTAATTTTGACTCTTCTATGCTCCATACCCACAATAGAACGTGCATTCTCAGTGATGAAACTTATTAAACAAAATTACAGAACAAAATAGTTGTGTGCCTAGAGACCCACATCAAGAGGTATTTGGGACAAAGAATCAAAGGACTTTTTCCGAATGTTAGGGAGTTTACATACAACTTGGAATAGGTCAAAGGTAGCAAACCCTCTATTGGGGTTCCCAAATGATTCATATACATACCAACTTGGGTGGAATCCTTGTTGTTGGGATTCCCAAATGATTCATAGAAAAGACCAAATTGTCATGATGAGTTGTTGCATTAGTAATGGTGGGTTCCATTGTGTTATCTCAGTTGTGTATGGATCCAACTCTGAGATGGACATACAAAGTTTGAGGTTCCATTGTTGCTACTACTAAACATTCCCTCCCACACTTGGTGATTGGAGATTTCAACCAGGTCATGCAAGCTAGGGAGAAGAAATGGGGGTCCCTATTCATGACTATATTGATGTTGTTGACTCATCTAAACTCTTGGAGCTCAATATTAAAGGTGGCTTAATAACTTGGCATAACAAAAAAGTACCTAACTGAAGGATTTCAAGTAATTTAAATAGGGTGCTTGTGATGAAAAATGGTTATGTAGATATCTTGAAGCTATTGTGAGCATAGGTGCAAATCCAAACAACAATCACCTATGGATGGAGGTCGATCTTGTTAATCCTTCCTCTACCAATAGAACCTTTTGATTCCTTAATCACTGGTTGGAAAGGCCAAGATTTAAGGGATTGATCAAGGCGTGTGGGAACAAGGTGTGGTTGGGAACCCCTTGTCGCGATTGAGAAAATGAAAAGAACAAAGTATCATAATGAAATGATCCAAGGACCTAGTGGTCTTGCCTAATCTCATAAGAGATGCTTGAAAACCTGTGAAGAAGTTGCTAAAGAACTCAGGGAGGACCCTACCTCAAAAGTGTTGATGGATAAGGAAGAGGCAGCTAACAAATGATTCTTATAAGTAAAAAAGGAAGAAGAAATCTCTTACTAGCAGAGGAGTGGGATGGTGTGTATTAAAGACAGGGATAGAAACTCAAAATTCAATCATGCCTCCATCAAAAAGAACAATATGAAGGATTATATTCATAACATGATTGACAAAGATTGTTTTCTCAAAGATTTAGAGGCAAAAGTCGGAGATCTTGCGATGAAGTACTTCATAATTTGTATAGCTTGGAGGGTAAAGAGAGTAGTGCAACTTGTAGGTTACCTTGACATGTCAAATTTGACATGAACATAGATTTGTTGAAGTTGTCTACTAATGAAGAAACCAAAGGTGTTGTGGTTTCTATAGGTTCTTCTAAAGCACCCATTCTTGATGTGTTAAATGCAAAATTCTTGCACATAGACTAGGATATCATTGTGGAGGATGGATGTAGGGTAGTGTGATGGTTCCTAGATTGTGGGAGGATGATTAGGCAAGCTAACCATGCCTTTATCAAGCTGATTATGAACCATAGTGTCATTATAACTATGATGACTTTTGACCCACAACATGTTGTTTGGTGGTCTATAAAGTCATTTCCAAGGTGATTGTAGGGAGATAAAAATGCATACTGCCTTGTTTGATTTCTATGAATTAGTGTGACTTTTGTTCAGGGTAGAAAAATTGAGGATAATGTCTTACTAGAAAATGAGTTTCTGATTGATTTACAGGTAAAAAACAAAGCAAAGAAAGCATGTCTCAAGGATGACATTTCTAAAGCCTATGACCACATAAAATGGAAGGGTTTATGGGAGTCTATGCTTTGGGTTCATTGGAAGGTTCATTGAACTCATTAAACAATGTGTTGATACTACTCCCTTTTCTATGTTGGTAAATTGAGTCTCTAGAGGTCTCTTTAAGGAATCATAACGAATAAAAAGGTGACCCTTGTCTCCCCTATTCTTTACACTAGTAGTTAGGGCTGTCAATGGGTAAGGGTTAACTCATTTACCCTTTACCCATACCCTCTAGGGGAAGGGTAAGCGTAAAGGATTTTCTTACCCTTTACCCACCTACCCGCTACCCTCTAACCCGCTACCTTAGTGGGTAAGGGTAAGGGTAAGGCATTACCCATACCCTCTAACCCGCTACCCCGTAGTATTTATATATAATATATTAAATATATTGTCATATTGTTGTTTAAGTCTACTAAATATTCAATATTATGTGGTCATCATTTAATATAATGCATAGTTTTCTAATTTACTTTTTAAGTAGCTAATTTGGTCATGTATACATCACCATTTTGAAGGTGTAAGACCGACATGTATGAAATATTTTCTAGTTTACGTACCATTTGACATAATGTAGTCATTCTTGAGCATCTTGATATCTCACTTAAATATATAAATATATTGAGAAGCCTGTTATTTTTAGTATTAGCATATATTTTGGGAAAACATATCAATTCCCCGACTAACCCTTACCCTCCCCATTTACCCTGTGGGTAAGAGGGTAAGGGTAAGGGGAGGGTAAGGATATTGGTGGAGTGGAGAATTACCCATACCCTTACCCACCACACTTGGTGGGTAAGGATAAGGGTAAGACCTTACCCTCCCCATACCCTCCCCATTGACAGCCCTACTAGTAGTGGAGAACATGAGTTACCCGACCAAGTGTGCTGAAGATGAAGGATTTGTGAAACCTTCCAAAGTATAGGAACCAAAGTGCTAACACATATGATTTTTTGTCGATGATTTCCTATTCTTTTTAGCCAGACATGCTAACTACCTTAGAGGGATTAGAGGAATTCTTAAAGACTTCGGCGACCTCACGAACCTGTACATCATTGACATTCAGTCACACATATTTCTATCTAAGTCCTGTGATGCACATAGAGGAGGCTTAAGCATGATTTGAGGATTGGGGTAGGTATCTTCCCACTAGATACGTGGGGGTCCCTATCTCAACTGGTACGGGGAAGGATGTGCATTGATAACCTATAGACCACCATCAAGAAGTGGAGTCTAATTTGTGTGTGTATGGAAGTCGGAGCTATTTTAATCAAATCGGTGCTGACTTGCAAGGTGAGATATTTGTGCGCATTGGAAGAGATGCCAACTTTCATCATAGAGAAATGCAAGGCGATCGTGGTTGGGTTCATATGGGTTGGCAAGCACCACACCATCTATTGCAACACTATTTCTCAATCTCTCATTGGGGGAGGGCTGGGAATCACAAACACTGTAGAAATTTCCTCTCAACTGCTTCCAATAGAGTTCATATCTTCCTAACTAAGCTGTAATCCCTTTTGAGTTCCTAAAAGCATGATAGATACAATGATAATCTAGATGAGGAAAAAGTTGCTAAAGGCTCATCTATCATTTGGAGAAGAATGACTAAGACCTGGCCAGATATCATGATCAACTATCATGAGGTGAATGGTCTATAGACTGCATGGGGTAGTAAGAAATAATAGAGTATTCCTAGAAGTCTTGTTCAGATTATGTGGTATTTGTTCTTGTTGAACAAAAACCACTGACCTACGCGGAGTTTTTGTTCATACATAACCATCATGAGCAGACTATCAATCAAAGATAGGCTCAACATGTGGGGTTTAAACTATGATGACCTATGTCTCCTTCGAAAAAAGGAACCAAAAACACAACAATACATGTTCTTGAATGTGAATTCTCATGATAACTTTAGAGGAGATCAATGTCAAAGTGTGGTTGGGATGGGACCCCAACACATAATCAATATGAGGTCCTCCATTGGTTGTTTGATAAAACAAGAGGATGTCCTAAGGTTAGAGGCTTTGTGGGTTCGGTTGTAACTTCTGTCATATTTCACATATGGAGAAAGAGGAAAAGTAGACCTCAAGGGAAAAGGGAGTGTGACACCCTTAATGTTGTTGGCAACATTGCATATAGGATGGTGGTTTTGGCCAAGGCTAAATAGGGTATTCAGTTGGGGGTGGATCCTCGTGTAAGTCCGATGTGGGGTCTTTAGGTGACCATTGTATATTACCAGGAAATTGTTGTACTCCTTATTTGAATTTTTTAGATATTAATATTATTCCTAATCCACACAAAAATCCACCCATATCATTGTATCTCCAAGCTACTAAGAATGAAGTAAATTCATCCAAAACACCCACCTTATCCAGATAAAAACTCAAAAGAACATAAAACTAAGTGGTTCATATGTTATTCAAATTTAAGCTTGTTATTGGAAATGAAATAGAGTCAAAGTCCTTCATTATGGCAATAGATTTTTCAAAATGGACCCACAATACCAAAATGCAACCAAAAAAGACATTGATAGTTCACCACCTTCAGCCATGGATCTTTCAAAATAGACCCACGATATCAAATTGTGCGGACAAAAGACATTGATAGATCATCACCTCTGCAATGGATGATTTAAGGCTAAGGAAATAAATCACCTATATTGACTTCTATTGATAAAAGGAAAGTAGCAAAGTTTATGACATCAAGTTCCTTTTGTTCACAACATGGCTTGAGGAAATGACTCTAAACGTATTTATACATTATTTCAAGTTACATTAGCATGGTATAACTTTTGTAACACCAATCCAAGATCACAAGATCATTAAATATAAATCATAGATTAATTTTTCTCCTAACTTAGGATTTAAATGTTTCAAAGAAAAATGGAAATTTTAGAATGTTTTAGACATCGTTGTATTTATAAAGCCTAATTATAGTCGTATTAATCTATATTGTTTATCAAAAAAATAATTAATTAGCAAATATATACTGCATGTAGGTGTACTATTATATGATATAGGTGAGCAGTGGTACTGTCCGCATGGCAATGCAAACCATAAAAAATCAAGCATACGTAATAATGTATACCATAAAAGACAACACCACCTTAATATGAAGTTAATGATCCAAATAGACTACAAATGTTGTAGAAAAATGAAGGTTCACAACAAACTCTCAATGCACCCTCCTTTATTGTTAACTTCGATGATTGATACCTACATAAAATAAATACATGTTTAGAATTAATGTTCATGTGATAGAATAGGCAATATGAGCTATAGTTTTACATTGACATAAACAAAACTACAACCATTAATCTAACTACTAGAAATTTAAACGACCTCAACTTTTGAAATAAAGTTGCACGTCGTATATTTTTTTCAAGAAAAAACTCACGTGAGGATTTATGTTGCGTAATGGAATGGAAATGGTTTTCTAAGTTTTAACACTTCATTTGTATAAGGATATTTTCATAAGACAATCAAGTGTGGCACAAAGAAAAGTAGTACGGAATATAATTTTCTTAGGAAAGTAATTTTACAAAATATAAGTAATGCAACGAAAAAATTGAAACAAATATTCTATTATATATTGATGGGTAATAACATGTTCTTATATGATGAAGGCGATAATATTTTCTCACATTGTTAATAAATTAATGAGAGATATACAAGTTTATCAGGTATTGAATTTATCAGGTATTGAAACATCATCTTCAAGAAAAATACCAAAAATTTGACAAAAGAATGCACCTTTTAAATAAAAAATCCACTTCCTCACAAAACCTAGGAGACTAACATATTCTTTAGCAAATTTATAAAAATGTGTACTCAGAAATATGGTCAACAAGTTGGGCTATCAATCTCTTCTGGATGAAAAAACCTATTGATCTAAAAATAAAATTACAAGATGGAGAAAAAGGCACTATAAGGTTCTTGTAACTTATTGGTTATGTGTTGAAGGTGTTGCATAAGAGATGTGACGCAATATATCAAAAACAAAAGAAGAAAAAAAATTCGTAGAGGGATTCAAGGACTTCATCTAATCATGAAAACCTTATGCTAGAGAGATTCAACCGACACTTTGTGCTACGACTAGCAAAAATTAGAACGAACTACGTTGGAGTCCCTTAACTTTTTATTTACTAATATACTAATAGAAAGACATAAACTTTATGTAAAATACATCAAACACATAGGTACAACTTGAAGAAACTTCTTTCTATGAAACTTTTTAGCAAGAAAAGGTGGTGCTATTAAACAGAATTAAATAAATTGAATGAGATGATGATGGCCCAGATAACTAACTACTTAGGACTCAAGCCGAGGAGGAATCGGCAAGCACATGCTCCCTCTTCACCAATCACATGTCCAAAGAGGAGAAGATGGCTCCAAAGGTTTGAGAATAGACTCCATGGTACGTCGTGTTGTAAACTATGAGACTCTTTTTAATTTTTCTGAAAATAATATTTTTTTCATCCCGTTCAATCCTTACAAACTCCAGTGCTAACTCAGATGTCTTCTCTTAGCATACATTCTGATGCTTTTTAAAAACTAGTGAACGCACACGTGCACATGCACGTGACATAAAATTTGTTGGAAATGTGCGGGGAGAGGACTCGTCCGTGAAAGAATTCCTACGGTAAAAGATATTTGTGTTGGTTGTTTGAAAAGAGAGAATCAAGGAACCGTTTTCATGGGATGGAGAGAGAAATACAGAATTAAAGATAATAAAAGTTAATAAGAGAGTGTGGGAATAAACATTTGCAGGAGCAAAATTCTTTGAAAAAAAAAAGAGAAGAGAGTGAATCAAGGAGAACGCATCATCAAACTCGCTCTTTTTATAATAGTATAGATAACAATTTTATTTGTCTGCGGCCCAGGCCAGAGACCCATCCTACTACCTTCCGGTGAAAAGCACGACGTACAATCTAATCGTACGTGGCTTTAAAAATAAAGGGCATACATGTCAAATATGTATATAATTTACTTCCCTACATAGACCCCACGCTGCTCACTGCATTTGTTACGATTAACCTTCCTGTTTGCCATCGATAGAAAGGCGGATTTCGGAACCCAGGAGGATGCCATAATACTCTGTATCACGATTGTCATCCATTTCCTCACTGCCGTGGTTGCCAACAAGGAGTCGCTGACGGGTAACGGGGATGCCGTGGTACTTCTCAATTTTGCGTTTCATTTCCAAGACAGTGTCAAAGTACCACAGCTCTACCTCCAGGCGGCGTCCATCCGAGGTAACGAATACCACGTCCATAGATCATTGGGGAAGAGCCACTCAGTCGAAAGTTATTTTTGGGATTTGTAATGGTCTATCTCACTGAAGATGTCCGCAGTTACACTCTGAGAAAGATCCCAACGAAGAAGAAGAACGGACATGCCTTCTTTTCCTGCTAACATATATATAGGTACTAACGAGGAGGGAAAAAAAATTGTACGGTTTTGGCATTCAATTAAATGTAACGTTACGGTGGTAAACACCTTGCTTGGAAAAAAGCAGTGAAGTAATGTGTGAGGCTGTTGGCCTTTGGCTTCTTAAGGAAATAGAGGTCATATGTTTCGTCCAAGGCTAAAAATTACAAATTAAATTATTCATAAATTCAAATTTAAAAATTAATAGCATTAGTTGTTGTCAATTATCTAAAGCACACACAAACAAATAACATGTAAATATAATAATATCTTCCATCATGAAAAACATAGTATCCTCCAACACAATATATAATATTTTTTCAATTTATATAATATGGATTCGTTCTTCTATTACTTTATTATCAATTGTGTCGAATATTGTTTTTTCAATATAGATAAACAATGAATCATTAAATCACTTGTCATTCATCGAGTTTGTCAATGATTTTTATTTATATTCATAATTGAGAATGATCTTTTTTTTGTTGTTGTTGTCATAGGTAATATCAATCATGATTTATTGACTTTTATGCATAAAAAATAGATACTGATACATCTATACATCAATCGTCAATATGTTTTTTTATGATAGCTATACATTGATTGTATAAGAATGATGTCTATATTAAAACTATATCAACTAAAAAGTATATATATAAATGTATTTATTGCTCTTTGAATTGATTGTAATCTCAAGTACTTGTCAGTCGTCAGTTGTCAACTTATAAGGAACTATAATGACTAACTAAAATTCTAGCAATCATTTACTGCTAGTAACAATGGACACAAGATCAAAATGTAAAAAAACATCATATTTATGAGGCTCCAGGACTACAAGGATGTACCAGTTATGATGATTGAGAAAGAAAAATTATAAAATTCAAATTAACTTTAAAAAGACAACCTTTGGTATGATAAGTGTTGACACAACTACAAGATAGTGATTGTTTTTGTATTATGTTTAACTATGTATCTAAATTCTAAACACAATATCTAAATATTTTTAATGTATATCCTAGTCATATTCGACCAACTCTATCTATCTTAAATTACACAAAAAAAATTCCTTGCTAATCCACTCTATCATATTTCTAGTTTTTTTTGTGTGATGCACATTATCATGTACGTTTTATGGTGAAATCTATTTCTACATAAACCTTCTTACACATATTTTGTTGAACTAAATACTTGTAGGTATTAAAATTAATAAAATTTAATTTTCTTGATTACCTATTGATGAAGTAATTTCAAAACTATTTTTAGAGCCAACTTTTTAGAGACTGACTTGAAAAAAATATAAATCTAATATACTTTTTTGTGCATATCTTGTGGAAACTAAATAGTCACACGTATTCTAGTCAACACAATTTAATTTTATGAAATTAATGCATAATGAATAGAGTGATTTCGGGAGATACCTTTACTGATTCAATTGGTTAGAACAATGTCTAGTCAAAGTTTATTATCACTATAATCTAAATTTTTATGGGGATGCGATGAGATATATACTACTATTTGATAAACTTTCTAGAGTTGAGGGGCACATATATTAATAATATATTAAAAAAAACTCTTGAGTTGGGGGGGGGGCACTTGCCCTCTGTGCCTCCCCCTCCATTGATGCATGAAGGGTAGGAGAGGCAAGTAAAATAAAATATGATATACAATGTGCATGCAAGAATGTTTTTCTAACTAAATTGTTAAAACACTCTACTCATTATGTAAACAGTATCATATATACACGATCTGCAAAATATTTTCGAAAATATAACCTTGGTAAAATTAATTTTGAAAATAGCCCACTTTGATGAGACAATGACATTTAAAGTGATGATTTCCAAGTGATCAAGGTAAAAATACAAAATAATTTGAAGTTTTTAGATTAAAAAAAATGTGAAAATGCTAAATGAATGGACGCTTTCACCCTAATGATACACTCTACAGAAATGTTTCTAGATATAAAACTTCCGTAAAAATAAATTTCGAAATAACCCTTGTCTGTGAAAAACCCTAATTTAAAGTGGCACTTTACAAGTGGTCAAGGTAAAAATACGAAATAATTTGGAATTTTTAGAAGAAAAAAATGTGAAATGTCCATTGATGCTTTCATCCATACGTGAAGGCTGAAAGCACCAGTCCATTTGGCATTTTTATATTCTTATTTTTTCAACTTTTTAATAAAAAAATACTATTTTATTTGACATTTTACTTATGTGTGCTAGAAAGCATCATTTTAGGGGCGTTTCATGAAATATTTTTGGGGAGGTACTATGTACTCAGATATATTTTTGTCAAAGTATACAATTTTATTTTTTCTCACAACTACATGTAAAATAACGAGGAAAAAATGTTACGGTTGTAGCAGGAAATTAAATGTGATGTCTAAGTAAAATGGTAAATATCTAGCTTGGAAAAAAATGCTTGAGGTTGTTGGTCTTTGGCTTCTTACGAAAATAGAAGCCATCTGGTTAAGGGATTGGGATGCAAGATAAGGGGTGTGGGTTCGGGTTGAGCAGATTTTATTTTGTGTCATTTAAGGTCGGAATTTTTAGTTTGACTCTAAATTTGCAAAAGATGGTGTTTTGGGTCAATACCCTTGACCCTAACCTGAGCTGTAAATAATTTCGAGTCTATCAGTAAAACTCGGAAATCTATTTACCAAGAGAATAATAAAAAAAATACTATGATTTGTCTAATCATCGATAATTTCCAAGTGTAACTAATAAATTTCACTATGATAAACATACATTGTGATTGAGAAACTCATATACAACATATTGCAGTTTGTTTGAGAGTTCTAAATACAAATTCATAATTTAATTAATATAATAAATAATACGAATCAATAGAAAACTATGTAAAATTGTCAAAATAAACTTCATGATTGATGGATTAGTAATTTAATTGGCCATTGGGTGTCTAAAAATATTGTATTTATAATTTGATTTGAATATATAATTCTAAATTTTGGATCAATCGAATCAATTTGGGTCTAAAGTCTAAATCCGAACCCAACTCTAAATTAGTTTGAGTTCTTCGAGTTCGGGTAAATTTTCGGTCGGGTTTAAAACCTTAGACCACACGCGTAATCATCAGGGCCGGACTTGTTTTACCAGCCGCATGAAAGAAAGGAGAGGAAGCTAAGTAAATATATATTGTGCACTGTGCATGCTTGAATGTTTTCCTAACAAAATTATACCGCACACTTGAATGTTTTCCTAATAAAATTGTACTCATTATGTAAACAATAATGTTGCGGACGATCATTTATGACGTCCGTTTCCAAAGCATCACTCTTAACATTGCGCTTATGAGAAGTTGAAACGGTTTCTTGGGTTCCATATGGAGACAACGTATGTGTGGAAGATGGAGATATAAGGATAGATGATTGAAAGCGAAGAAGAGAGGAAGAAAAGATTAATGAATAAATGATAAGTGTTTCCTTTTAAAGAGAATAAGCAATCAATATAGGTACCTCTCTAGTATGAAACAGTGCATATGTGTGCGCTGAACAACAGTATATACATATATTTTGTATATGAACTGAGTTTTTCTTACATTTTGTATATATTAATTTTTTTTAAAAAGATGAGTGTAACAAATATATGTATATTGAGATGGATATGTGAAGACAATAAAATATTTCCTGGATATGACTATATTTTGAACAAAATTAAGGTGTTTAAGTATTGAGGATACTTACTATAGTGGATAAATAGTAAAACTATAGTTTTCTGTATCATTCTTGAAAGGTCTATAATTAAGGTTTCATTACATTTATATGAATTTGAAAACCCTAATACATGTAAATAATTTGAAATTAGAAAAAGTTGATCTTGGAAACAAATAGGTTGACGAAGAGTGTTTCTAGGACTCAGGAATAAGGTATGATTGCATACCACATTATTTATATATTGAGAAAATTTCTAATTCCTCTCTTTTAATGTATGTTTGGATCCCCTACTATTCAAATTGAGCAATTAACCTATTTTCATCTTTCTCGTGGTCCTATAGACAATCAACCTACACAATATTCCTTTTTCTTTGGAGAACATATTTCTTGAGGAATACCTTTTTTTTCTGATCTTATGATCAATTTATTATGATGGACAATCTTTTGGACTCTATCCTATAAATTGTTTCATGGTGAAACTTTACTTTGTAATACATGCTCTTTTTTCCCACTTTTGTGGTGGTTGCTTATATTGTCATTTATGTGGTGATAAATCTTGTTAAATCTGACTATACTTTTTACTTGCCTCTCTATTAAGCATGTTATGTGACTCAGTAGCCCTAGACTAGTGTAATTGCATTGGTTTTAGGTTATGTACCTAATAAAACCTTAAACGTGGGTCCAAAATGGAGACATATCTAGGTCACCGGACTTTAGTAATTTATAATACCCAAATGTTTAAGACTCCTGTAACTAGCACAGGGTCAAAGTAGTTCGGGGTCAAACACAGGGACTGGAAGAATAGCACTTTGGAACCCAAGTTTCACTTGTCTAAGCACGTCGAAAAGGAGAAGGATAAGGTTGGTTGTAGCAAAAGAATCACAAAGAATTAAACAAAAACCTATCTCCAAAGGGAGTTACTAGAAAGAAATCGAGGAGATAAAACTATCTTTGGGGCATGGCACGAAGAAAGATAACTTAATCATAACAAGCGGTGGCGGCCTACATCCAGCACCTTCTTCTCTCAAAGAAGACGCCAATGAGCCATGTAATAAGTTCCTTCTCTCAAAGATACTAGACATGGGCTCATATGGAATGATAAACTGGGCACATCTCTGATTCTGGGTGCTCTCACACACCTAAATCAGACCAAGCTCTAGAAGTTTACAACGTCCTTCTACTGAAGGAGTCAAAACAAGAAACACGATTCGATAGCTAGTCAAAAGTGTGAATAAAAAATAAGAAACTAGAACTCATATGCAGAAAGAAATCATTCAACAAAATAAAGCCATACATGGAATGATATGAGAGGAACTCCACTGATTCCAATAATCATAAAGAGACATAAAGGTTTAGTTACAATGTAGTAATTAAAGAAAAGTAAATGATGTAAATGGAAGATAAGTATCGATCTCCTTGATTTAGGAGAATGAAGTACACAACAACATACACCTAAGATGGTGTTAGCCCGGTACCAGGTAGCGACCCTATCAGGATACGATAGTGTTGGGTCCTTGACCGTGTCCGGTCGTGGACCGTGACGGATAAGGGTCATATCGGGATAGTACCTCCACCCGATATCGTCGTGTCGGGTTGGTGTCCGTGTTGGGCTACAGCTGTGACGGGTATAGACTATATCGGGTTGGGGACTGTGTCAGGTAAACACTATCTTAAGTCTCTCGGGTTCTTCACGTCGGGTATAGGTGGGCATGCTGTCTCATGTTGAAGCCCAGATAGGAACCCGTCATGCTGGAAGTAGCCTTGAGGATCATATCGTGCTCCTTGCTGCAACCAGAACGGTCTCTAAGTAAACTCTTGCCATCCCTCTCGAGATGAGGGTGTCCTCACCTAGTTATCGGCCGACAGGCTCCTTGAAACTCGACGCACTATCTTCTTTATTCTAGGAGTTAGCTCTCGTAGGGTCCGACTTGTCCCATCGTAGGCTTGTAGTTGCTATTTATAGGCAGCAAGTTGATGGGAGTTGTAGCTTTTATTGAATCATGTGTCCTTCATCCTGACTCCATTCTTGAGAGTTGGGGAGGGGCTGATACAGCTATTGCTCAACACACGTATCGGGCCATCAACGTGCCAGGTAGAGAGTGCATCGCGTGCAACTGTGGTGGGTTGGAGCCTTGTCGGGCTGCGGTGCCGAGGGGTGGCCATGTCGAGTAATGACCTCGTCGGGTTGAGAACCGAGACGAGCTAGGAACCATATCGGGTAGAGAGCTACAGCGGGCAGGGACACCCGAACGACACGCCCGTGTCGGGTTGCTGTTGTATTGGGAAACGACCACGACATGTAAAGGGGTGTGTCGGCCTCACGAGCTATCAGGCTGGGATGTAGACTTCGTTGCTAATGGGCCTGATGATGCTCTTCTTGTGGAAGAAATAAGAAAAACCTTGTAAAAGGTGGGAAATATAATCAGGGGCATAGTGGGCATGATTTCTTCACAATAAGTAAGGTAAAATGAAGAGGAAGTTATGTTTGGAGGTTATTTTGATAATAAAATATGAGCTCTAGTAGTCATAAAATGGGTGTTATCAACTCCCCAAACTTAACATTTTGATTGTCCTCAATCAATTTGTACTTATTTTAAAACTTTTGTTTGTGGTACCTTTAAGACCAGGCGTAGTCTTCGAACAAAGTTTAAGTGGATTTTGGAATGTCCTGAGGAAAATTAAGTTTGACCACGAACAATGGACTTTATTTTTCTCGCCTTATTAAACAAAAATTTCTCCCCAACTTTTATGAGACTTTGGTGCATGATGTTGAAGTTAGCTTTCACACTAAATTGCTTGAATCTTGGGGGTAGAAGGTGGAGTTTTCAGGAAGGCTCAAGGCTTTTGGTTTTTTCTTGTTTCCCATTGGTCCATCCAGGTACGGATCCGTTAATGGGCAATTGGTCCCTGCAGTCCAAGCCAGTTGACTTTAGAGAAGTGATTTCACATCCTATGTACCACTTCCCCAGATCTACCATGCCTAAAGATGGATACTTTTAGGAAGATGGTGTTTTTTTTAGCACAACTCTAATGCTGTTATTCACTCTCATAAGGCTCTCCTCTCTTTTGGGATTTTGGTGGGTAGGGAAAAGGGAGTTTGTTGTTTGGGCAGCTTTTTCCTTCTCATGCACATCTCTTAGCTGGAACAAGATTATTTTTCAAAGTTGGTGTAGAAAAGTTATAGTCTTTGTCGTTTAAGACTACATTTTCAAGAGAGCACAATAGAAATGTACACTACCTTAGGCACTAAGAGAAACAATTGGAAGTTGTACCAAGTATTTACAATAAAATTTTTTTTACAATTTTGAAGAACATACAATATGTATATATTGTGTATGTATTGCATACTATCAAACATTTATATACATGTATACATGGAGTATGATGAGGGAAGGAAAACAAAGGGAAAGGAGGAAAACATTTAGAATACCTCCCTCATTGATGCTATGAACTCACCCCCAAACTTGTCCCACACTCTGTCCCAGAGTAGTGAGATTAATAGGAAAGGGTAGGCATAGATTAGTGAGGGTTCAGTGGATGCGTGTGCCATTTTTCAGATAGGATCTTCATGATGTATTCTCCTCATTGGCTATGGTAGTCGAGGTCATGGAGCTTCTCTGGTGCTTTCCTCAGGGTTGCTATGCTATATATCCTGTGTAGCATGTAGACTCCGCAGTCATTTGATGGGGGGTTGTTGTGGATTGCGGTGGCAGAAACGGAGGTCGTGCCAGGTTTCTATCGGATCCTCAAGATATGTCTATATCATGGCCACCACCTCGGTGTAGTATTTTCTTACCAGTCATTCGAGCGGTGTTTCTGGTGTAGTGGCACACTCCATCGGCTAGCCGCTATTGGCGTCCGAGTTGTTATAGAAGAAACCAACACGAGCATTGGTGTATAGCATGATGAGTGTCCAATGATTGACATGCAGCATGGGAAGAAACATTATGCACGACAGATGCTTTTGGATTTGAAGCTGGAATAGCTGGCCTGCCCCAGATTTATCGCCTAGGCATAGGTCATTGAACATAATCGAATGGGCGATGTAGGGCTGTCCAATCTTCTTTTGTAGCATAGGGATGTAAGTTGATGCCTCCATCATAGCTAGACATCTACCGGCCTTGACTACATCCCATAGGTCGTCGATGGGGCCCACTACATTATTCTTCTCATAGATGATGTCTGCAGTGTTAGAGTCAGCAAGTTGTAGAAGTATATGATTAACCTATTGCTGACATAAAGAACTGCAGGCTGAACGGACAAAGTTGCTGATGATGGAGTCTGAGATAACATATGAGGTAGAAGTGCCTTCAGAAACGAGTAGGTCTTGCAAGTGCTCTATCTTCTTGCCCGGCCTATAGATGTCAGAAGAGCTCTCGACCTCTTTTCTTGGAGGACTACTGGGTGAAGTGGAGTGAGAATCAAAATCAGAATCCGTCTCCAACAGATCCTCAGGGAGCTCTGGATCTTAGAAATAACACTTATCCTTTATCAGGAGTAGTGCATAGATGCTCCTGAGCTGATAGAAGTTTGTATCTTGGAGCTGCAGCATATATCTGAAGATGTTCAATAGCTCCATGGTGCGTAGGACAATGAAGGTGCTATTTCTGCTTTCCAGGTCTTCTTGGATTGGGAGGTCCTTTATCGCATAGAAGTTCTAGATACCTCTATGGCGTTGGATGCCTTGTTTTATAACTCGGTGAAGGTGTAGAGGCAGAATCTTGAGGTTGTTGTCTTTGGGACAAATGAAGACCTGGTCTCGGTGGGGGACCTCTGCAGCACAACAGTTGAGCAAGGTGATGTTGTGGGAGTAGAGGTCGACAATGCAGAGGAACTAGTGCTTCCTATTCTTGTAGGGGGATAACACCAGGTTGGGGTTGTGCTCTTCTATGTGCTTAAGCATATCAACCAGCGGCCTCATTTCATCTTGCACTACCAGTAGTTGTCGGCCCAAGGCTGTAGTGGCGTTATAAATTGGTTGTCGGCTTGTCCTGAGTGCTAAATTCTCTATCATTGTGCTTTCTAGGACTCTGAATATGATCTTTCCTACAACGACTTCTGAGTGGAACATTCGTTAGAGTGCTCAGTGTTGTACGGAAAAGTATTTGTTGCTCTAGAGAATGGATTTTTCGTCAATCTGTGGCCTCATGACCATATTCAACAACTGTTGTTCACATACTGTCAGATAACCGATGGCACGCCTGTCGAAGTCGGCCATTACAAAGACATGTATCTCAGACGGTGTAGAAAACTAGTCAGCCACTGAGTTCTTTGCTCTCAGGGGTTGTGTTTCTAGTGAGCTGTGCAAATCGCCCCCTTCTCCCTCAGAGGAGTCATCTGCTAGGTCTTTAGACATTTCTTCTGTTACTTCATTTAACTGTAGCGGTTGTACATGAGCAGATGTGTCGACGCTGCGGGTGCTCCCTTTTCTGTGGGGGCCCTGTCAGCAGTTTTCTTGGTTGCCTCCTCCCCAAGCATTGTTAAAGGATTAGAGGACCTGCTAGCATCATAGGAGGATGATGAGTTGGAGGAAGAGGGTGATGATAAGGATGATGGAGATGAGGATGTTGGTGGTGATGGCGACCTCCATGAACGTCTTTAGTGGTGATGGACGTCCCATTCATCGAGTCACTTCTCGATGATGTCTAGGCATTGGAGCGCCACCTGCATTGTCTGGTTCATCATTTCTAGTTGGCCAAGGAGACCAACTAGGCTCAGCAATTGGCACTCCTATTCGCCTAGACTTTGCTGGAATACTTGAAACTTATGGGTCAGGGAGGAGAAAGTAGAGCTATGATTGCATGTTAACTCACGCAAGTGATCGAACTCGAAGCCAAAAGCATGTCATAGGGAGGAAGGGACCGCCGATCGGTTTCAGTTCTTTATATTGCTCCTCGCGTTGGCATGGCAGCCCGTTGAATATGCATCGTCTGTCAAGGCTAAGTCCAATAGGATAGTATGCCCGGGAATGGCCTCTGGGCACAACATTGGCACCTTAGTGGCTTCCTCTACCGCCTTGGCATGGGTCCGTGCAGAGGATGACAGAGTAGGTGGGTGTTGATTGACCACCCAACTCTCAGCATCATCTTCCACAATGACCACTGCCGTCATGGTTAGCGGTGTGGGATCTGCTGAACAGACATGAGCTCAGCATCCAAGAGCTCGATGAAGACCTCATCACTGTTGCGAGAGGTGTCCGACCACACCTAGGGGATGGCTGTGGCCACTACGGTAACCGGCAGGGTTGAAGCTATTAGCGTCACGACAACTGCTTCCGAGGCTACGATAGTTGTGGCACTCTCAGTTGTGTTGATGACCTCGACGATGGTTGACACTTCTTTTATAACCACGGGGGGTGTTGTTGTGGTGGTCGTGGCTGCCTCGGTGGTGGGGGTAGCAGCTACTGGAGTAGAGGCTACTGTTTTGGCGGTAATGGTGACTGGGGGTATTTGAGAATGACCACCGACGACTTGTCCCACTGAGCTTCTATTGGTGCGGGCCTCCCTGTGGTGCCCATCCTTTCTTGGATGGTTATTGTGGTAGCGTAGGCTACATCAACGGTCAGAGCTTCAACCTCCACCATCGTGAAGACCGACCTCTACGCATCATAGTTGACACAACTTGGGAGGGGTAAGAGGATGTTGGTTCTCATGAACCTATAGAAAAGTTGGCGAACCTCCTTCTTTATGATGCTCACCCTAGTGAGGAATTTGAAGTCTATTTTGTCGTCACCCTTGGTTCATGACTCCTTTGGGTATCTAAGCCTGACTGTGATCATGTTGACGATTCCTCCCATGTTGTATTTCTTGTTGGCATCCTTGATCGGGTGTAGACGGTTGAGTAGGAAGTGCCCCAAATTGATCAGCTTGCTAGCCATGATGTACCATATGAGATGCAACTCTTTAGTATATAGGTTGCACATCTCATACTTGCTAAAGAGCAGGCTGTCCACGATCATATGAGTTATCTACCAAAGTAGGAGTGGACCGCAATTGCCTTACTTCCTAGCTTGAAAGAGGACTCAATCGTTAGTTTCTTCAACAACATGACTGGGTCAAAGCCGTCGATGTCACTGATGCGGGATCCATTGTTTAGCAGCTCTTGCTCAGCTACACTGGTGGAGAAGATCTCGTTGAGCAGCCTCTCTTTATTTAATGATCTTGATTGTAGAGGCACCCTTGCAGCCTGTCCGCTCTGCTATAACTCTTGCTTTCTTCTTTGGTGTTTGGAACTCAGCGGAGGGACAAGATGAACTCCTTCGTCAACTCGGTGTACGAGTTGCAGAAGCTGAAAGAGATCTTCTAGAGTCCGAAAACTTTGAGGATGTTTTCCAACCTATCAAAGATGATGATCTGTCGGAAGGAGGCGTGGTGGCAGAATTTGGTCAGACGGAAGACCTTTACTTCCAGCTCTGTGTAGACCTTTTGGTGGTCCTCATCGCTTGCCAGGAAACATCCTAGATAGTGGGCAAGGACGTTAGGCTCTGCCGCTATAGCCGGGGATGTGCTTGCCGCGATGTGGGGCCACTTCTCGGCCTCAGAGGGCCCAGCTATTGCTGGGTTAGGGCATTTCTACCCTGCGGTAGCCACAGTTGTGGCCTCGGGGTTGATCCTTCGGCCCTACTCGTCGACCTAGACGACAGTCTCCTTTGTACGTGCCATTTTCTGAAAAAGATGAATAATTTATGTTAAATTTTTGTGTCCCTGATATATTAAAGTGGCGGCTGAAACTTAGCAAAAAGGATCGCCCGATATGTCCTGGGTGATACCGGAAAATCGGTATTGGGTGGAAAAGAAAAGTTCAACGTCGGGTGTCAATAAAACTTTATCGCTTTTTGTGTGTAATGGGCCGGTGCACGATACCCATTTTGCACAATACCCATGAAAAACTGATGTCGGGTTCAAAAGGAAGCGATGTGTTTCAAAAACCGATGCGCCAAGGGCGCGGTACAACCGCAAGACACAAAAAGTGCATGATACTAAAGATACCTGGGACGTCCTTGCACGATACGCATGATAGACCAGTATCGAGTATAAGAGAAAATGATGTGCTTGGGAGGTCGGCAGCCCAGGAATGCGATACGACTACACGACACATATATCGCGCAGACCCTAGAGTGAGATAATATGCTCCCCCTAACTTACCTAACACGATAAAGAATGCGCAATAAGTGTGTCACATGATACATGTGTTGTGCGGAACAGGTGGGAACCCGACACCTTTTGCACGATAGGTAAAAACTGGTTCACATTTAAATCTTTACCTGACATGGGCAAGAACATGATTCAGCCCTATTTTAGGGCTTTATCTTGTGTCATTTTGCATTTCAGCCACATCTATACTTGTTAGATTACATGTTATTTCCCCCAATATGCTTATTTCTATCAAATGCACTTATGGAGGCTTTTTGCATGTTTTATAGGTACTTTGTCCACTACTTGATGGCATGGAAAGAGGATGGTCCAATCTAGGGTTTCCTCAGGCTTGGAGGAGCCCACAATGAGGCCAAAACCACTTCCAACCTACCCCAAGTGGTCAAAGAATTTTTTGAAGAAATACCCTCCATGGATGATCAAGTTTAAATCTCAAATGCATGGGAGAGACACCACCATGACCGTGGTACCCCACCACGGTCGTAGTGGACATGCCCTAAGCAAAAAAATCACTAAAACTCCCAAATATTGATGAAAATGGCCAAAACGACTGTGGTGATCAACATGCCCGTGGCCATAGGTCCCCACCACGACCATGGTGAGCCCCCACGGCCGTGGCCATCCATGTACATATCCATGTGATCTCCACATATTAATTCCCACAATTGTGCCCATCCACCACGGCCGTGGTCTACCCTACCCACCACGACCGTGGTGACCTACCACGGTTGTGCTACTCATAAAACCCACCTAGTTTTCACTGCTTTACCTATTTTACCCCTAACTTAACCCTAGACCCCCTAGACACCTATATATACCTAGGTGGCGGCTGGGGCATGAGGTGAGCTACCTTCCACCATCTCCTAGCTCCCCAAATTGCTATCCACCACATTCAACTCCATTTCCACCTCCATTCCACTCCATTTCACCATTTCCACCACCAAAACACTAGTTCCTACCCATAATCCCCTTCATTTCACACCCTTGCACCTTGGAGGAGGGAGGAGGACGTCCTGTAGCTACTGGAGAGGAGGAATTCTTCATCTACACTGATCTCCATGGCTTCCTCTACCTCTTTCTCTTTTCTTTTTGTATTTTCCATTACTATGAGTAGCTAGGCTCCTGTGGGTGGGTTGTTTGGGGGAAATTATGTTACTTTGATACCATGTTGGGGGAAAATGACATGTAACATTTTAGTTCCATTTTTTAATGATTATATTCTATTTGCATCTCATTCTCCATGGATTGCTTGTTGGTTTGTGTGTGAAATCACATAGGAATTTAGGCAAATTGCTTATATGTTTGAATTTTGGAATTTTCCCCTAGGTCCAATTCTTGGATCCCTAGGTTGCCTCCCATCTTCCTACATCCTAATCAATATCCCTAAACCTAAGTGAGAGATCTAAGTAGCTAGATTAGGTAATTCTAGTGCAATTAGCATCGAGCCTTCTCAAGGCTAGAATGTGGGGGAATTGGGGTCCAAAACCCTAATCTCACCTCCCCATTACTACCCTCGGCCCCTAATTTCCCTAGGAATGCCTAATCTAGAAACCCAGACTTGATTAGACTCTAATTGAATTGAACCTAACCCTTAACCCAATTGAGCCTCATAAGGGTAGTAGGGGGTGTTAGGGACTAGTTCCCCTATGCACAACCTAGCATATCCATGGCCAGTTAGTAGCTTACGTTAATTCATTAGACTCTAACTTGTTGTTTGGTTTGGATAATCTAAATGGAATCATAATGCTCATATGTCACCCCCAACTTAAGTGTTAAGTTCATACCCCTAAATAGCCCACACATCTCTTTATTTCTTAAAACCCTAGTTTTGTGCTTGCTTAGCTTAATTAGTTCTTTCCTTGGTTAGTTAGCTTCTTGCTTTGCTCTTGTCTTGTTTATGCTAGTGTAGCTCTTTAATTACTCCTTTGCTTCTCTCTTGCTTGTCCTAGTGTAATTTTCCCTTTCATACCTAGCTTAGCCTTTCCTTGCTTGTTTAGCCCTACTCTAGCTTAGGGATAACTTAGATTTCATTCTTGTCTTTAATTCCTCATTTGTTCATAGTAGTTTAACAACCAAATCACCTTTAAACCCTTAACCCTAGTCTCCGCAGTAGGAACCTAGCCAAACTAACCTAGCTCTAGTGCCCCCTCTTTTCCCTGTGGATCAACCCTATACTTGCCACCGTCCTATACTATGACATGACCCCGTGCACTTGCGGGTGTAGTTGTTTTAGTAGACGTAGGTGTGTTATTTAGGTTTATAAATTTCAAAAGCATAATCCCATCACATGTGTTCCGACCTCGTGGGGCGCATCTAGTCGGGTCCAATCGGCTAGTGTGTAGCACCTCTAGAGGAAACGCACCAGAACACGATATGGGATGCATGATACAGTCTAAGCGTTAACGATGTGCGATATAAATGGGCGATTGGTCAGCGTGATACAGGTTGCACGACATGGGTTATTACCTTAATGGGCAGGGAGATGCTAAACACGACATTGGAGGTCGTTAGGTAGGGAACCCGACACGGGAGCTAGGATGGATTTGAATGACACGAGAGATTGCGCGATACAGGAGCAAAGGCTTCATAACTTTGGTAACCCGACATGGTTAATCTCTCGTTGCTATATATAGTTGTCCGCAAATGGGGTTAAAAGGTGAAAATGGGGACACGCGTCGTGCATGCATGCAAATTTCTTTCCAAAGCAAGGTAAATCATGTCTAATCATGTCGTGTTGTGAGGCTTAGAGGGAGATGATGTGTCGCCCGACATGCATTTTAATCGGCACACCCTCAGCGTGCCATGAGTTCACGTGATGATTCTGGGCGCGGTGTGGTGTGAGTGCTTGCTCCGAATGACAACCGGCACACAACACCTGCCCAATATGGTTTGGGTGACACGGTAACCCGATATGCCAAGAATGAGTGATAAAGATGTTTAAACATATCTACGTGACATGCATTGTGCTCAAAAGCTACAAAACTTAGTGAAACTAAAAACTAAAGTAAAAGCCGCTTGATATGTAAAACATCACTGGCTTAAGTGTAAACCTAAGCCTCAACTAGTATTACATGTCAAGGTGATGAAACTAAGTTGGTGGCCCAGAAAACACGAGAGTCAGTGTGTGTGGCACATGTATGGTCTTGGGCCTTATTATAATCAAAGTGTTCATAATGTTCTTTGTAGGAAAAGGAAATAACATCCTATCCTAGGAAACTAAAAACTTGGGCTGCCTCCCAAGGAGTGTTATGGTTTCTGTCGTTAGCTCGACATCTACCGTCATTGCTAGGCTTCTTCAGAGGGTACGGCTTTGGCATCGTCCAGGGGCAACTCAAATCGCCTTGTGAAAGCTTCGTCTTTGTAGAACATTTTCACGCGGTGTGCATTGACTAGAACAACCTTTGTAGGATTATCATTTTCGTACAGCTCCATCATTCCCGACGGGTAGATCTTGGCTATCACGAATGGTCCTGACCATTGAGTTTGCAACTTCCCTAGAAAATTTTGAATAGAATATTTAAAAAACAAAACTTTGTCACCTTCCCTAACATCCTTCTTCCTTAAGTGAGAGTCATGCTAGACTTTTGTCCTCTTCTTGTAGATTCTTACATTCTCATAGGTATGAAGCCTAAGTTATTTGAGCTCTTAGTGCTGGAGGAACCTTTTCTTTCTGGCTAGGGAGGGATCCATGTTGAGATGTTTAATGGCCCAGAAAGCCTTATTCTCTAACTCAAGAGGCAGATGCCATTCTGTCCCATAAATCATCCGATACAGTGTGGTTCCAAGCAGTGTCTTGTATGCTGTTCTAGTATGCCCAAAGAGCATTGTCTAGCTTGGTGGACCAATCCTTCCAAGATTTCCCAATTGTCTTCTCCAGGATCTGTTTGATTTTCCTATTTGAAACTTCAACCTGGATAGATGTATGGGAATGATACGAGTTAGCAACCTTCTATCGAATCCCATACCTTCACAGAAGTGACTCAAATTGCCTTTCAGCAAAGTGTGACCCACCATCACTGATAACTATTCTTCGGACTCCAAACCTTGGAAAGATTATCTTTATAAAGAATTTTATGACAAACTTGGCATCACAGGTGGTAGAGGGTATGGCTTCCACCCACTTAGATACATAGTCCACTACAACAAGAATGTACTTGAAACCGTATGATGAGGGAAAAGGTCTCATATAGTCAATTGCCCATACGTCAAAGATCTCAACATCAATCCATTCTGACATGGGAAACTCATTTATGTGGGAAATATTCCCAGTTCTTTCACACTCGTTGCAGGCTTTGACAAAGGCATGAGCATCCTTGAAAAGGGTCGGCCAATAGAAATTGGACTGAAGAACCTTAGCCACAGTTCTTTCAACCCCCAAGTGTCCTCCATAGGGAGAGGAGTGACACTCATACATGATTTTTGGGGCTTCATCTTTGGGTATACATCTCCTGTAAAGGCTGTCAGCCCAAAGCCTGAACAACAGAGGGTCATCCTAGTAATAGTACTTCAGATCAGAGAAGAATTTCTTCTTTTAGTTATAGGTTATTTCTGAGGATAGTTGTTTGCATGAAAGATAGTTACATATATCGGTGTACCATGGCCCTTCTAGATTGGCCATCTAGGCAACATAGATTGCCTCATCAACATAGCTTTCATTGATTAGCTACCGGTGGTCATCTTCCACCCTAATCCTTGATAGGTGATTGGCGACCATGTTATCAAAACCCTTCTTGTTGATTATCTCATGATCAAACTCTTGTATCAACAATGCCCAACGTAGCAGCCTAAGCTTAGCATCTTTCTTTTACATCAGATACTTAATGGCTCCATGGTCTATGTGAAAAATTACCTTAGAACCCACAAGGTAAGATTGAAACTTGTCAAATGCATAGACAATGACTAGCATTTCTTTCTCGGTGGTGGTGTAATTCATCTGTGATTTGTCTAAAATTTTACTGGCATAGAAGATTACATGATGCTTCTTATCCTTCTTTTGCCCAAAGACCATTCCTATGGAAAAATCATTCACGTCAAACATAAGCTCAAAGGGAAGATTCCACTTGGGTGAATGCATAACGGGTGCTGAGGCTTGAGCATTTTTTAAGGTGGAGAATGACGTGAGGTGTTCTTCTATGATATCAAACATCACATCCTTCATCAACAGATTTGATAACAACTTTATAATCTTTGAGAATTCCTTGATAAACCTTATGCAGTATTCGACATGTCTTAAGAAGGTTCTGACTCCCATCATAGACATGGGTGGAGGGATCTTTGTAATTGCTTCCACCTTAGACTGATCAAGTTGAATGCTTTTATTGGAACTTTATGTCTTAGGACAATACCTTCTTGTACCATAAAATGGCACTTTTCCCAGTTAAGGGTAAGACTTTGTTCTTCACATGTTTTCATTACCAGAGACATGTTATTCAGACAATCATTAAAAGAAATGCCATAGAAGCTGAATTTGTCCATGAAAACTTTCATCTTATCTTCCAAAAAATCTACGAAGATAGCGTTCATGCACCGCTGAAAGGTTGTGGGTGCATTGCAGAGCCCAAATGGCATTCTTTTAAAAGCTAAAGTTCCATAGATACAGGTAAAGGTAGTCTTCTCCTAGTCATCTAGATGAATGGGGGTCTGATAGAACCCCGAGTACCCATACAACCTTCCAAAGTATGAATGATCGTCCATGCGCTCAAGCATCTAGTCAATAAACAAGAGAGGGAAGTGATCTTTATGGGTGGCGGTGTTTAACTTTCAATAGTCTATACACATTTGCCAACCAGTGACGGTCTTGGTTGCAACTTCAACCCCATTATCTCCCTTGATTAGCGTGATGCCACCCTTCTTAGGGACTACCTAAATGGAATTCACCCACGTACTGTCACTAATGGCATATATTATTTCTACATCACAGAGCTTCACAACTTCCTTGCTAACCACCTCTCACAACTTCTCGTTTAGTTTCCGTTGCGCCTGGGCGTAGGGCTTGGAATTTTCTTTACGATGGATTATGTGCATACACACAAAAGGGATGATGCCTCTTAGGTCTCCAATCGAGTAACCTAAGGCCTTTCTTTGTAGCTTTAGCTCAACTAGCAGTTGTTCCTTCTGACTGTTAGTCATCTCTTAGTTGATGATAACTGGATTCATCCTTTCTTCATCCAGGAATCGATACTCCAAACCTTTAGGTAGAACCTTTAATTTGGGCGGGGTCTTCTCTTCTGGTTCTTTGTAAGGATCGTTTCATAGTGAAGCATACATCACCATCTTAACAGGGCCATCTACTTCAGTTAGATCTTCAACATCTAGAAATTCTAGGAGTTCTTTCATCTCTGGGTCTTCGACCACGTGTGCGTTGCCAACTAGGGCACACATCAGTGGGTCCACCAGAGCCTTCTCCTCCCTTACCTCATCACAGAGTTGTGGATAACTTTTGACAAAATACGAAGACTCAAAGAACGAGGGGGCTTTCATGCAGTCACAGATATTGAAATCGATATTCTCTCGTCCAACTATGATCGTTATCATTCCTGCCTCTACGTTAATGAGTGCTCTGTCGGTAGCAAGTAAGGGTCACCCAAAAATCATTGGGAAGCTAGGATCCCCAAGGTGTTGATCAGAATGATGTCACTGGGTATAAAGAACTACCCAACTCTAATGGGCACATCATCCACTACTCCAACGGGTCAGGCGAAGGTGTGGTCTGCTAACTAGATTCTCATACGGGTACTTACTATATCAGTAAGTCCTAACCTTTTTGCAAGGGACATGGGAATTAAGTTAATGCTTGCTCCCAGTTCTGCTAGACCTTTATGGATCATGTTGTCTTTGACTTGAAAGGGAATGACAAAGGCTCATGGATCTTTCTTCTTAGAAGGCATACTTGTCTTAACAAAAGAACAAAACATTTTTGCTAGCTTCACGATTTTGACATCTTCTCCTCTTTTCTTCCTTAAAATCAAATCTTTGAGAAACTTTGCATAGGTGGGAATCTCCTCGATGGCATCTAAGAAAGGGAGGTCGAGGTGTAACTTCTTTATGACATCCATGAACTTCTCATACCTTTTCTTCAATTGGGATTTCACCAGCTTATGCGAGAAAGGAATGCGGGGTGCATACCTATCCGAACGCTCCTCGGAAGTCACGTCATCGTCTCCTTTCATTGTTATTTTCTTCTGCTTTGTGGGTACTTCTGCTGATTCCTCAAGGGTTACATCCTTGACCAGTGTTGTTACTAATGTTGCTTTCTTCTCATCGGCTGACTATATCACTGTTCATGACCTTAGGACAACCATCTTTGTAGTTTCATTCCCTTGTGGGTTCGTCTCAGTGATGTACGTGAATCATCCAACTTGATGGTTGATAATCTGGTCTAGGCTTGCCAGATGCTGGTCTATCTATCTTATTGTGTTATTTGAGCTCCCCAATCTGAGTCGAAAAACCTCTCATCTGTTGTTGCATTAACTTGAGCAATGTCGTGCTGTCTATGGAAACTTTGTGTAGCTTCTGATTCAGATCATTCTACTTCTTGGCGAAAGACATCAACTCGTCATCATTGACAGTTGCTATTACTGACCTTGTTGGGCATTCAGATAGCCTCGTGGTTGCTGAAAACCTATTAGACATTGATGATTTTGTTGTCCTCCTGAAGAGGTTCTGCCTACCAATCGGTGAGAGTTCTCAGCCGCACTGGTGTTTCCATACTAAAATCTAGGTTGGTCGGGACATCGGTACTGGATGTAACTCACATTCTCTGTACTTTCGTCATCAGGCTTGCTCTACACGGCTGTATGTGGGAAAAAGTAAAAAAGATGGTCTGACTCTCCCAATGTAACATAGCTCCTGACCGCTTCTTATTGGGCCTTGCCTTTATAGCTTTGGTCCTTCAAGGCTTGAACATAAGTCATTATCTTGTCCAACTTAGGTGACAGTACTTCCATCACGTTTGACTCTCCAGGAGTGGAGTGACTCATTCACTCTCTATCATATTCACTGTCCTACTGATTAGTGGCCATATTGTCTATAATCTCCATGGCTCTCTGGGTGTTGAGCCCCAAGAAATTGTTGCCTGCTGCAACATTCAAGGATTTCCTTTCTACAATGCACAACCCATTGTAGAAGGTGGTGATCGTCTTGGTCTCAGAAAAACCATGGTGTGGGCACTCTCTCAGATAGCCTTGGAACTCTCCCAGGTTTCATGCAGATTCTTTGAAACTTTCTGCAAGAATCTAGTTATCTTGTTTTGGCACTTTATCATTCACTCTATAGGGAAAAACTTAGCAATGAAAGCATTGGCCAGGTGTTCCCAGTCGGGAAGGCTCTCATCTTGAAGACTTGTGTACCATTTCAGAGCTTTGTCCATCAAGGAGAAAGGAAAGCACTGGGTGTAGATGTAGGATATCGGGACCCTGTTGATCTTGAAGGTTTTGCAAATTCTCTTTAGCGTAGTAAAATGGTTGTAAGGTTTCTCCTCACTAGTATTCCCTCCAAACCAGTTGTGTTGCAATAGCTGGAGAAAGGCATGCTTCAGCTCAAAGTTAGCGATGTTGAGCAGTTGCTACACCAATGGGTTCGTTTCTTCATTTTCCCTAACTTGGACAAAAGAACGAAGAGAGTGAGCTTCAGGTGCTTCCTCAACCATTTCTTGTCATACACAATATGGTTTGGAGAGATGAAGAAATACCTGAAAAGAAAAGGTGTAAAAGAGTGAGTGTGTTGTATAAATTATGTACAATAAGTATCTACAATATTATATGCATATGTACAAGGTTTTTGGCAAAGTGCAAGTAAAACTTGAGTTCGTAGAACAGTATTCATTGTCGAGTCCCCGACAACGGTGCCAAAAAGTTGATAAGCCTTAAACGTCGGTCCAAAATGGAGACATGTCTAGGTCATCAAACTTTGTTAATTTATAATACCCAATGTTTAAGACTCCTACAACTAGCACAGGGTCGAAGTAGTTTGGGGTCGAACACATGGACTAGAAGAATAGCACTTTGGAACCCAAGTTTCACTTGTCTAAGCACGTCGAAAAGGTGAAGGATAAGGTTGGTTGTAGCAAAAGAATCACAAAGAATTAAACAAAAATGTATCTCCAAAGGGAGTTACCAAGAAGATTAAAGCTTTGGGTATTTTGGGTTTTAGCAGTTTTTATGATGATTTTCATATAAAATAAATCGAGGAGATAAAACTATCTTTGGGGAATGGCATGAAAATAGATAACTTAATTGTAACAAGTAGTGGAGGCCTACATCCAGTGCCATCTTCTCTCAAACAAGATGACAACCAAGCCATGCACTAAGTTCCTTCTCCCAAAGATACCAGGCGTGGGCTCGCGTGGAAGGATAAATCAGGCACATCTCTGATTCAGGGTGCTCTCGCACACCTGAATCATACCAAGCTCTAGAAGTTTAAAACGTCCTTCTCTCGAATGAGTCAAAACAAGAAACATGATTTGATAGTTAGTCAAAAGTGTGAATCAGAAAGAAGAAACTAGAACTCAGATGCCAAAAAGAAATCGTCTAATGAAATAAATCCATGAATGGAATGATATGAGAGGAACTTAATAGATTCCAATAATCATAAAGAGACATAAAGGTTTAGTTACAATGTAGTAATTAAATAAAAGTAAATGTTGTAAAGGGAAGATAAGTATCGATCTCCTTGATTTAGGAGAATGATGTACACAGCAAAAAACACCTAAGATGGTGTTAACCCAGTACCGAGTAGTGGCCCTATCAGGATACGACCGTGTCTGGTCCTTGACCATGTCGGGTCGTGGATAGTGACATGTAAGGGTCTTATCGGGATAGTACCTCTGTCCGATATGGTTGAGTCGGGATGGTGGCCATGTGGGGATGCAACTGTGATGGCTATAGACCATATCATGTTAAGTACTGTGTCAGGTAAACACTATCTTATGGCTCTTAGGTTCTTCATGTCGGGTATAGGTGGGCAGGTCATCTCGAGTTAAAGCCCAGATAGGAACCCATCATGCTAGAAGTAGCCTTGAGGATCATATCGTGCTGCTTGTTGCTACCAGAATGGTCTCTTAGTGAACTCAGGGGTGTGCTTACCTAGTTATCATCCGACAGGCTCCTTGGAACTCGACGCACTAGCTCCTTTACTCTAGGAGTTAGCTTTTGTAGGGTCCAACCCGTCCCATCATAGGCTTGTAGCTGCTATTTATAGGCAGTGAGTTGATGGGAGTTGTAGCTTTTATTGGACCACGTGTCCTTCATCCCATCTTCGTTCTCCAGGGTTCAGGAGGGGATGACATGGCTGTCGTCTGACACGCATGTCAGGCCATCAAGGTGTTGGGCAGTGATTGCATCACGTGCAGCTATGGTGGGTTGGAGCTTTGTCGGGATGCAGCGTTGAGGGGTGGCCACGTCGGGTAATGACCTCGTCGGGTTGAGAACCGAGACGTGCTGGGAACGATATTGGGTAGAGAGCTGTAGCGGGCAGGGATTCCCATGTGACATGCCCGCGTCGGGTTGCTGTCGTATCAGGCAATGACCATGACAGGTAAAGGGACATGTCGACCTCGCGAGCTACCAGGTTGGGATGCAGACTTTGTTGTTGATGGGCCTGATGTGCCCATTGGTGCTCTTTTTGTAGAAGAAATAAGAAAAACCCTGCAAAAGATGGGAAATATAATCAGGGACATAGTGGGCATGATTTATTCACAATTAGTAAGGTAAAATGAAGACGAAGTTAGGTTTGGAGGCTATTTTGATAATAAAATATGATCTATAGCAGCCATAAAATGGGTGTTATTAGTACCCTTATTATATTTTTGGAGAGGTTATGTGCCCCATACCCGACTTTCTAGTTTATGAGTCTTAGCCCACTCATTTTATATTGGGAAGTTTGGTTATGTGAAATTCTCTATTAGGTTTCTAGTTTATGAGACTTTGTCGCAATTGTCTTTATATTGTTCTAGTGTTATGCCTATCTCATATATATGCAGGTTGATGTTTTTATTGAAGGGTTGTATGCCCTAATTTTTTATATGTGCTTGTATGACATAGCTTTATTGTTTTATTAATGGCAAGTATCTCTTTTGTTATTAAAATCATTTCTCTTGATACCCACTTGGGCAGTTCTTTTCTCTTCTATGGGAAGCATTCCTTACTTGATGTCCTTTTATTCCATATATTGCTCAATTCTATATTAGTATGCACATACCAGCCTTTTGCTGATGTCATCTACTTTTTCTCCCCTTATTGGGGTATGCTTCCAACCCTAGGTGCAGGACATGGAGGACATGGCATTCAACATGAACCCAGCTTAAGGGGTTGATTCTTGGAGACAAACTTGATATGGTTTAGATTTCCCTCTACTAGATCCTTATGATGGAATATCCATGTAAACCCTATGATGGAGATGTTGATGTACTTTTGTAATCTTGTGTAAAATTGAATATGCTCATTACTTTTATTCTGCTTCTATACTCTTTGGTCTTTTGTATACCACTATATAAAGATTTGAAAATTTACACCTGTTCCAACATATCATTTGAGTATGTTTGGAATGGATGTTTTATTCTTCAAATTTTGGTAGGGAATGGATTCCCTCTGGGTCCCACTCCTTCCAAGTTTTCTAACTTGTTTTCTTTTGTTTGGTTGTTGTGCCTTCTACATGTGATGAGAAACCCGTGAAAGACAAGATGGAAGGCCAAAATTCACCTAACTAGCCACTTCATGAATACTTCATGCATAGCAACTACAAATAGACAATTGCTAATAGAGTTCATCAAATGTCAGGGGAGCAATTCTCCATCCCTCCAGGTCATCTGGGGCTCCTGCCTACCTTCTTTGGCTTGGAGAATGAGAACCCCTCCAAGCACTTTGACTCTTTTTGTAAAGTATGCACTATCTTCAGGACGTCAACAACCATTGATGATTCAATAGGTTGACCTTGTTCTCATTCCCCATCAAAGACAAAGCCAAAGATTGGTATGACTCGAGGAGAGACATCATTGAGTTGGGAAGAGATGAAAAATGCCTTCTTAAGGAAATTCTACTCCATTGCAAGTTGACACAAATACTGCGTGCCATAGTGAGTTTCAATCAAGTGGGTAATGAGTGGTTCCAACATGCTTGGGATAGATTTCTTAGGTTGTTGAGAGAGTGTTCACACCATGAGATTTCATTATAGCATGTTGTTCAATCATTTTACATCCATCTATCTGATGTTAGTCAATCTATAGTGGATTCTTCTTGTGGATGAGATTTTATGGCTAATCCACATGAGGACACATCACCCTTGTTTTGAGCATTTGGCGGAAATTTAAAGGATCTGAGCTGCTATGTTGATGAATTATGGTAATCGCCCTTTTGGTATGACATCTCCAACTCATAGTAATTCAAGACCACAAAAGATGAAGATTCTTGTACAAAGGGTGAGCTTTATGAAGAACCAAGTGGGTAGTGTTCCTTGTCACTAAGTTAATTTTGTTGAGTCCTTTGGTGAACAAGTGAAGACACCTCACTCTCATATCTTCCAGGAACAACAAAGTCTAAGATATAGATCAAAATTTGAGGAAGTTCTCTCTAGATTTAAAATCTTTTATGATGTGCATAAGAATGTAACAAATCATGAGCAAAACGTGGAGCAAATCTCTTCAATAATTTCTATTCAAACAGAAGCAAAGATGTATTCCCAACCCATGATGAATTTTAATTAATCTAGTGGACCAATGGGTGCCTCACAATTTTTCTATATTCCACCTCCAATGCAAGTGCAACCCATTTATCATTTTCAAATCCATCCCAAGCCTTATAAAACTTCTCCCCGTCCATCACCACAACCATCCCACCACGTCACCTACCATTCTCAATTTTCTCCTTCACTTCAATTCCAATACCAAGTTTCACCTCCACCTCCTCCACAACAACAACAAGATCCCCATCTCCACCATGAGAAAGGTAAAATTGTGATAGTTCTAAGTAGTATAAGATCTCTTAATCATCTCAAAAGCCAGAGAAATTTAAGGAGATAAGGCAAAGGAAGCACAAGGGTGATATTGTGATTGAAATTGATGAAGTGATTTTGTCACACCTCATGTTGAGTATGTGATGTCGTGTGTTCGACCCTATACTTTGTTTGTAGGTTCTACAATTCCACTCGTGATTCCTAGAGTCCATCATATGATTCCACAAGGAAATCTTATTGATTCAAGTGTTGCAAAAGTAAGTGATCCACCTTTCTAAGAAGAATCACATGAGCACCTAAAAGTAGAAAGAAGGCAAAAACACAATGTTGATGTTCTAGAGGTGTTTCAACAAGTGAAGGTGAATATCCCATTGTAGGATTCTATCAAGAAAATCCCATTGTATGTCAAGTTTCTAAAGAGGAAGTCAACATGGACAATGACTAACAAGATCAAGTTGATCGAACAAGTGAGCTGTATCACACAGCTCTCACTTCCTGTGAAGAGGAAAGACCCAGGAGCCCCACTTTATTTGGGATCTACTTTGAATCTGATGCCATATAGTGTCTTTGTGGATATGGGGTTTGGAAAGTTGAATGGCTCATTGCACTCTCAAATTGACGGATCACTCCATGTAAGTGCCTAGAGGAAGAGCAGATGATGTTTTGGTGATGACAGACAAAGAAAGGGTAGCAATGTTCTCGATGGATTTCATTGTTCTTGACAAGGACCCAAAGGATAGGAAGATTCCCATCATCTTAGGAAGTCCATTCTTATCTATAGTTGATGTCGAGATACATGTGTATAGTGGAATAATGAATGGTCTCTTTCATGGACATGAAGATAAAGATCAATATGTTTGAGACCCCAACTTGGTAAGAGTTAGATGAGAACGTCGAGCATTCTTTCTTGAAGAATTGAGATGATGATTTGAAAGAAGGACATCTAGATGGAAGATCTCATAATATCTTTTACGGTCAATGGGACAAGGAAAATATGTTGAATGCAAATGAGGGATGTATCTATTGTAAGAGTGGACACATGGTCATGCCAAATGTTTGAGTGATTGAGGAATCTACAGGAAGCATGACTGAAGGCATGATGCTTAGTGCTAGTGGGAGGCAATCCACATAGGTTTGCAGAATTTTCCACCCAACCTCTCATTTTTATACTTCTTGGTTATTTTTACACTTTTCCAAGAAAACACACACACCTATTTTTAATATATTTTTTCTAGTTTTTAGATGTGCAAATGAAAAGAATGAAGAAGATCAATTGGAATGTGGAAGAGATTTGATATAAAATTATTTGGTTCAAGTAATTGATGTTTTGATGAGATTCAATGTGAAAGCACTACTATACTCACATATGTGGTACCATGGAATAGTTGTGGTGATACACTAAAATAAATAGGAGAGTCAAACGAGCTTGAGAAAAAAAAGCAAACATAGAACGATTGTGCAAGGTAGCATGGTTGTGTGACAAGAAAAACAAAATGGGATGTGTGGCCCATTATAGTCGTGTAGCCAGTCATCCAACATGGAAGTGTGATACACCATGGTCGTTCTGGTATAAGTCCAACCACTTAAACAACCAATTCAACTAATTTTATTTCATGGATTTCATTCATTCTCCATGAACAACACACGTGTGCTCACATCCTGGCAGTCGTGCGATGACTTCCAGTTGCTCCAAGATCCAATTTTTCCAGACTACCACCCCAAATCAATCCCTAATCACTCGTCTACCATTTTTCCCACCTCCATCTACCATTTCCACCCCATCTCCACCACCAATTCCTCTCATTTCTCTCTATTCCACCCCACATATGCAGAACTGTGGAAACCTATTTCCTTCATATTTGTTTACCCAAAATAAAGAAAATCACCAAGCAAGTGGTGTTTGGACCAAGAAAATCCTCTCCTGCTAGTGTCATCCAAAGATGGATCATCTTCAGTCCCGGTGACATTCCTCGCTCCTCCATCACCACTGTTCTCTTCCATCTACAGCGAAGCATGCTATTTGTCAGTGACTGAGATAGACACATTCATATAACACATTTTGGAAGAGTTCTTCACTTATCGATGACACGAGGGCACCTCCACAACCATTGTCATCCTAACAAATAGTTTCTTCAAGGGCAACACTACAACCTTTGTCGGCTCGGCCATCTTCAGTGGCTCGGTCTTCGACTTCCTCAGCCAACCCACAATCATAGTTGCAAGCCCAAAGGAGGCTGCTTTTGGATGATGAGAATGAGGATATGCAGGATGTACCACACATGGATGTGTCCGATGAGCACCATGAGGAAACCCCCCAAGTGAGAATCGCTCAAGTGAAGAATTCAAGGCACCCAAAGTGCCTAATATGTACGGTGATTGCCACCATCTACACATGTTAGGAGAAAATGGAGGCCTTAGGTTTCTCTTTCTATTATCAGGGTGTCATGGAAGCACTTGGTTTATTTGAGGTTATGACGACAATACAAGAGACATACATTGAGATGACATTCCAGTTCTCTGCCACTCTTGATTTGACCTTTGTTGAAGGAGAAGATGTCATTCATATTAGAATTGGAAATGAAACTCGTCTCCTTACCTCATCCAAATTGAACAAGATTTTAGCTCCTAGTGACAAAATGGCAGCCCTCCTAGATCAAGGGAGGATAGATAAGGATTTGACTGATAACTACCCAAAAATGTAGAACAAATTCACTGGGCATAGAAATTTTATAGTAGGTAAATTAAAGATGAGTTTGATCCACAATCCCTTCCTATGTTATGTCCAGAAAGTTCTAGAGAACATAATAATTACCATGTATGATAACTAAGGAAGTTGCAAAAAGAAGGACCATTTTGTATTGGGATGGATTCTTAAGGATAGGAATGTGAACTTGGGAGCATTACTTGTTGATTGTTTGAGGATAGTCCTCTTCAAGAGAAAAAATATTTTTATTATGGGTGAGATTGTGACTTCCATTGCCCTTTCACAAGGTCATGAAGTCTTTGGCTACACCAAAGCAAATAGGGGAAAGTTTTTAGACCTATAGTATCTTGTCCATTCATTGATGATTTTTGTGGATGATTAGAAAATCATATATCAGGTATGTTAGTATGTATGCCCAAAGAGACAATCATATGATGATTGAGCTGGCATATCTTATAAATAATGTGATTATTAAGATTATCTTTGGATGTGTTCTTTTTTAATCAGTTATGAGATAATGCTAAAACATAAGAGATGTCTAAATAATGACATTACTCAATGATGTATGTCTTCAGTTGATGACATGAATAATAATATGATACAGATGTTAAGAGTATGTACATTCTTGACATGTCCCTAGTCGAATGTCATTGTGGAAGGTTGATAGACAACAATGACACATAAAGGCTAGAGTGTGTGTTGGTTGTTGATATAATCTTATCAGTCATGATATATGTGATATCAAGCTAAGCACATAGATACTAGTTGGAGAATAGTGTATCAGGCTGACCCACCTTGAGAGTGACACATGGAAACAATAAATGGCGATCATAATCATCTCTCATAGTGAAGGTGGTGATTATGATTCTTAGACCTGAAATCACTACACTCATTACATTTCGTTCGGTGTACTAAGACTTCATCTACCGTGTCCTTGAATAAGGGTTGCCATAAAGGTGATGATCAAGTGCACAATGACACACGGGGATTATTTTGAGTGATGCAAATCGGATTTCCCCCTCCTAGTGGAGTTTGATATCCAGGCCACTTGATAAGCAAGATAGAGGACAAGCATGTGCATGCACATGTGAATCAGTATATGATTTTTTGGTCACATATATCTCATACAATCTGCTCTAGTTCAAGGAAAATGGATTGAACATTGAGAGGATGATGATTCCATCCCTCAAGTTCATTCTGAATATCAGAGACAAAGGAATTAGACAATCACTATAACACCTTAAACAGATTGTAGGTTGAAGTAGGTCTCCAACTTTCTAGTTTACTTGGATAGCAATGATATCTGACTAGAAAATACTCTTTGCATGTGATGCCATAAACTAGTTAAGGACATTCACTGCCAACATAGCATGGGAACTATACAATCACACAATTAGGATACACTTAGAAGAGGAGTTTAATCATGAATGGTAATTGAATTGATTGCTAAAGTGTTTAGGTATTCAATTTGAGCAACAAATCAAGTGACTGGACTCCCAACTGACCGGTTGGAATGTTAGGTTGATTGGAAATTGCATTGGCTGAGTTTTGTATGAACTAGGGTGTGAACCAACCGGTTCACATTGTAAACCAACTGGTTCAAGGTTGCCAGATGATGAACTTGCAGAGCGATATTCTTGTTTCATTGACCAATTTGATTGCATCAAGGATTAGTGTTGATGTTGTGTCAAGCATTAATTGGATTAGAATTGTCATTACAATTCCAATGGGGAAACATAACAAAATGACCAGCTCACTGGGTGAACCAATAAACTTGCATGCCAACTAATCAGTTCACTCGTGAACAGACCATTTAGCCTGTCGCCAAGTTGTGAATTTTCATGAAATTTTGGTCCCTTCCGCTCCCAGTCAGAGATGGAAGCTGATAACACCAATTTTTGTGATGTTTTAGACTGTTTTTCTGTTATCAAAACTGCCCTTTTCTGACATCTTCCTCTCTTTTATATGCATTTTTGCAATAATTAGCCAAGCAATGCTCTCAGTCCAATATTTCTATCTTTTGCAGAGTTTCCTCCCATTTTGGCCCATTTAGCACCAATAAGGCCGTTCCGGCCCGCAAATAAGTTCAAGTCTGTTTTGGCCCCCCTGACACCCGATATGCACGCTGCCCGGCAGGGCTGGGTGATACGACGAAGCGTGACGCAAGGATGCCGCGCGAGAAGGTACTGATGGACGACACGCCTCTTTACCCGAAATGGAGCTGAGCACTCCGCAACTACTCCATGTGCCACGCGATATCGGCCACCCACTGGCAGGCACCTCTCGCCACGACGCCCGACAGCCGACCTCCTTGTACCGGGCGATACCCGCGTCAGCCGACCGCCAATTGAACGGCGGAAAGGAGGACGCGTGGCACTTCGAGCACCATATCTTCTCACGACCAGCTGCCTATAAATGGCAGCTATAGGGAGCCGAAAAGGGAGTTTTTAGGAAGTTTGGACAAGCTTGGCCACTTCAGGTTTCGGACAGTCGAGTGATCTTCGGAGGAGGCTGCCAGAGCAGGCGTATCGTGCTCCAGTGTTCGTATCGGGCGACACTAGGTGAGCTCTTCCTCATCCCGAGAGGAAGGGGAGTGGTTCACCTAGGACTGTACCGGGACACTGGGAGCCGATATCGGCCGATGTACATACGCGACACGAGTGCCCGACACCAGTGCCCGGCAATAGGATACGCAGCTCCATGCCCGACACGATAACGAACCTGATACGCTCTGCCCGTCGTGCGTGTCGCCCGAGAGGGTGTACCGCCCGACTTGAGCGTATCGGCCAGGTCCTTGACCGATGCACTCGCCCATCGCGGTGTGCTGCTTGAGAGAGCGTGCTGCCCGACATGGCTGTTTCAGGCTAGGCCCCTGTCCGATATCGGGCGGGATGGTTACTGTAGTCGGTCGTCCTTCTACATCAAGAAGGCGACACCTATCTTTGATTATGTTATTTAAGTCCTTTACTATGCATTATAATTAAGACCTTTAATGCTTATAGAAATGGAAAGGCTTAATTACTTACTGCTCTATGCTTGGTGCAATATGTTGGATGACTGCTATGTTTGATATCCGAACTCTAGCTTGCATGTTTTGGATCGCGTTTCGCTTAGCTACCAAATCGTGTTTTCCAGTCGCAACAACTTCGAGAGTTGTGTTGTGGCTCTAGTGTTTGGTCCGGTTTTGGAGTATGAGAGTGCCTAGAATGGAGTTGTTTCAGTAACAATCCATTCTAACTTTGATCCAGGCAACCTCGAGAGGGGTGCCGAGGCTTGGTTAGAGGTGCCCGCTCTGAGAGGAGGGGTGCGGGGTGTTACTGGTGCCGCTTGTTTTGCAGTAGTTTTATCCTTCGTACCTTTCTCTAGCTCTAGTGTTATCTTTCGGTTTCTGTTGCACGAAAACCCCTAAAAACTACTAAATGCTTAAAACCTTTAATCTTTCTAGTAACTTCATTTGGAGATAGTTTTCTTGTTTTGTTTGTGACATCCTTACGCTTCCCTTCTGGGGAATTTATAATCTCTTTTTACCTGCCGGAGTGTAGCGTGTCAGTTCTGGGTTCTCAACACTACCCCCCTTGTCCCTGTGTTCGACCCCGTATATCTACTTTGACCCCGTAAACAAAGTTGCGGGGGCCTAGAAGGATTCAGGTTTATAAATGTAAAAGCTCGACTACCTCAAATCCGCCTCCAAATTTAGGACGCGTGATTTAGGTCGGTCAACTTTTGGTGCCGTTGCCGGGGACAAGGAAAAAACGGTATTGTCGACGAATCTGAATCCACTAACTACACTCCTGTGCCTCAAGCTTGGAAACGAGCTTGACAGTACCCTTTTTCTTTTTCTTTCTCCTTACTATTATTCTTAGCCTAAGCTAAATAATTCAATTTTCTAACTTGATTTTTATATGCTCTTGCAGGAACCCTGAAAGCTGACCTGCTCTACCGAGTTTTGATATCATGTCTCGTTGTGAGCAGTCTCTTCCTGAAGGTGAATGTCAGGGCCGAGGTGGGAGGACGAGCCAGCCTAGCTTGGTTGGTCAGCTTTCTGCCTACATAAAGAGACATGATACCATTATCAGCAAACTGGTACAGGGTACGCTTCCTGGCCCCGGAGCTCATAATTCCATGCAACACCAGATGGCGAGTCTGCAGATGCGCCAATGGGAAGTCGATCAACGATTGGCCCAGATGGTTGCACTGATGAAGAACCCTGCGGGAGAGACACTCTCCTACCCGGAAACTGCCAGAATGGTGGTACTAAGGTCTGGAAAGATGGTGGAGCGCGCAGCTGAAGCCGAACCGGAGCCTGAACCGAAGTCTGAGAGCACCATTCCAGCAGAGGGCAAAGGTGGACAAGCAGAAGCTCAAGAGCCTGCACAGAAGCCTTCAGACGAGCTACCTGGTGGGAGGAATCCTTACACCCCAAGGCCATCGTTCCCGTATAAGCTGATAAAGGCAAATCTGAAGAAGCGTCATGAGAGGTTCATGGACTCGATCAGGAAACTGCATCTTGAAGTCCCTTTCCTGGATGCTTTGGAGGAGATGCCCACATACGCCAAGTTCCTCAAGGACCTTGTCACCAAGAAAAGAAGGGGAGGAAGGATAGAGACAGTTCACCTAGCTTCTGCCTCCTCTGCCTTCGTAAAGCCTGACCTGCCTAATAAGAGGAGGGATCCCGGAGCTTTCACAATCCCGTTTGCCATCGGAGACAATGTCGAGCGAAAGGGTCTAGGAGACTTGGGAGCAAGCATCAACCTCATGCCCCTCAGTTTTGCACGAAGAGTGGGTTTGACCGACATAGTTTGAACCAACATGCAGATTCAACTGGAAGACCACACCTTTAAGAGACCCGTTCGCGTTGTCGAAGATGTGCCGATCAGGGTTGGAAATTTCTTCATCCCCTGTGACGTAGTCGTTATCGACACAACTGAAGACCCCCGTTGCCCGGTCATCTTTGGACGTCCTTTATTGGCAACAGGAAGAGCGTTGATTGATGTCTCTGAGGGGATGATCACTTAGAGGGTCGGAAACGACCATATTGACTTCAAGTTGAAGGATATCATGAGAAGCCCTTTCCTGTCTGAATCAGCATGTTTCGCAGATAGCTACAATAAATTTTGCGAGGAAATAGAGGAGGATATCCGAACAGTGGACCCCCTTGCAAGGGTTATAAGCAGTCAGGATCCCGACCTCGAAGATCCTGAAGTCACGAGGTATCTCCACCTTTTCGACCTTTATGACAAAGATTTGCAAGAAGAAGATGAGGTGGTGGAGTTTGCAAGGTATGCCTCCCTCGAAGGTGAGCCTCGAGAGGAGGTACCCAGTCTGAAGCCAGAGTTAAAAGTGTTGCCTGAAGGCCTGAAGTACGAGTTCTTAGACAAAGAGCAGAGGAACCCCGTCATTGTAAACGCCAACCTTTCAAGCAATCAGCTGGATAGACTCCTTGGGGAGTTAAGGCTCCACAAGGGGGCTATAGGATATTCAGTAGAGGATATCAAGGGCCTTAGCCCCGCCCTGTGCATGCACCGCATCAGCTTAGATGAATCAGCCAAGCCTCTGGCTCAACCCCAGAGGAAGCTGAACCAGATGCTCAAGGAGGTCGTCAAGAAAGAGGTAATAAGGCTTAGGGATGCGGGGATTATTTACCCAATCAGCGATAGCAATTGGGTAAGTCCTATCCACGTAGTACCCAAGAAAGGTGGAATGATGGTGGTTAAGGCCAGAAGGGTGACGAGGTGGCGGTAAGAACCGTCACCGGATGGCGGATGTGTATCGATTATCGAAAGCTAAATCAGGCTACAAAGAAGGATCATTTTCCGCTACCTTTTATTGATCAAGGTCTCGAAAGGTTAGCGTATCATGATTTCTTTTGTTTTCTTGATGGCTTTTCAGGTTTTTACCAGGTACCCATCTTGCCCGACCATCAAGAGAAAACAACATTCACCTACCTTTACGACACTTATGCCTTCCGAAGGATGCCCTTCAGACTCTGCAACGCCCCCGCCACCTTTCAGCAATGCATGATATCGATGTTCTCGGATTTTCTAGAAGACATCGTAGAAGTTTTCATGGATGATTTTTCCATCTATAGGAAGGACTTCGATAGCTGTCTGAAGAATCTGTCGTTGGTTCTTCAAAGGTGCGAGGAGAACAACCTAGTTCTAAACTGGGAAAATGCCATTTCATGGTGCGGGAGGGCATCGTCCTCGGGCATAAGATCTCGAAGTGTGGGATCGAAGTGGACGCAAGCAAGGTTGAAGCAATATCCAAGCTTCCTCCACCAAGATCTGTGACGGGGGTGTGAAGCTTCCTCGGGCACGCGGGAATTACCGAAGATTCATCAAGGACTTCTCAAAGATTTCCAAACCGCTGTCCAATCTTCTGGTAAAGGACGTTGAATTTGTTTTCTCTAACGATTGTCTCAGTGCTTTTCAGGCCCTGAAAAACACTTTAATATCACCACCTATCCTTCAAGCGCCAGAATGGGGTTTACCTTTTGAGCTGATGTGCGACGCTAGCGACTACGCGGTTGGAGCAGTCCTGGGGCAAAAGAAAGACAAAAGGCACCATGTGATTTGCTACGCTAGTCGCATGTTGGACGAAGCTCATGTAAACTACACAACAACTGAAAAGGAGATGCTCACTATCGTCTTCGCGTTTGATAAGTTTAGGTCATATCTCGTCGGAGCAAAGGTCAAACTATACAAAGATCATGGGGCGATAAAATACTTGATGCAAAAGAAAGACGCGAAGCCCAGGCTGTTGAGGTGGGCACTATTGCTCCAAGAGTTTGAGCATGAAATTATCGACAAGAAGGGCGCGGATAATGTGGTCGCCGACACCTATCAAGGATCGTGGCTGAGAGACGGGGAGGGCCACCTATCAACGACGACTACGCCGATGAGGCCCTAATGTTGGCCGAAGCTCAAGAAGAAAGTCTACCCTGGTTTGCGGACATCTGCAATTATCTTGCTTGTGGAGAACTGCCTCCTGACATCACGTACAACCAGAAAAAGAAGTTATTCGCGGATGCCAAGAACTATTACTGGGATGATCCTCTCCTATTCATAAGGTGCGCTGATAACTTATACAGGAGATGCATCCCAGATGAAGAAACCGCAGACATCCTGAAGCAATGCCACGCCTCCCCCTACAGTGGTCACCTGGGTAGTGAAAGAACAGCAGCGAAGGTGCTACAGTCAGGTTTCTAATGGCCCTCATTATTTAAAGATGCCGCACAATTTGTGAAGACTTGCAAGGAGTGCCAATTTACGGGGAACATAGGACGGAGGAATGAGATGCCAATGGCAAGCTGGATAGAATTAGAAATATTTGACGTATGGGGGATCGACTACATGGGACCGTTCCCTCCATCCCGGGGGTATCAGTACATACTCGTGGCAGTGGATTATGTATCGAAGTGGGTGGAAGCGGTATCCACCCAAACCTGCGACGCCAAGTCGGTTATCAAGCTCTTCGAGAAGACCATCTTTCCTCGTTTCGGTGTCCCGCACACGGTTATAAGCGACGGAGGGTCACACTTCGGGGAAAGGCAGTTTGAAGCACTCCTACGCAAGTACAGAGTAAAGCACAAGATTGCTACACCCTACCACCCACAAACGTCAGGGCAGGTAGAGGTTTCCAACAGACAAATCAAGCAGATCTTGGAGAAAACTGTCAGCCAAACAAGGAAAGATTGGTCCATGAAGCTTGACGACGCGCTTTGGGCCTACCGAACTGCTTACAAGACGCCCATTGGAACCACCCCCTACCGGCTTATCTACGGAAAGTCCTGTCACCTGCCTTTGGAAATGGAACATAAGGCCCTTTGGGAAATCAAGTTCCTAAATATGGACCTCGACAAAGAAGGAGAAAATAGGTTTTTGCAGCTTCAAGAGCTCGAAGAGCTGAGATTGAACGCCTACGAAAATGCAAAAATCTACAAACAGAGAACAAAATTGTGGCATGATGCCCACCTCAGGAGAAATGATGTAAGCGAGGGGGATAAAGTCTTGTTATACAAGTCCTCTATTCGTCTCTTCCCTGGGAAGTTACAAACGAGATTGTCAGGACCGTTTACCGTGTCAAAAATATACACATCCGGAATGATGGAGCTTTATGACAAGGACGATCCGACCAAAGTATTTCAAGTGAATGGGCACAGGGTGAAAAGATTCTATGAGGATGAGGCCTTTTTCAGGAGAGCAGAGATCGACCTGCAAGATATGGGCACAGTCAAGGGTTGAACAAGATGATCCCACACCGGTCGAGCTGGCGACGCAAACTTCAGCGCTCCTTGGGAGGCAGCCTGAGTTTTTCTTTCTTTCATAGAGTAGGATGCATTTTTCCTATTCTTGGCAAAAACAAACATTATGGCATGTAATACGGTCTGAGTCGGTGCACGCGCCGAACGCACCGACTCTCCTGTTTTGTGGGCCACCGCGGTAGTATTTTCTGAGGTCAAAGGCTTAACCCTTGGCCGATGATGTTTTACCCTTTAATCGATGTTTCTACTCTTAGGTTTTAGTTTTTCGCCCGCCTGTTTTACCCGTGTCGGGCAGCCGATCAACCGGCGCGCAGGACTGCCCGTACCAGGGCTTTGGTGTCGAGGGCATCACAACGGCCGTAACGGTTGGCATTCCTGGGCGGCGTGCACCCTATCATGCATAAGAATAAATGCCCTTAATGAGACTGATGTGACCATCGTCTCGGGAACCGCCTGATCCGTTGGCCGACGCGCGCCCCATAGATGTCCGATTCGCCCCCGGCCGAGCTGGCTATAAATAAGAACGAAGGTTTTACCGTATCGGGCTGTCACACTTTACTCATTTTAGCCACTTGTAATGCATGCAGTAGTCCGCCCTTTTTCTCCCGTGTCGGCCAATTGCATTTACCGTGGTATCGGGCGATGGCTCCTATGAGCAAAGGTATCGCCCGACACGAGCTTTTCCTATCGCGCGCTACCTATCGGGATTACGAGCCTTGTCGAATCTCGTATCGCCCGACGTGATTTTGCACGACATAACGACCGATGGTGTTTGCCCGATACGCCATATTGGGTGACACGTTTTTCTTTTATGACGTCCTGACAGGCAGTTGCTCTCTAGCGACCTTATCGCCCGATATACCTGTATCGGGAGGTATGTTGCGCCGTACAGCCCTCTTCGTATCGCCCAATCTTGCATCGACTTATGCTTTCTTTTGACGGACGATACCTGGATTTTGAAATAAGTCTAGTATTATCGAGCTTCTTTAACTTTTTCTATCTAACAATTTAAAATGGTTAATGAACTTGATAACAGGCAGAAGGGAGGCCGCAGCTGAAGCAACAACTGTCGGTCAGAAACGTCAGCACCCCGAAGAGGGGCACTTCCTTATCATAGTTTGTCTTCTGTAGTAGCCTGGGGCCAACTACAGAGACATCACAAGTACAGCCCCGGTGACTGCCGGGACAGCACAAGAGCTCTCTGTCTACCAAGAGCCATTGCGCGTGTTCCGGCTGAGTTGGGAAATAAAGCGGAGGCTGAGCATTGGAAATCGCTTTGCCGACGACCTCCAGAGGGAACCTGGGCATCCCGGTTCCAGCTACTTAATAAAGAGGAAGCAGCCACAAGTGCCCACACTTGTCGAAGCTATTTCCAAATGAAAAAGAAGGAGGCGGCAGCAAAGAAGCATATTGCAGCTTCTACAAGGCACAAGAGAACCCGCTAAATAACCTTCACTGGACTAACATGAACTCACCCTCTTATTCAGTACTCTGGGACAGAGTATTGGATAAGTTTGGGGGGGGGTACCTATGTACCAGTGAAGGAGGTATAAAAATTCTCTTGTGCCATTTTTCTTTTCCCCTATATAATGTACTTGCACCCTTGCTCATATAAAAATTTCAAAAATTTTGCTTATTTTGTTCCCATGCATATGTACAAAGTCGCTATATTAGTAAAAACCCCGATGCAACCGCTTGGCAAGTTTATTTTCTTTGTGCTAAATGTGATACAAGTCCTGTTATATCTTTTTGATAATGTTGCTTCAAACGAACAAAATAATATGTTTCGTCTTGCCAAATATTTTGAAAAATATAATAATCTCGCAAACAGCTAAGAGACGAGTATGGAGAAGGAAAAAGTTGCCCAAACAACAAGTATCTCTTTGTTTCCCTTACCCGACAAAATTCCTAAAAAGAGAGAGAAACCTTATGAGAGTGAATAAAAGCATGAGAGTTGTGCCCAATAAAAGAAAAAGAAGAAAAAAAAATATATACACACACTTGTTTTCCAAAAGTACCCATCTTTAGGCATGGTAGATCCGGGGCAGTGGTACGTAGGATGTGAAATCACTGCTCTAAAGCCAACTGGCTTGGACTGTAGGGACCACTTGCCCGTTAACGGACCCTTACCTGGATGGACCGATGGGAAACAAGAAGAAAACCCAAAAAGCCTTAGCCTAACCTATACACAACTTTCTACCCCGAAAATAAAGCTGTTTGGTGTGGAAGCTAACTTCGGAATCATACAACAACGTCTCGCCGAAGCTATCGAGAATAATCTTACTTAAACAATAAGGCAAGAAAGATGAAGTCTTTTGTTCGTAATGAGGAAGCATTATCTCTAAAGGCATTACGATACTTGTTTTACATCTTGGCCTGAGAAGCATACTACGCAAGAAGAAGCATCGCCAAATAAAGTTTAAATATTGATTGAGGACAATCAAAAAGCTAAGTTTGGGGGAGTTGATAACACCAATTTTTGTGATGTTTTAGACTGTTTTTCTGTTATCAAAACTGCCCTTTTCTGACATCTTCCTCTCTTTTATATGCATTTTTGCAATAATTAGCCAAGCAATGCTCTCAGTCCAATATTTCTATCTTTTTCAGAGTTTCCTCCCATTTTGGCCCATTTAGCACCAATAAGGCCGTTCCGGCCCACAAATAAGTCCAAGTCTGTTTCGTCCCCCCTGACGCCCGATACGCACGCTGCCCGGCAGGGCTGCGCGATACGACGGAGCATGACGCAAGGATGCCGCGCGAGAAGGTACCGATGGACGACACGCCTCTTTACCCGACAGGGAGCCGAGCACGCCGCAACTACTCCATGTGCCGCGCGATATCAGCCACCCACCGACAGGCGCCTCTCGTCACGACACCCGACAACCGACCTCCTTGTACCGGGCGATACCCGCGTCAGCCGACCGCCAACTGAACGGCGGAAAGGAGGACGCGTGGCGCTTCGCGCACCATATCTTCTCACGACCAGCTGCCTATAAATAGCATCTACAGGGAGCCGAAAAGGGAGTTTTTAGGCAGTTCAGACAAGCTTGGCCACTTCAGGTTTCGGACAGTCGAGTGATCTTTGGAGGCGGCTGCGAGAGCAGGCGTATCGTGCTCCAGTGTTCGTACCGGGCGACACTAGGTGAGCTCTTCCTCATCCTGAGAGGGAGGGGATTGGTTCACCTAGGACTGTACCGGGCGACACTAGGAGCTGATATCGGCCGATGTAGATACGCGATACGAGTGCCCGACAATAGGATACGCAGCTCCATGCCCGACACGATAACAAACCCGATATGCTCCGCCCGTCGTGCGTGTCGCCCGAGAGAGTGTACCGCCCAACTTGAGCGTATCGGCCAGGTCCTTGACCGATGCACTCACCCGTCGCGGTGTGCCACTTGAGAGAGCGTGCCGCCCGACACGGCTGTATTGGGCTCGGCCCCTATCCGATATCGGGCGGGATGGTTACTGTAGCCGGTCGTCCTTCTACATCAAGAAGGCGACACCTATCTTTGATTCTGTTATTTAATTCCTTTACTATGCATTGTAATTAAGACCTTTAATGCTTATAGAAATGGAAAGGATTAATTACTTGCTGCTCTATGCTTGGTGCAATATGTTGGATGACTTCTATGTTTGATATCCGAACTCTAGCTTGCATGTTTTGGATCGCGTTTCGCTTAGCTACCGAATTGTGTTTTCCTGTCACAACAACTTCGAGAGTTGTGTTGTGGCTCTAGTGTTTGGTCCGGTTCTCGAGTACGAGAGTGCCTGGAACGGAGTTGTTTCAGTAACAATCCATTCTAACTTTGAGCCCAGCAACGTCGAGAGGGATGCCGAGGCTTGGTTAGAGGTGCCCGCTCTGAGAGGAGGGGTGCGGGGTGTTACTGGTGCTGCTTGTTTTGCAGTAGTTTTATCCTTCGTACCTTGCTCTAGCTCTAGTGTTATATTTCGGTTTCTGTTGCACGAAAACCCCTAAAAACTGCTAAATGCTTCAAACCTTTAATCTTTCTAGTAACTCCATTTGGAGATAGTTTTCTTGTTTTGTTTGTGACATCTTTAGGCTTCCCTTCTGGGGAATATATAATCTCTTTTTACCTACTGGAGTGTAGCGTGTCAGCTCTGGGTTCTCAACACTACCCCCCTTGTCCCTGTGTTTGACCCCGTATATCTACTTCGACCCCGTAAACAAAGTTGTGGGGGCCTAGAAGGATTCGGGTTTATAAATGTAAAAGCTCGACTACCTCAAATCCGCCTCCAAATTTAGGACGCGCGATTTAGGCCGGTCAGAACCCTGACCCTAACCCTCCTATATATAGGGGGGTATTGGGAGTTTCTCATACGCAACTCCAGTTAGCTTAGGTGTCAAATTTTTATTAAATTTATAATTCATTTACACCATCAAATAAGAAAAGAGAATAAGATAAATAATTGAATAATGCACTTTGGTTAAATTGGATTGGGAAAAGAATTAAATGTCATGATGTGCGTGCCAGTTTGGACCGTCATAGATTGGATCGGATGACTGACAACCACCTCCTACCTTGAGCTGTGTAAGAAAATAGGTTGTTAGATTGAGTATTTTAGAATGAGGATTTCTGGGTCTACAATCCATCTTTTCTCAAAATTTGTTCACCTACTGATTCATATCTTCATTTCGCATTAAAGACCCATTACACGTAAGTTTTCATAGAGTAAATAGGATTTTCCCAATTTTGCATCCCCTACTATCAGGGATCCTACCTCCTTTGAACCTCTACCCATGTACACCTATATATACCACTACCTAGGTCTTCATTTCTCTTCGTTAAACCTACCTCCTCTGCTAATTTCTTCTTTGATCACACGTTGGTCCACCGCCGAACTAGTTTTTTTCTCCTTGGCTTGCGGTGGTTTGCACTCTCTCCTCTCATCTCCTCCAGCCAATTCCCTTTAGCAATGAGTTCCTTACACCTTCTTCTTTCCATTGGTGCTCTCAGTTTCTCATTTGGTTGATCATTGTGAAAATGCCCAAATTTTCTAGAGCAAGCAACTCCTTCCCACTTTTCATGGGTAAAGAATCCCCTATGGTTGGTTACCAATTTGCCCTTCTCATTTCTCTTCTTTCCTTTCTTTCTCACATGAGGGTAGTCTTGTCTTTTGATTTTGTTTTGTTTTACTTGTTGTAAGGGACTTGCTGATTTAGGCACATCACATCCATCATGACATACATTCTATGTCAACGCCTTGGATTCACCGATCCCACACCCACAACCATGACCATTCAACTAGCCAATGCATCCAATACAAAACCCTTGGGAATAATTGAAGACATTGGGTCAATCTATGACATTACACCTATGTCCAATGTGATTTCTTGGTGATGAAAATCAAAGAGGATAAATGGTTTCCACTAATTCTAGGGAGACCATTCTTAGATACTGTGAGAGCCTTAGTGGATCTTGAAGATGGCAAACTTGTCCTAAGACCAGGAAAGAAGAGTATTGAGTATTGAGTCCTTGAAGACTTAAAGAAAGTACATAATTTGATTAAAGTCTTCAAGGTGGATGAAAAGTTGGAACGACAACAATCAAATTTCCAAAGTATACCCAGAGGTAACAAGGACCACCCACACAATAAGATACATACTTCATCTCACCATGATCTAGGACCCATAGTTTCACAAGTTAGGGGTTTAGAAACCCCTGTCACCTAATATATGTGAGTAAAGTGATATCATCAGTCAGGTCCACAGTGTTACACTGGGACACATGTTGGGAGGCAACTCAACTTTTAGATTTCTTTCTTTTTATTTTTGAAATTTTTGTTTATTTGTTTCCTATTCTTTTCATAAAAGTTTATTTAAAATAAAGGTCATGGATTTGCCAACCCAATATGATTTATGGATAGCTAACGTGGGGCAACAAGTTCCTAATTAAAATTTTCATCTATCCATAAATCCCCCACCTAGTCACCCAATTAACAGATCTCTCAATCTTGTGAACTAATAAGAATGCATGGAGTGGGCGACATGGCTCGGTGAAGTTGAGTTTCACTTATCGACTGAGTTCCTTTATCAATAATAAATTATATTTCCTTCTCTTTGATAAATCTATTTTTACCTTTTATGAGAAGCATTATTTCTTGGAAATAATAGCCTCTGTTATCCCAATCTTATCATTAATAATAACTACCATGCTATCTTGAGGTGATTGAGACTTTTCATGATGCAACACGCAATCTCTATGAACTAGGCAGCTATCTACTGCATACATGGCTTGTAACCACTGACTTTTAGGTATCCCTAAAGTCTCAATCACTAGTACAAAAATGACGTATAATGTCCCATTTGATGTCGCCAGTTGTTGTAGAAAAATCAACGCCAATAGTCTACGACGTCGACGTATGAACTCAACTAACACCTATATGTGAAGAGTGGTTGATTTACAAAAGACATGGGTATCTCTTTTCTGAAGACTATTGGCAATGATGATGATGATGATGATGATGACGATGATGATGATTGTGATGATGTTAATGATGATGAGGATGATGATGACAATGATGATGACGATGATGATGATTCTCATCATCATCGTCATCATCATCATCATCACCATCATCATTATCATCATCATCCTCGTCATCATCGTCATCGTCATCATCATCATCATCATCATCATCTTCATCATCGTCATATCATTGTCATCATCATCATCATCATCAGATGATGATGACGATGATGATGATGACAATGATATGACGATGATGAAGATGATGATGATGATGAAGATGATGAAGATGATGATGATCCTCATCATCATCATCGTAGTCGTCATCATCATCATCATCATCATCATCTTCATCATCATCGTCATATCATCGTCATCATCATGATCATCATCATGTGATGGTGATGATTTGGAATGATGAGGAGGAGGATGATGATGACAATGATGATGATCCTCATCCTCAATCATCATCATCATACTCATCCTTATCATCATCCTCATCATCATCATCATCATCATCATTATCATTATCATCATCATCCTCCTCCTCATCATCATCCTCATCATCATCATCATCATCATCAATTATTTCTCCGTCATGAATATGAAATAACCCATGTTGTTGTGTTTTGTTAGTACTTAAATTTATATAACTTTTTCTCAACATTTTACATTGTTGTAGGCATAATGGCTTGGGCCTCTACCCCAATGTTACTATTCCCTATTGAAGAATAGTTTGACATCATTTTAGATGACTGTTCATTACCACAACTCACTATACCTAAACATTGGCATTATCTAAATAGAAGATGCTACACGTTTGGTGAAGTGACCCTAAGTTTTAGAACTTCAACAGCTATTATCGAGGTTAAGTATGATGTTGACGGAAATTTTGTATCCACATCCAGTTGGTGCGAGTGGGTTGGGAAGATGTTATTGGGCCATAGTGACAAGATTTTTCTTCGATCAATTGGACATAATACCATTAAGGTTTGGATAAACAACATCAACAATGAGACGCCTGAGCATCTGGTCTGATTTGAGTACTCGAAAGGGGATACCACATATTTGGACTCATTCTATGAGGAGAGAACAACTGATTTCCCTTCTATTCCTACTGTTGGTATCATCCATTTCCCTATCACCATCAATTCTAATTCATGTAACAACGAAGAGCTGTGCGACATAGCAACATCAACAAAGTTGGTCCAAGTAACAAATTTACTTTCCCGTATATGCACATGTTTAGGGTTACAGCAAGCCCCCCTTATTTAGCTACTATCATGTTATTTTCTAAACTTTGTTGTCATAATTAGTATTTTGATAACATGTTACTTTGAAAGACACTTATATATATATATATATATATATATATATATCTGAATGACTTTTTTTGAATTGTCTAATCTATATACATGTGTTACATGTGTTTGTGAAGATGGAATGAATGAATGTTTCTATGTGTGTGAATGTGAAAAGAGATGAAATGAATGAAACTATAAGTTGCTAAATGTGTGTGAATATGAAATGGAGGAATGAAATGGAACTACAGGTTTCTACATGTGTGTGATTGATCATATTTGAAATTAGATGTGCTTATTATACATGTGTGTGAATCACATGATCCATATAATATATAATTGTATCCATCTTGTCAATATTTGTAGGTTTGTTGCCTGTTGTTGGCTGAAATCAAAGGGATGTTGTCAACTTGATAAGAAAAAAAACAAAACATCGGCGTCAGTTAAATAATGAAAACCGAAAATGAATGCTTAATTGTGTTGGTTGTTTGCTATAAAATGACACCTATGATCTGACTGGTGGCACTTTTGGGTTAAATTGTAATAAGAAATGGCTTTCTGTCGTTGGTTATGTAACTGACGTTGAAGGTGTCTACTTTTAGTGTCACCCACTTGGGTGTCACTTCAAAACCGATGACAAAAGTTTTACTTAACTGACGCTAAATGTGTTATTCGTACTAGTCAATTTTGCATCTATAAAGGAAAAGAGGCACAAGGATCAGAAATAAAAACTATCGACAATCATAAACAAGTTCACACATACCAACCCATCCCCCTCTAGCAACATTGTTAGCATCACCAACAAACAACATCAATTGTGAAGTGTGATGTTTGCTACCTTCCCTCCCCCCAATGACTAAAGAGATACTATGGCCATCAGAATGGGAATTGCAACTCCATTACTCCCATGACACTTATGTCCCTTGGGGAGACCTCTTCAAGCACCTGAAACACTGGTGTGACCTCCTGCTATAGACCCAGATTTAGTCATCCACTGTTGTTTGATCAACAAGTAATTGCCCTTGAGATAAGACAATGACATGACACATGCGGTAGAGAATGGGGAACACATTTGCGGACACTGTCGCCTCTGCCAAATGAGGATTATGGAAACTAGTAGCCATAACAATGCACAAAGGAGGGCCTCACCAAAGGGGGAGAAACCCATTCTTAGGGTTTCTATTGTGTTCGCTTAGATGAAGAACGTCATACATTCCCTCCAACTCCACACCTACCGCCCTCCATATCAAATCCCCTCCATCTCTCACTTTTTTCTTCTTGAGGATGGGGAGAATTTTGAAGTTAAGGGTGGATGGTGGGTGGTACGACATCCCCACCACTTCAACTATAAACTAGCATTCTCTATCTTTTATTTGCATTTGTCTTTTTTGCACTTTTAATTTGTTCTAATTTGTGTGAGTTGTGTCTTTTAAATATCCGACCATTTTGATGTACACAAAAATTGGAAATATATAAATGTACTATTCCCTTTTTCTTGAGCTAACCTATGCAAAAGGAAATTTTAAGGAACAAGCATGTCTTGAACAGATCTGAGCCCCAATGAAAACAACTGAGCATTCTTTTCCCTTGAAATTGATGATAAGAAGATATAGTAAAAAAGGTCAAGCTGCACGTGCCCCCAATATGATTTGCATCAAAATTTATAAACACTTCTTTACACTGCATTAACTGAATTAACTGATATAATATGATGATTTGATGCCAATCAAGGAATAAAATGAAGAAGCACAAGTCATCCTCTTGTTTTCACTTTCTTCCATCATTTCATATATCTTCATCAACAACAAAAGAGAAAAACAATATCCACTATATCCCAAACCCTAAGTTCAAGGTGGCATCCCTTCCAAAAATACACCTCCTTCTCGATTTTCATTTATTACATGGAATAAATAAAAGAGGTGAATGAGCCCAAAAGAAAATATGCGGTCAATGTAACTACGACCAAATAAAAGGCTTGAGTGGAATAGAGGAGAGACAAATAAATTAACTAAATACCAAATAAGTTATTGAGTCGAATAGACGAGAGACTAGGAAAACATGTTTCTTCCATGTCTTCTTCCCCCTCTTTCGTCTAAATTTTCATGACCAAGGGATTTATCAAAAAAATTCCCCACAATAGACAATCAACCCTGACTTGTGCTCCCTTCCACCTTGCATGGATAGATCATGAGTATTATTGAGATGAAAGTAGTTTCTTTGTAGGACAACCCCCAATCGGGGAATATCCAAGTGTGGTTACGTGACCCCAAAGGAGTACAGTTGCTTGATCGTATTTGGTGGAATAGGATCATACAGTTTGCTCAGTTGGGAGAGGAAAGTCTGGATCCTAGAATCAATTGTTTGTCCTATTTTTTTATTTTTATTTACTCAAGACGAGCAAAGGTTTAAGTTCAGGGTAGTTTGATGACTATATTTATACCCATCTTTGCATGGTATTTTACATGATTTTTAGGGGCTGTTGTGTTTGTATTTCCTATTTTTAGCTATATATTTACTTAAGTACAATTATCTCCTTTTTTCTAGACTTTAATGAACTTTATATATTGTTCATGCAGATCTAGAGAAAAATATACTTCAATGTCCAAATGAATGAGTAATCCCTTATGATGCCATGCCTCAAGGGAAGGAAGACCCTAGAAGCTTTCCATTATCCACATTCCAACCACCGAGTCAAGCGGCTTCGCAAGTCACCTGACTCGAGCCACTCTCTACCAGGAGTCTTTGAGATTCTTCTATTCTGATGCATGCTCCTAGAATGCATCCTACTCCATTTCGTTCCATGGTCACAAGTAAAGAAATTATCTCTAATGTTGGTTAAGGAAACTCTATAATTTCGGTTGAAAGTGACACCTAAGTGGACAACACTACATCAACAAGTCTAAGACGTCGATTCTTTGGGGGCAGCAAAATCTACACCAGAGATCCAACCTTGGTTGAATAGATAAAAGAAACTAATATTGATAGGAATCTTAGGCTTCAGTTGCTTTCCAAAAAACCAACATCGCAAAAGCCATACCAAGTCACATTTGTAATTGATAAAGCATGATGCATCGTCGGTTTTGGGACAACTGACAGCTATAATGATGTACAATGTCCGTTTTGAACATAACAACTATGATATACAATGACAACTAAGTCTAAAAAACTGACGATTATGACATCTACCCAATGTGGTAGCATGTCCATTTTGATTTTGTACTTTAATGTCAGTTATTTTACCGAAACTGATGACTCAAGTCTATAGTGTCAGTATTTTTATTACATTCGACGCCTAAGTATTGGTTTTCGTTAAATAGAAGGTCTACAGAATTGCTGTCTGGATGGTCAGTACGATGAAGAACCTATAATTCAGAAGTAGAGTTCTATAAGTTAACAACATCCTGTGAGTTCAGCTTAACAACAGGACACCAAACCAGCAATAACAAACATAATATATGCATATAATTCTATTCATTCTCCAATTCCATTCCAATCACATATGAAAGAATAAATTTTTACATCCATTCACACACATGATACTTCATTTACATATACACCAATTCCATTATCATGCCATGTAGAAACACAATTCATTCATTCATCTTCACATTCACACAGATGTATATAGATCATCATTCACAAATGCACCAATATTCTACTCGCATCAAATTAAAGTTGCAAAATAAGCACCTCATGTTTGAGATAGAAATAATGACATCAAACATTAGAAAATTCATTCCTTATCCCAATCAAATGCTAAGTTCACTTCCATTTTCAAGGCTTTTACCCATTGTTCTCATGTCTCATCTAGTTGTTCTTTCGTATAGGGCATGTGTACATCTACTAGCTTTTCTAGCATTCTCAGTGGCTGACTTCTTCCTCTTCTCAGCCTCACATATGTATAGTCTTTTCAGAGTTGTCCTATAATTCCTCAATACCCTTCCATAGCATTGCATCATCGTTTTATGATGTAGATTTTCATGTTGGTCATATAAGATCTGCAAAAGTTCACATACTTAATGGAATATTCTTAAAAATAGAATTGTAAATAGATTTAGAAACGAAATTGCAAATGATAATATCTCACACATAGTTGTTTCCATATGAAGTCTTTCTTGCTTTTATCAATTTTATGCCAAGATTCTAGTGCTACACTACAATGGCTACAAGTAAGAACCCCTAGATATGCCACATAAGAGATGTGGTTCTTTCCAAAAGGATTTCCTACATGATCAAACTCAACTTCCAACTTCGGTCCTTTACCCCTTTTTTGTATCAACTTATTCACCATGGTGATGCCCTTATTTATTGTCTTTTTGATGATGCTACTCATCAAGCTTAGTAAGATCCTCAGGGTATATATCCTAGATGTAAATTTGACAAAAACCACATATAATTCATAAAAAGATATAACTTATAAATGTGATAAAAAAACACAAAAATATAACAATATAGACATATTGTAAAATGTGCATCTCTGTAATAAAACAGTACACAACTTACACTAGTGTCAAGGTGCACATCATGATGTTGCTCATCCTCATGGTAATCGTCATCACAATCGTCATAATCATGGTCAGACGCCATCTAAAAAATGTGATATAAGAAATAGTCAGACAATGAAATATAAGATCATAAAATGCACATTTAGCATTTTAAAAGAAGCATGCCTTTAATATTGAGATTTTTTATCAATTAACATTTCCTCGGTGTGATTTTCATGCACATATAAATCAGTGACAGTTTTAATATTTGGTGTTAGCAAGCCAACTGAGAATAGACTGGAGTAATCACACTTGTCATAATATTCTTCATCATCTATAGGATCTTCAATGAACTACCTTTTACCACAAATGATAACCGACCATTTTTCATTTACATGATCATCGATATGAAATACTTACTTTGCCTATGATGTCATTATGAATGGTTCACCCTTCTTTCCAATCTTTTAAAAAATCACTAATGTGAAACCTAATTCATCCACTACAACTCCTTTGGTGTTATGAACCCAATTACACTAAAAGATTGGAATTTTGAAATCTACATAGTCAAACTTTCATATGTCTTCAATAACATTGTAATATGACATTTTAGCTTCACGAGGCCTCTTATCCTTTGCACTAGAAAAAAATGAAAGCACTTGAAGGGTGACCCCACTATTTTGGACAAATATTTCATTAATACCAGTCGACAGATACTGAAAGCTTCATATATTTCATTGAGACCAGTCGACAGATGCTTTGTGTAATATGAAAACTCATTTATGTCAAAACCTTCATAAGACAAAACATTCATTTTTGTTTTAAATGTGAGGCCTTTGATATTTTTAGCAACATTATTTGGTGTTTGAGATAGTTGACGTAAGACATTATCTTCAAACCACCTAATAAATGTCTTGTTATGCTCTCTAGCAAGCCACTTTAAATTAGCTTGACGATATTGTTTCTTGATGAAATTGGTATGTTAAGTGATATAAACACTCACTTCATCGATGGTGTGTAAAATATACAAGTGAGTGTGTTCCCACAACTCCCGATTAATTACATTCACTCGTGCTCCTAAAGTCCTTTTTCCAGAATAGTCCTCAATATTCTTGTCATCTATAGGAGCTTCATTACAACTCATAAAGTCATTGCAAAAGTCCATAACCTCCCTGGCCACATAACCCTCAATAATACTCCTTTTAGGCTGATAATGGTTTTCAACATCACCTTTAAACACACTCATGTACTATTCAAAAGCATACATCCAATTCAAGAAAATTGGTCCCAACATTTACACTTCCCTAGTCAAATGGACAACAAGATGTACCATGATATTAAAGAATAAAGAAGGATACTATATCTCAAGTTGTTATTGAAATTCTCAGGATCAATAACTTTGTTGTATAGAGCGTTGAAGAAGAAACAAAGTCTGGTGATTCCAAACCTTAAATGCTTCGGCAGAATAGATCGAATTTCCAAAGGCAAAATTTGTTGCATTCTAGTGTGACAATCATGAGATTTAAGACCTATGAACTTCATATATTTCATTGATACCAGTTGACATATATTGGCAAAGTATCCTTGTGGTACCTTAACATTAAGAAAGCACTCTCAAAAATTTTTCTTCTCCTTTATAGACAATGTGTAACAAGTAGGAGGTAAATATGTTTTCTGATCACTGCTAACTACTTCTATTAATTTTTTCCTTATTCCCATTTCACATAGGTTCATGTTGGATTTTATGCCATCTTTAGTTTTACCTAGTATATTCAACAGCGTACCAATGATGCTATCACAAACATTTTTCTCAACATGCATGACATCGATACAATGCTTAACTGCCAAAGAACTCCAATAAGGAAGATCCCAGAATATTGACCTCTTCGTGTATAAAGATTGTTCATTTTGTGTGGGAATGGTATATTGTGATCTCTTACCAAATCCATTGACAAAGTCTTTTACTCTTTCATAAACAACGTCCCCTTATATATGTTTAGGGGAACTCCATTCCTCATTTGATCCATTGAATGCTTTGTGCAACCTTTAGTAAGGATGAACTATTGGAAGAAACCTTTGATGATCGAGATATACAGTCTTTCTACCATATTTTTGTCATATTGAATCAGGGTTCTCTTCACATATAAGGCATTCTATGGATCCTTTTACATTGTATCCAAACAAATTTCCATAGGCTGAAAAGTCATTAATAGTGCAAAACAACATAGCATGCAAACAAAATGTCACCCTATGCAAAGAATTATAGGTCATCAAATCTTCTCTGTAAAGTTTCTTTAAGTCATCAATCAGAGGTTCAAGATAAGAATCAATATCATTGCTAGGTTATTTAGGGCTCGACTTTAACAACGACAACATGATTTACTTATTTTTCATACACAACCAGGGAGGAAGCTTGTATATAACAATCAGAGCAGGCCAAGTGTTATGTTGGTTTCTCAATGTGCCGTCTAGATTCATCCCATTAGTACAAAGCCAAGTCTTATATTCATGACTTCTTCACAAAATTTAGGGTACAACAAATCAATCTTCTTCCACTGTGGGGAATTAGATGTGTGTCATAGGATCCCATCATTGTTTTCTTTACCTTTGCATGCCACCTTAAATTCTTCCTATCCATGGTATTGACAAACAAGCATTGAAACCATGATATTATAGGTAGATACCACATCATCTTGGCAAGAGAGCCAATTTTGAACTTCTCCAAAGTTGTCATTTCGTACCTTGACACCAACATTTTGAACAATCTTTCAAATCGAAATAGTCCTTTTGAAATAATACACTATGATTTAGGCATGCATTTATCTTCTTATCCTTCATTCCCATTGGGAACAACATTTTCTTTAATACGTATGTTGAGATGGGAAGCTCGTTGCCTTGAGGAAGAATTTATTTTCAACAAAGACAACAATAACGTTAATCTTTGTCACCCCATCTATTGTTAGCCTTCAGAGTGTACAATCTCAACACAACACTTAGCTTCGTAAAATTAGTAAAATGTAAGTATAACAGTCTCTCAACATCATACAAAATGTTTCTAAATGAGGAAGGTGAATTGGTGTGCTCTACCCCACAACTATCTAGCATCACATCAACCACGTCTATCGAAATCAGTTCGTTACATCTACATCATCGGTGGAAATTTCTTCTTCAAAAGAAGTACTATTATCAACATCTACAAATCTGACAGTTGAATTCTCTCCATGCCAGTACCATTTTGTATATGCTAGTATAACTTGCATGACATGACTTTTGATTTCATCAACAATGTTGACTTTCATGTTTTTACCGCAAAACCTACATGGACAGTAGAACCTATCCCCATGTTGTTTTCTAAGTTCCTCCACAAATCTTATAAACTGGTCCAGATCAACAATAAACTCCAGGGTGCAACAATTTGGAATGGACATTCATGATCTATCCATTCTGTGATCAAATAAAAAACAAGTATTTGGATTTTAGGTTTACATGATTAGGGTTTAGGATTTACATATAGATTAGGGGTTTTTAGTTTGGATTTATGGATAAGGGTCAACTATATTAGGGTTAATTTACAATTTACAAAAGAGGGTTTATGCTTTATAGATTAGGTTTTAGGGTTCAGTAATGAATGTTTGTACCACCTATCCCACTCTTGAACACCTAATATCACTAGTAAGTGTATAATGTGTATTTAGTTTTCAAGAAATATTCGACAACATTTCCTCATAGTTCTCCAAGTACACTAATGTAGATGGGAAAATGTCTGCCAACATATGTACATAGAGAACAAATAGGGAAGTGCTGAAAAAACATCTTGATAACCAAATATACATTATACATTTACATCCTAAGTGAGATTAAGTGTTAAAGAACTGTCCCAGACTAGGGACTATCAATGTTTTACTCCTAAGGAGTAAAACTGAGATGGGTTTCTAGGCCAATAGATATACATGTACAAAATTAAGGTTTACAATTCATATCATTCTATGTAAATACAAACCTATAAATCCATAAGTATCATATATGCATACATTATATCATCGTTGCATCACATAATATCAAATATCCTTATTCATGCATGTTCATACTAAAATTCACATTCATGTTTTTTATGCTTATTGAGAATTTATCTCTCACACTTTATTAAGTTTTTACATGTATTTAGTTTATATATTCACCCTATCATTCATGTTTCTCATCAGACAACATGGTTCTAATAAGATTCAGGTTATTAATAATCCAAATATCAATTATGCAACATTGTATATGAATAACAACCAATAAGGTACACAGTATTAGAGATAACATAAGATAATTGGTCACTCCATTTAATACTAGTTATGCAACTGAATAGAGAGGATAATACAATTCAACATCCCATATGTATCACAAACCCTAGATTTTCATCATTTAGGAAAACTACTTATTAGCATTTAGGATTCAAGTAATAGTAACTGTTGTAATTTAAAAAAAATAATCACCTTGGTCTGCTGACGGCAGTATGATTAGCAGCAAGGTCTGACGGAAGCATGATCAGCAGCAAGGTCTAGCGATGATGGCGGCAATGAGCTCCAAATGGCTAGCTCCAGTGGCGAGCTTCAAGAGGTCCAACGGTGATGGTGATGACAAGCTTCGACAGCGGCGACGTCCAGAAATAGCAACGACGAGCACAAAAACATTTAGCTGCGGCAGCGTCTAGTAGCAACAGTGATGAGTAGACCAACACCTTAGGTGGCAATGACAACGAGCTCACAAATCACTAGAGGTAGGAATCAGGCAACAATGAAACAGATAATGGGAAAGGCTAAGAAATCTATGTGGGTCTTAAGTGGGACATATTCATCGGTTGAATAAAAATTGACAGCTAAGATGTTAGTCATTAGTTGAATGAATAACATTGACACCACATATAGTGAAATAAATGTTGGTTTATTCCAAAAAATTGATGCATGAGGCCTTAACTCGATTGAAAAACAATCTTCCTAAGTAATGGCTCAAGTTGTCGTTTACATCTAGAAAACTGACACTATATGTAGTGACTTAAACGTTAGTTTATTCCAACAAACCAATGTAAGAGGCCATAATCTAAATGAAAACAGCGGCCTCAATAATGGCAATATTCATCGATTTTGTCTGAAAAAAATGACACTTGAGTGCCACTTCGGGGGTGATTTTTCCCGAGGACATGGCACAAACACTAAGACGTCAGTTTCTTGATGAGATTACATGTGAGTTCCCTCAACATGTTGATTTCTTCACTGTTTCACTTTTGTCACATATATACTTGTAAGATTACATATTATTTCTCTCAATATGTAGATTTATGTCGAATGCAATTATGGACGTTCTTTTGTGTTTTTAGGTACTTGGACCATGATTGGATGGATGGGATAGAAGGAGGGTGATCCTCAAGTTCTTCCACTATTGGAGGGATCTAAGGAAGATCCAAAAGCTTCCCCAACCTACTCTAGTGGCTAAGACTCAAGTGAGGCAAAGATGACCTCTAAATTTAAATTTGAAGAGAAAAGTGCAACTGAAGATCACATGATGGACATGGGGCTGAGGAACGACCATGTTGGACCATTAAAAAATCATAGAGAGAGAGAATATTCAAGAAGTAAATAAAAAACTCAGCCCCACGATCATGCCATGAAGACCCCATCATGACCATGCCATCCAGAATGGTTGTGCTGGCCAACATTAGAACATCTATTCGTGACTGAATAGCCAACACTTCCTCAGTCTAGAATGACTATGTGGGATGCCACGACCGTGATACTAGTGACCCACCACGGACATGGTGGTTCACAGTCATCTCACAAGCCATCCCAAACCCTAAAAATCCCCTGACCCCATTTGCATTTTATTACCACAACTGTTCCATCCCACCACGGCCATTCCACTCATACCCCTCCATGGTCATGCTTCCCAGCACGACCGTGCTACCCACAATCCTAACAGTAGTTTTGCACTGCATTTCCCATCTTACCCCACTTAATCTAGTACTTTCCCACCACCTATATATACATGGTTGATGGTTGGAGCTTGAGGTTAGCTAACATCTACCACCTCTTTCTCCCCATTTTTTCCTTTAGTCATTCCATCACTTCCCCACCTCATTTCCACTTCATATCACCATTTCCATCATCAAAATCCTAGTTTTCAAGTAGTTTTGACCACTTTCCACCACCATTTCATGCCATAACACCTTGGAGGAGGGAGGAGAATGTCCTTGCATCTACTGTAGAGGAGGATTTTGTCATCTACACCAAGATCCATGGCCACTTCTACCTCTTTCTCCTCTCTTTTTGCATTTTTTGGGCTATGAGTAGCTAGGCCACTTCGGTGGGCAATTTGGGGTCAAGAATGTTATTTTGACACCATGTTGGGGGAAAGTTATATGTAAATATTGTAATTTCATTTGCTAAAGAATATGTTCTATTTCAATCTCATTTTCCATAAATTTCTTTGTAGTTTGTGCTTGAAATCCCCTAGATTCTAAGAAAATTGCTTATATGTGGCTCTTTTTGGGAATTGCTCCTAGGTATAATTGGTGGATCCCTTACTAGCTATTCACCTTCCTATAAGTTAATAAATTCTCATCCACCTAAGTATGAGATCTAAGTCTCTATTATAGAAGCATCTCTTCCTACTGTCCTTGTCATTGCTATTCTTTATTTTTATTTAATATATCATATGTGCATACACTACTACAGAAATGGCTTATGAAGTCACTTTCCATGCGTCGGTTATTAAATAAGAACCGACACCTAAAACCTACATCTTCGGTTTACAACACAAACTGACATATATCATATACGAGTGGCCAGACACGAGTATCACTTTCTATTTAGCGTCGGTTCTAGAATAAACAACCGACGCCTAAAGTAGCCCACAAAATCCAATTTTTTCGAGCAAAAAAATTGCACCAAAGTATCAGATACAATGTCGGTGTTTTACCTAATAACCGACGTTAAATGAAGATAAAATTTGTGCCAAAAGTTACAATATGGGTGTCGGTTTTCTTAGAATAACCGACGTTGATAAGGGTCCGCGCGCCGTCCCCGCCAAAAAAATTAGGGTAAAGGAATGTCCAATTGACGTCGGTTGTCTTTGTATAACCGACACCTAATAATAAAGGTGTCGGTTGTTATGAATAACCGATGCCGTTTAGTAACTTAATAGCCCCCACGCACAGCAAACTCTTCCCCATTTCTCTTCTGTTTCATTGAGATCGCGCGATTTCGCTCCGACGATTCCTGACCTGCTGCTGCGTCGCTGCCACCTGCTGCTGCATCACCTACCGCCTACCTCCACGCCGCCGCCTACTGCTGCTGTAGCTGCTCGCCACCGCCATCGCCTACCTCTCCTTCTCTGCTCACCGCCGGTGCCCTCTCCTTCTCTGCTCGACGCCAACGCCTCTCCTTCTCTGCTCGCCTGCCTCCGCGTCGTCTCCTGTCGCTGGTGTGCTCACCGCCGCCTCTGTCTCCACGCTGCTACCAACAGTAGGCCCTCCTTTCTTCTTCTTCTTCTTCCTTCTCCCTCTCCTTACCAACAGCAACCACGGCCGTGTGGGCTGGCACGGCTGTGGCTATGTTGGCCGACCACACGACCGTGCTACCCAACACGACCGTGTGGTGGGCCAACACAGCCACGGTCGTGCCAGCCCACACAGACTGTGGTTGCTGTTGGTTATTACTCTTCTAAAATTATTCTTATATTGTTGAATCGGGTCAATGACCACACCTGCTATTGTGCCTGAATTATGCCATGTATATTTGTACAAAGTGAATCTGATTGCTCTAATTGTGAATTATTGCATGTTTAAAACTATTGAATTCTTGATTTATTATTTAATAATGCTCTAATTGTGAGTGATGCAATGTAAGTGAGAAAATACATGTAGTGGATATGTACTCATTAGCCTAGAAACCCATCCAAGATTTACTCATTGGGAGTAAATCTTGGATAGTCCCTGGTTTGGGACTGTTCTTGAACACCTAATCTCACTTAGGATGTAAGTGTATAATGTGTATTGGGTTTTCAAGAAAATTTCAGTAGGATTTCCCCATTTGTTCTCTAAGTACATATGTACTTGGAGAACAGTAGGGAAATGCTGCCGAAATTTTCTTAAAACCCAATACACAGTATACACTTACTAGTGAGATTAGGTGTTTAAGAATGGGATAGGTGGTACACATTTATTGTATATAAGAATGCCAGCACATGTATTTGTTTGCCTAGGAACCCGTCCAAGATTTACTCATTAGGAGTAAATCTTGGACAGTCCCCCATTTGGGACTGTTCTTGAACACCTAATCTCACTTAGGATGTAAGTGTATAATGTGTATTGGGTTTTCGAGAAAATTTTGGTAGCATTTTCCCATTTGTTCTCTAAGTACATATGTACTTAGAGAACAGTAGGGAAATGCTGCTGAAATTTTCTCGAAAACCCAATACACATTATACACTTACTAGTGAGATTAGGTGTTCAAGAATGGGATAGGTGGTACACATTTATTATATATAAGAATGACAACACATGTATTTGTTGGCCTAAAGTTTTAACCATGCAAAAACTCTAATCTGTTAACCCTAGACCCTAATCTTATTGTAATATATACTTGTTTTGTCTTTGATCATAGAATGGATAGATCATGGATGTCCATTCGCAATCACTACACCCCAGAGTTTATTTCTGGTCTTGACCAGTTTATTAGATTTGTCGAGGAACATAGGAAACAACCTGGAGATAGGTTCTACTATCCATGTCGGCATAGCGGTAACAACTTGAAAGTCAACACTGGTGACGAAATCAAAAGTCATGTCATGTGCAACAAGATTATATAAGGCTATACAGAATGACACTGGCATGGAGAGATTTCAAACCCAAAACCAGTAGATGTTGATAGCAGTGCTTGTGTGGAAAAAGAAATTGCCTACGATGACGTAGATATGAATGAACCAGTTCCAGTAGACATCGTTGATGCGATGCTAGATAGTTGTGGGGTAGAGCACACCGATCCACCTCCCATTTTTAGAAACGTTGTGCATGATGCTGAGATATCATTATACACATGTTGTACCAAGTTTATGAAGTTTAGCGTTGTGTTGAGATCGTATAAGCTGAAAGCTAACAATAGATGGAGCGACAAAAGCTTCATGTCATTGTTGTCTTTGTTGAAAGAAATGCTCCCTGAAGGAAACGAGCTGCCAATCTCAACATACCAGGTAAAGAAATTGTTGTGCCCAATGGGAATGGATGCTAAGAAGATACACGCATGCCCGGATGATTGTGTATTATTTTAAAAGGACTATGTGGATTTGAAAGATTGTCCAAAATGTGGTGTGTCACGGTATAAATTGATGACTTTGGGGGAGTCCAAAACTGGTTCTCCTGCCAAGGTGATGTGGTATCTACCTATAATATCACGGTTTCAATGCTTGTTTGCCAATCCGATAGATGCGAAGAATTTGAGGTGGCATGCAGATGTTAAGAAAAATAATGATGGGATCCTACGACATGCGTCTGATTCCCCACAGCGGAAGAAGATTGATCTATTGTACCCTGAATTTGTCGAAGAAGTCAGGAATCTAAGACTTGGGCTTTGTACTGATGGGATGAATCCATACGGGACATTGAGCAGCCAACATAGCACTTGGCCAGTCATGCTTGTTATATACAATCTTCTTCCCTGGTTGTGTATGAAAAATAAGTACGTAATGCTGGCGTTGTTGATATCGGGCCCTAAACAACCTCGAAATGACATCGATGTTTATCTTGAACCTCTGATTGATGACTTAAAGAAACTCTGGGGTGAAGGTGTGATGACCTATGATGCTTCACGAAGAGAGACATTTCGTTTGCATGCTATTTTGTTTTTCACTATTAATGGCTTTCCAACATATGGGAATTTGTCTGGATATAGTGTCAAAGGAGATAAAGCGTGTCCTATATGTGAAGAGAACACTAATTCAACAAGACTAAAACATGGCGGTAAGATTGTATATCTCGGTCATCGAGTGTTTCTTACAAAATTCCATCCGTATCGTAGGAAGCGCAAAGCATTCAATGGATTGAATGAGGAACAAAGTGCACCTAAACCTATACCAGGGGAGGTTGTTTATGAAAGAGTAAAAGACTTTGTCAATGAATTTGGTAAGAGATCACAATGTACTATGGCCACACAGAGTGACAAATCTTTATTCAAGAAGAAGTCAATATTTTGGGATCTTCCTTATTGGAGTTCTTTGACAGTCAGACATTGTATCGATGTCATGCACGTTGAGAAAAATGTCTGTGATAGTGTCATTGGTACTTTGTTGAATATACCAGGTAATACTAAAGATGGGATAAAATCCAGACTGGAACTACGTGAAATGGGAATAAGGTCAGAATTAACAAAATTTCGTGAAATGGGAAATCGGAGAACATACTTACCTCCCCCTTGTTACACATTGTCTAGAAAGGAGAAGAAAGCTTTTTGTATATGTTTGGTAAATGTTAAGGTGCCACAGGGTTACTCATCCAACATCCGTAGATTGGTAAATGTTAAGTTGATAGGTCTTAAATCTCATGATTGTCACACTCTAATGCAACAAATATTGCCTGTGGCAATTAGATCTATATTGCCGAAACATGTAAGGTTTGCAATCACCAGACTTTGTTTCTTTTTCAACAGTCTGTGAAGCAAAGTTATTGACCCTGATACTCTCGATAAATTGCAAAGGGAAGTGGTTGTTACCCTATGTTAGCTTGAGATGTATTTTCCACCGTCGTTCTTTGATATCATGGTACATCTTGTTGTCCACTTGACTAGGGAAGTGAAAATGTTGGGACCAGTTTTCTTGCATTGGATGTATCCCTTTGAATGATACATGAGCATTTTTAAAAGTGATGTTCGAAACCGTTATCAGTCTGAAGGGAGTATTATCGAGGGTTATGTGGCGAGAGAGGTTATGGATTTTGCAATGACTTTCTCAGTGGTAATGACACTCCTGATAATGACAAGAATATTGACGAACAATTTGGCAAAGGAATTTTGGGATCACGTGTGAAAGTAATCAGTCGTGAGCAGTTGGAACAAGGTCACTTGTATATTTTACACAACATGGACGAAATGAACGTTTATATCGAGGAACATACCAATTTCATCAAGAGACAATATCCTCGAGCCAATACAATGTGGCTTGCTAGAGAGCATAACAAGACATTTATTAAGTGGTTTGAAAATAAAGTCTTACATCAACTATCTCAAACACCAGATGATATTACTGAAACTATCAAATGCCTCGCCTTTAAACCAAAATTGACTGTTATGTCTTATGAAGGGTATGACATTAATGGATTCACATATTACACAAAGTGCCAAGATGATAAGAGTGTCGTCCAAAACAGTCGGGTCACCCTTCAAGCATCGACTATGTTTTTTGCAAGTGCAAAGGATAAGAGTCCACATGAAGCTAAAATGTCATATTACGGTGTCATTAAAGACATATGGGAGTTTGGCTACATAGATTTCAGAATTCCGCTCTTCAAATGTAATTGGGTTGATAACACCAAAGGAGTTATAGTGGATGAATTGGGTTTCACTTTAGTGAACTTTGAAAAGATTGGCGAGAAGGGTGAACCACTCATATTGGCATCATATGGGAAACAAGTATTTTATATCGATGATCCTACAAATGATAAATGGTCGGTTGTTCTTCATGGTAAAAGACAGTTCATTGAAGATCCTATTGATGAAGAACAATACTATGATAAGTATGATGACTCCAGTCCATTCTCAGTTGGGTTGCCAACACCAGCAAATATTGAAGCTAATGATGACTTGTATGTGCGTGGAGATCACAATGAAGGATTGTTAATTGATAAAAAATCGCAATATTAGAGGCATGTTTATATTTTTTATATGTTTTATTTTTCTGAATGTGAACTTTACAATGTGAATGTGAACTTTACAATGTGAATTTTACACTGTGAATTACTTTACAATGTGAATGTGAACTTTACAATGTGAGCTTTACAATGTGAACTTTACAATGTGAATGTGAACTTTACAATGTGAGCTTTACAATTTGAATTCCTTTACAATGTGAACTTTACAATGTGAATGTGAATTTTCAGATGGCTGAGCATTCTCCTGATGACCGTGCTGATGATTACCGTGAGGGTGAGGACATCAATGCGCCACCTCACAATGTAAGTTTTAAAAATATATCATATATTTATATCTATATGTCAATTTATAGTTATATCTTGTAAATGTGTTTATTTTGTCAAATTTTAGGTTGATGATGCACATGTACCATCTGAAGCACTTGAGGAACTTGATCGGCAACACCAAAAAGTTGACAAGAGAAGGGGAATCACTATGATGAAGAAGTTAATAGTGCAAAAGGGAAATGGACCCAAACTTGTTGTGGATTTTGATAATGCAGGAAATGCATCTGGTGTGAATCGCAATTCATTTGTTTCATATCTTGGGTATGTTACTCGTAGCCATTGCGGTTGTAAGATAGATTCTTGGCATAAAGTTTCTAAGGAGAAGAAAGACGTAATATGGAAGGATTTATGCGTGATTTATTATTAATTTGCAATTCTATTTTGTAGATTACTAATTTTTTGGATACTAGTTAATAGCAATTCTAATTTGTAGAGTATATTTGAATTGGATGAAAAGTTGCATCGTAAATCTGTGATGCAACACTGTGGGAGAGTCCTAAGGAACTATAGGACAAATCTCACCCGAGAATACATAAAAGAAGCTGACAAGAGGAAGAAGACAGCCACTGAACAGTGGAACTTCCTGGACAAAGAAGAATGGGACGCGTTTGTTGCTTCAAGACAAACTGATGAATTCAAGGTATTAGGCGTCAGTCCCAATCTCATTAATATATGTTGTATTCACCTATTCAAGATTAACATTTACTATTACTAACCAAATCATTAATGTGCATACTAACTAGGCCCTCAGTGAGGCACAAAGATCAAGGCGTGCACTGAATGTGCATGACCACACAATGGGTCCAAAGGGGTATGCAGGCATTCGCCAAAGACTACAGTCTGAGGCTACTACTCAGTCTACTGCTACTCAGGAGTCCTCCACTATAGGTACTACACCTCTGCATCGCCATGATGTCTGGATAGCTGGGAGGCAAAATAAGAAGGGAGAAATAAGGAAGCCCGCAACTGCTGAGGCGGCTGCAAAAATGGTAAAATACAACTCTTACAGCAATTGTTCGAATATTGATTATTTGTGGTGTTTATTTAATTACAAATTTTTGTTTTGGTGATTAGCAGGAGCTACACGAGCTGAGGAAACAAGGCAAGTTCATCCCTGAGGGCACAAGGTATGAATTGACAGTTGCTCTGGGTAACCCAGAACATCCTGGACGCGTTAGGGATGCAGGCTCTGGTGTGGGCATCAAAGCTTTTTTTGGGCCATCCCAGCGCAAACATGTCCCAAAAGTGGGACTTTCACAAGAAGAGGTAACATATTTTTTCCTTGTAGATGTTACTGTAAAAGAGAATTCAATAATTAGAATTTGACGTTTCTTTTATCCATGTATAGGTAGATAAGCTATTTGATAGGAAACTCAAAGAAGCAATGAAAAAGTGACAGGCATCTCAGACTGCCACTTACCAGACAGTACCTATGGTGTCTCCTACTGCAGGCTCTACTCCTACTACAGAGGTTGGGAGTAATCCTGTAGACCCACCACCTAGCAAATCCACTGTAAGTATTTTTATGACATAGTAACTAGTTTTTTAATTCAAGATGATATGTTTTCAAGATGATATGTATATATGAAATTGTAGTCGTTTCAAAAAAAGATGATATGTATATATGTATATAACATTCTTTACACAAAAATTTGTAGGGGTTGAAGCCATGCCGTCTAAAAGTTAATGAATATGTCGTTGTAGAGGCGTCGGCTTACCCATCCCTACTAGGGGAAATGTTTCACGGGTCTCCATTACCAGCTGGTTGGATTCGTGTGAGCCCGGTACATATATTCCCCAAGTGGATGGATCTTTCATTGCCATATGCCCACCCAGATTGTGAAACGCTTGGTGAGGCAGAAGGCGGAGTGATATTGTGGCTTAAAGCGGATGTCATCTTTACTGAAACTGTATGGTAAATTTACATTACATTAAATTGTTAGTATGTGTATATGATGTCAGTTGATCTAAAATTATATATATATATATACAGGTTAAAAAGAAGACATCCACAACATCTAGGCCTCCACTTCCACCTCCTACATTACCTAGTTGGGTTCCACAGGACCTACCTGTCCCGTTAGGTCCTAACTGTAGGGGTATGGAAATATGGTTACGCGAACATGATATAAATTGCCCTATAATTGTTTCTATAGATTCAGATGTTGCAGGTCAATCATACAAAAGCAAACTATTTATACAAGATATTTTGGAGTTGTTTCGATATGATTGGCTAAATACATATGTGATAGAGCTATGGATAGGGTGAGATCTTCTTTATACATCCATATACCTTGTGTAGGATCTGGTGATCTGGTTTCTTATTTATTAATGTATGCATAATTAATACATATTTTGCAGCTACTTAGACAAGATATGTGCATATTTTGCATTCGAACATGTAGGATTTTTGATTCCATCTTTGATTAGTCTAGTAGCTAAAGACTCTCCGTCAATTCAACAATACCGCTGTGAGGCTTTTACAATTTTTGCTCAAAATAAGAAGACGGTAATAATGGCTCCATTCAAGGTAGAGTAAGTTTACTTTGCTTATTATAATTTGGACTTAAGAAAATTACATTTTTATTGTGGATTTTGAGTTATTAATTTTTAACTTTTTTACCTCTAGTGGTATGCATTGGGAGTTACTGGTTATTGTCCCTAAGACATTCACTGTCTATTATCTAGATCCTAAGGGGGGTAAATTGAATACAAAATATGGACACATAATGAAAATGGCATTATTTCGGTGAGAAATATTTCATTTTGATATCCGTTAACATATGTTATTACATTACTATTTAATTATGCAATGTACTGTGTTACATTAACATGTAGGGGTTTTGATGAGTTTAAAAAGGCTGGAGGAAAGGTCCCCACGAAAAAGAACAAGCCAATAATTTGGAAGAACGTGAAAGTAAGTTCCCGACAGCAATATATGTATATATTATTTATGTGAACAGTGCTTAATTAGTTGTATTTTTTAATATTTTGTATGTTTGAATTTATAGTGTGCTACACAAGACAACGGATGGGCATGTGGATACTATTTGATGCGATTTATACACATAATTATCAAATATGTCACAATGGACATCGATTGTATTGTTGAGGTATTAGATAGTCTCATTAAATAATATGAAATATATCAATCTTATTTATAGATCATTAATTATATATATACATTATTCTCTTTACAGGTGTTTAAAACTGACCACACTACAGGAACGACCTTACCAGATGTACATGCCCCCTATACGACGGGAGAATTAAATGAAGTAAGAGAAGAATGGGCAACAAACATACAAATAGTGGGGGTTTTAAGATATAATTGGGATGTTGATATCGAATAATGACTAAAGAATGATATTTTGTAAATGAATTTCTGAATTATAATATATGTATGAATGTTTCTACATGTCTGGATGTTTGTACATGTGTCTGAGTGAAAATGAATGAAACTGTTGGTTGCTATATGAATGTTTCTACATGGGTGAATGTGAAAATGAATGGAACTACAGATTGCTAGCTACATGAATGTTTCTAAATGTGTGAAAATCAAATGGAACTGCAGGTTGCATTGCTAAATGTGTGAATATTTTTGTTGTTAATTTTGCAGGTTTGTGGCCTGTTGTTGGCTGATATCAATGGATGTCGTAAAACCTGCAGTTCATAACTAAACTGCAGGTTTCTCATCCTGCGACCAGCCATACAACAAGTATGCAGACTGACAGAAGAAAAAAAACAAAAAATAGGCGTCGATTATTTGTATAAAACCGACGCCACATCATTACAGTGTCAGTTTCTAATAGTAACCGACGTCTATTTCCTTAACACCACGGCCGTGGCAGCGGACCAGACACCACGGCCGTGCTGGCCAGCACGGCCGTGTTGGGAGTGCATGGCTGTGGCAGCAGACCAGACACCACGGCCGTGCTGGCCAGCACGGCCGTGTTGGGAGTTATATGACGTCGGTTTCTTATCTAATAACCGACGTTGATAGTGCCCAAGACGGCACCCTTCTATGGCGCGAAGGTATATGACGTCGGTTTCTTATCTAATAACTGACGCCTATAGTGCCCTACTGGCGCATTTTCGGTGGCGTGCGAAGGGTTTTGGCATCGGTTTTTGAACCGACGCGTAACGGATGGGCTTTTAGCGTTGCCCACATAGGTGTCGCTTAGAAACCGACACGAAAGGCCTTAAATAACCGACACTAAAGGTCGGTTATGTACTAGTGATATTGGTTTTGTAACATACCAAAACTTGGGTATATTCTTAGTTTAGCCTTAGTCTAAGTTCTTCAAAACCCGTATATCCTTTTTACCTTTTATGTTTAATTTGTGAATATATTAATAGTTTGGAATATAATTGAACACTAATTATATTAATGTGAGGTTATATGCATAAATATCTTAGTGGATGTTTCTATGAGGGTCTACAATGCAATTTAACTACTTAAGTTGGATAATGATAAAATAAATTCAACCTAGAACTTTTTCTGACCTTTTGGAATAAGAAAGAGAAAAATGAATAAATAGAAAAGCAATAAACATGAAAATGTGGCATTAAATAATATAATTTGATAATTGATGATATTGTAAAGTAAATTTCCAAAAATTCATAAAATGGAAACTCAAAAGATAGTTCTAAGCCCAAATTCATATTCCTTGAGTTTGAGTTTGCTTGAATTGTAAGTTTCACAATTTTGAAAAATTAATAATTATCTTTTCATTAAATGAAATTGGAAAATATGAGTTTTCTCCAAATTATTAAATAAATTATGAAATTACTTTAAAAGTGGAAACCAACCACAAATTCGTAATATACATGTCAAAATTATCCTATGTGAATTTTCTTCTGATTTGGACAATCTTAAATATTTTATTTTATTTAGGAGAGAGAATATGGTTTTAAGACTAAAAATATTAAATAATATGAAAAAAAATCAATGGTGAAATCCTATACCCCATACTTGTTATTTGTTGTAGACTAAGTTTAATATTTTTTGAAAATTTTTAGATGCATCTAATTAATTAAAAGGATAAAATAAGTTATAAAATTTAAATGTATTAAAATAAATATTAGAAGTCTTCAAAAAAAAAACTAATGCCAGACACATATTCTACATGCTAAAAGAGGCTTTTGGGTAACTTTTTCACTCAATTTGGAAATTATTTGATAAAAAGGTGAATTCAGGAAAGAGAAAGTGTGTGGAACCTTAAAAACATTATTAAAATAATAAACAGCATCAACATATGGGAATAATGGTAAGTTCATATCCAACACACTTAATATGACTTGTGGGTGAAGTTTCATCAAATATGGAGAATCCTAGAATGATTAATGCATGAGGAAAGAGAAAATAAGATTTGCTTAATTAATGAATCAAAAGTTCTCAAAAGGAATATCTTATTACATATTTGGATTTTACACACTCAAATTAGCTTAGGTGTCAAATTTCATTAAATTTGGAATTTGTTTATACTCTCAAATAAAAAAAAAGAGAAAAAGATAAATAATTGAATAATGCAATTTTGTCAAATTGGATTGGGAAAAGAATTAAATGTCACGATGTGCTCGGCAGTTTGGACCGTCAGAGTGTGGATCGAATGGCTGACAACCACCTCCTACCTTGAGCTGTGTAAGGCAACAAGTTGTTAGATTGCACATTTTTCATCATTTTCAGGTGAATTAATATCGGTTTTTGTGGAGAAGAAATTGATGCAAGAAGTATTTTGGAGGAAAAATTTCTTATGTGCGATTATGTATGTCATCGGTTTCCCGCAAACTGACGTAAATCATAAAATTTTTGGATGAAAAATATTTTCCCCCAAAAAATTGTATTTTACGGGTTACTTTAGATGTCAATTTTCTTGGAATACAACTGACGTTAACGAAAAATTTATACCCGTGTCTTTTCATAATCGGCCGAACTTCATCTATGGTGATGTCAGTGATAAACAACCAATGTTGTTTGGTATCTAATGTCAGTTTTTTTATGTAACTGATGTCAGGATAAGTGACATTAGAGGCCAAAAATGTACTAGTGGTTGGTCCTCTAGAGAACAGGATGCAAGGTTCAAATTGAGTAACCCACATGAGTATCCTGTCAGCCCAATTATGGGTCATACAAATTAGCTTACTTCGACCACAAGTATTCAATATTAGATTTTTGGCAGTGAGGAATGCATCTATAAAAAAAAACCTTATCGTCCATTATAAAGGGTCTCTGATCGATGACTAGAATCCACAATGCTCACTGTAAACCCTAACAAGGAGCGAGAAGGTGGCAAATGCAGTGGAGAGATTGGTCTTGTAGCACCGGGAGTCATGCCCCCCCTACATTGTTCTTTCTATCCTCGTGTTGTTGTCTCTCACTGTGAGTGAGTAGAAATTTATGTTGGGGAATGGGGACTAGCCCCAACAATGCATATTTTATCCAAGCCTGTATCTAAAATCAACAATACTATTACTAAACAAAGTATCATTCTGCATATTTCCTGGCTTTGCAAATTGATGACTTGCTTTGCATATTTGTAAATTGTGGATATGTAGGTTGATGTAATCGTGATTAGAACTTCAGAACAATCTTATTATCCCCTGAAGTGTGAACAAGCGATAGTGTGGTGATTGGGTTACGATCTACTAATATGTCGAGAATGGTCAACTGTAATGAGGGAGTCCATTCATAATAAACTAGGAACTTGGGTTCCGAGTTTGGTCGGTTCCAAAGGAGTTTTATCAATGCAATGATCTATGTCCCGTGAGGGTGCAGTAGCTAGGCTTCTATTTAGTAAACTACTATTAAGAAGTTAGATCTCCCTAGGATAATTACGTAGGCATTGTCAAGTGAAACCCCATTCCTAGGTCCTTTTTATTGTTTTTTAATTAACTCTTTAATCTTTGTTGCTACTGGAAAGAATTTAGTTTAATCAAGCAATCAACCATTTGATGTTAAATATTACCCTTTTTAATATACATTTTCTTAAGAAGATTGTCCTTTGGATTCGATCTTGAAGTATACTAAAATAAGACTTCCATTAATGTGGAGTGGGGAATTAGTGCACTACTTTTGGTTAAACCTAAGGGTTACCCCCTTAGGGTTTCTATTAGTGTGACATTTGCAGCCCCATCAAACTCACACTTGGAACCAGCCTTTTTTAGGGGTGGATCCAAGAGTCAGAGGACTAAGAGAAGCAATAAGAAAAGAGGCAGCAACCAATTGAACCTAAACAAGGAAACTACTCAAGACGAAGTGACGGGAAACTCCAGTGAGATTACGATGTAGGTTATATCACAAGCCTACCAATATACGGGTGAGGTTCTAGGCTTTCCAACCATGGATGTAGATAGAGGCCTTGAAGTAGATGGGATGAGGCAAGAGGAACCTAATCTAGGTGACCCAATCACTAATAGAGTCCTTGAGGAAGGGGGAATGTGTAGAAAGTGTTTGTGAATCCCTTCTATCTTTTAGAGAATTAGGAGACCGATGTGGTGGTTGTCCCCACTATGAGGATAATTCCTACTAGAAGTATCCTATGTGGGGAGTCTAGTATTCACAGAAGAGGTAGCGAAAGGGAAGGAGTACCCCTAGAAGTGGTGTGCTAAATTATTTTAATAAATGAAGGTCCTCATTTGGAATGTCACCAGTATGTCATTTCCATACAAGCAAAGAGTGCTCATACACATTATCAAGGAGAGGAAAGCACGACTCGTTGTGTACCTAGAGACCAACATCAAGAGGGATTTGGTACAAAGAATCCAAGGACTTTTTCTGAATGTTTGGGAGATTACATTCAACTTAGAATAGGTTGAAGGTAGCAGACCCTCTATTGGGGTTCCCAAATGATTCATAGAATAGACCAAATTGGGTGGAATCCTTGTTGGGATTCAAAAATGATTCATAGAAAAGACCAACTTGTCATGATGAGTTGCATTAGTAATTGTGGGTTCCATTGTATTATCTCAATTTTGTATTGATCCAACTCTCAGGTGGATAGAAGAAGTTTGGGGTTCCATTTTCACTACTACTCAACATGCCCTCCCACACTTGGTGATTGGATATTTCAACCAGGTCAAGCAAGCAAGGGAGAACAAAGGGGGTCAATATTTATGGCTATATTGATGTTTTTAAATTATCTAAACTCTTGGAGATCAATATGAAAGGTGTCTTACCAACTTGGCATAACAAAAGAGTACCTATCTGAAGGATTTCTATTAATTTAAATAGGGGGCTTGTGAATGAAACCTGGTTATGTAGATACCTTGAAGATATTGTGAGCCTAGGTGCACATCCAAACAACAATCACGTGTGGATGGAGGTCAATCTCGTTAATTCTGCCTCTACCAATAGAACCTTTTGATTCCTTAATCACTGGTTGGAATGGCCAAGTTTTAAGGGATTGATCAAAGGCGTGTGGGAACAAGATGTAGTTGGGAATCCCTTGTCATGATTGAGAAAATGAAAAGAACAAAGTGTCCTAAAGAAATGCTCCAAGAACCTGGTGGACTTGCCTAATCTAATAAAAGATGCTTGAAAACCTTTAAAGATGTTGCTAAAGAACTTAGGGAGGACCCTCCCTCAAGAAGTGTTGATGGATAAGGAAGAGGAGCTAACAAATGATTCTTGTAAGTAGAGGAGGAAGAAGAAGTCTCTTACTAACAGAGGAGTGGGATGGTGTTATTAAAGACAGGGATAGAAACTAAAAACGCAATCATGCCACCATCAAAAAGAATAATATGAAGGATTATATTCATAACATGATTGCCAAATATGTATAACTTCGAGGGCAAAGAGAGTAGTGAAACTTGCAGGTTACCTTCACGTGTCAAATTTTAAATTAATAGAGATTTGTTGAAGTTGTCTACTAATTAAGAAATCAAAGGTGTTGTGTTTTCTATAGGTTCTTCCAAAGCACCTAGTCTTGATGGGTTCAATGTAAAATTCTTGCATTGGAGGTAGGATATCATTGAGGAGGATGGATGTAGGGTAGTGTGATGGTTCCTAGTTGGTGGGAGGATGATTAGGCAAGCTAACCATGCCTTTATCAATTTGATTATGAAGCATATTGTCATTATGGCTACAATGACTTTTGACCCACAACATGTTGTTTGTGGGTCTATGAAGTCATTTCCAAGGTGATTGTAGGGAGACCAAAATTCATAATTCCTTCATTGATCACTATGAATTAGTGTGACTTTTGTTTAGGGTAGAGCAATTGAGGATAGTGTGTTACTAGAAATTGAGTTTTTGATTGACTTGAGTTTTTGATTGACTTACAAGTCAAAAACAAAGCCTAGAAAGCCTGTCTCAAGGTAGACATTTCTAAAGCCTATGACCACATCAAATGGACGGGTTTATGGGAGACTATGCTTTGGATTCACTGGAAGGTTCATTGAACTCATTAAACAATGCATTGAGATACTCCCTTTTCTATGGTGGTAAATTGAGTCTCTAGAGGTCTCTTTAAGGAATCAAAAGATGACCCCTTATCTCCCCTATTCCATACACTAGTAGTGTGTTGAAGATGACCCCTTGTCTCCCCTATTCCATACTCTAGAGGTCTCTTTACCCAACCAAGTGTGTTGAAGATGAAAGATTTGTGAAACCTTTCAAAGAACATGAACTAAATTGCTAACACATGATTTTTTGTCGATGATTTCCTATTCTTTTTAGCCAGACATGCTAAGTACCTCAGAGGGATTAGAGGAATTCTTAAACACTTCAGTGACCTAACAAACCTATACATTAGTGACATTCAGTCACACATATTCCTATCTACATCATGTGTCGCACGTAGAGGTAGGCTTAACCATGATTTGAGGATTGTGGTAGGTAACTTCCCGCTAGATATGTGGGGATCCCTATCTCAACTGGTACGGGGAAGGATGTTGACTACATGAGCTGCATTGATAACCTACAAACTACTATCAAGAAGTGGACTCTAATTTGTGTGTCTATGGAAGGCAAAGCTATTTTAATCAAATCGGTGTTGACTTGCAAGGTGCGATATTTGTGCGCATTGGAAGAGATGCCAACTTTCATCATAGAGAAATGCAAGGGGATCAGAGTTGGGTTCCTATGGGTTGGCGATCACCACAACATCTCTTGCAAGACTATTTCTCAAGATCCCATGAGGGAAGGGCTGGGGATCGCAAACACTATAGAAATTGCCTCTCAACTATTTCCAATAGAGTTCACATCTTCCTAACCAAGCCGCAATCCCTTTTGAGTTCCTAGATGCACGATAGATATAATGATAATCTAGATGAGGAAATTGTTTCTAAAGTCTCATCTAGAATTTGGAGAAGAATGACTAAGATCTGGTAAGATATCATGATCAACTATGATGAGGTGAATGGTCTATAGACTACCTAGGGTAGTAAGAAATCATAGAGTATCTGTAGAAGTCTTATTTAGAATCTGTGGTATTTTTTCTTGTTGAACAAAAACCACTCCCCTAAGTGGAGTTTTTGTTCATACGTAACCATTATGAGCAGACTATCTATCAAAGATATGCTCCACATGTGGGGTCTGAATTGTGATAACCTATGTCTCCTTTGAAAAAAGGAACCAGAAACACAACAATACATGTTCTTGAAAATGATTTCTCATGATATCTTTAGAAGAGATCAATGTCAAAGTGTGGATGGGGTGGGACCCCACCACATAATCTGTACGAGATCCTCCATTGGTTGTTGGATAAAACAATATGATGCCCTAAGGTTAGAGGCATTGTGGGTCTGGTTGTAAGTTCTCTCATATTTCACACATGGAGAAAAAGGAAAAGTAGACCTCAGGGGAAAAGGGAGAGTGACACTCTTAATGTTGTAGACAACATTGCATATAGGATGGTGGTTTTGGCCAAGGCTAAATTGAGTATTTAGTTGGGGGTGGATCCACGTGTATGTTTGATGTGGGGTCTTTGATGACCAATGCATAGTACAAGGAAATTTGTTATACTCCTTATATGAATTTTTGAGACATTATTATTATACCTTATCCACAAAAAAATCCACCCAAATCAATGTATCTCCAAGCTACTAAGGATGAAGTAAATTCATTAAAAACACCCACCCTTATCAATGTAAAACTCAAAAGAGCATAAAACTAAGTGGTTCATATGCTATTCAAATTTAAGCTTGTTATGGGCAATGAAATAGAGTCAAAGTCCTTCATAATGGCAATAGATCTTTCAAAATAGACCCACAATACCAAAATGCAACCAAAAAAGACATTGATAGTTCACCACCTTCAAACATGGATCTTTCAAAATAGACCCACGATACCAGAATGTGAGGACAAAAGGAATTGATAAATTATCACCTCATCCATGGATGATTTAAGGATAAGGAAATAAATTAACTATACTGACTTCTATTGATAAAAGGAAAGTAGGAAAGTTTATGACATCAAGTTCCTTTTGTTCACAACATGGTCTGAGGAAATCACTTCAACTTATTTATACATTAGTTCAAGTTACATTAGCATGGTAGAAGTTTTGTAACACTAATCCAAGATCACACGATCATTAAATATAAATCTTAGATTAATTTTTCTCCTAACTTAGGAATTAAATGTTTCATAGATAAATAAAAATTTTAGAATGTTTAAGACATCGTTGTATTTATAAAGCCTAATATTAATCCTAATAATCTATATTGTTTATCAAAAAAAATTAATTAACAAATATATAATGCATGTAGGTGTACTATTATATGATATAGGGAAGCAATGGTATTGTACGCATGCCAATACAAACCATCGAAAATCAACCAAACGTAACCATGCATACTATAAAAGACAACACGACCATAATATGAAGTTAATGATCCAAATAGACTACAACTGTTGTAGAAAAATGAAGGTTCACAAAAGCCTCTCAATGTACCCTCCTTTATTGTTAAATTCGATGGTTGATACATGCATAAAATAAATTAAGGTTTAGAAATAATGATCATGTGATAGAACAGGGAATATGAGCTATAGTTTTACATCGACATAAATAAAACGACAACCATTAATCTAACTACTAAAAATTCAAACGACCTCAACTTTTGAAATAAAGTTGCACGTAGTATATTTTTATCAAGAAAAAACTCACGCGAGGATTTATATTGCGTAATGGAATGGAAATGGTTTTAAAAGTTTTGACACTTCATTTGTATAAGGATATTTTCATAAGACAACCAAATGTGGCACACAGAAAAGTAGTATGGAATCTAAACTTTTCTTAGGCAAGTAAGTTTACAAAACATAAGTAATGCAAAGGAAAAAAGTTGAAACAAATATTCTATTTTATATTGATTGGTAATAACATGTTCTTATATGATGATGATGCTAATTTTTTTCTCACATTTGTAATAAACTATGAGAGATATACAAGTTTATCAGGTATTGAAACTTCATCTTCAAGAAAAATACCAAAAATTTGACAAAAGAATGCACCTTTTAAATAAAAAATCCACTTCCTCACAAAAACTAGGAGACTAACATATTTTTAGCAATTTTTATTGTGTACTCAGAAACACAGGTCAACAAATTAAACTGTCAATCCTTTCTGGATGAAAAAACTTATTAATCTAAAAATAAAATTACAAGATGGATAAAAAGGATGTATAAGGTTCTTGTAGCTTGTTGGATATGTGTTGAAGGTGTTTCATAAGAGATGTGACGCAATATATCAAAAATAAAAGACAAAAAATTTCGTAGAGGGATTCAAGTATACCATCTAATCATGAAAACCTTATGCTAGAGAGATTCAACCCACACTTTGTGCTGCGACTAGCAAAAATCAGAACGAACTACGTTAGAGTCCCTTCACTTTTTATTTACTAATTCACTAATAGAAAAACACAAATTTTATGTAAAATACATCAAACGCATAGGTACAACTTGAATAAGCTTCTTTCTATGAAACTTTTTAGCAGGAAAATTGGTGTTATTAAACAGAATTAAACAAATTGAGTGGGATGATGATGGCCCAGATAACTACCTAGGGCTCAAGCCGAGGAGGAATCGGCAAGCACATGCTCCCTCTTCTCCAATCACATGTCCAAAGAGGAAAAGATGGCTCCAAAGGTTTGAGAATAGACTCCATGGTACGTGTTGTAAACTATGAGACTCTTTTAAATTTTTCTGAAAATGATATTTTGTTCATCTCGTTCATACTTACAAACTCCAGTGCTAACTCAGATGTCATTTCTTAGCATGGATTCTGATACTTTTTTGAAAATAACGATTTTATTTGTCTGCGGCCCAGGCAAGAGATCCATCCTACGACCTTCCGGTGAAAAGCACGACCTACATTCTAATCGTATATGGCTTTAAAAATAAATGACACCTTTGTATATAATTTACCTTCCCTACAGAGACCCCACACTGCTGACTGCATTTGTTACGATTAATCTTCCTGTTTGACGCTGGTGTCGTCATCGATAGAAAGGCGGATTTCGGAACCCAGGAGGATGCCATAATACTCAGTATCACGATTGTCATCCATTTCCTCACTGCCGTGGTTGCCAACAAGGAGTCGCTGACGGGTAACGGGGATGCCGTGGTACTTCTCTATCTTGCGTTTCATTTCCAAGACAGTGTCAAAGTACCACAGCTCTACCTCCAGGCGGCGTCCGTCCGAGGTAACGAATACCACGTCCATAGATCAATGAGGAAGAGCCACTCAGTCGAAAGTTATATTTGGGATTTGTAATGGTCTATCTCAGTTACACTCTGAGAAAGATCCTAACGAAGAAGAAGAACGGAAATGTTAGACAAAGGGCTTCTTTTCCTGCTAACATATATATATATATATATATATATATATATATATATATATATATATATATATATATATATATATATATATATATATATATATATATATATATATATATATATATATATATATATATATATATATACACACACACACACTAACAACTACATAGAAAACGACGAGGAGGGTAAAAAATCCTACGATTTTGGCATTCAATTAAATGTAACGTTACGGTAAAGTGGTAAACACCTTGGAAAAAGCACTGAAGTAATGTGTGAGGCTGTTGGCCTTTGGCTTCTTAAGGAAATAGAAGTCATATATTTTGTCCAAGGAATTAGAATGCAAAATGCATGATAATACTTTGAAGGCTACAATTACAAATTAAATTATTCATCAATTGAAATTTAAAAATTAATAGCATTAGTTGTTGTCAATTATCTAAAACACACACAAACAAACAATATGTAGACATAATAATACGTTCCATAATGAAAAACATAGTATCCTCCAACACAATATATAATATTTTTTTTCCATTTTATATTATATGGAATCTTTCCTCTATTACTTTATTATCAATTGTGTCAAATATTATTTTTTCAATATAGATAACCAATGATGCATTAAATCACTTGTCATTCATCGAGTTTGACAACGATTTTTATTTATATTCATAATTGAGAATGATCTTTTTGTTGTCGTTGTTGTCAAAGGTAATATCAATCATGATTTATTGACTTTTATACATAAAAATAGGCAGTGATACATCAATACGCAATTATCAATATGTTTTGCTTATGATAGCTATACATTGATTGTATTACAATGATGTCAATATTAAAATTATATCAACTAAAAAGTATATATTAAAATGTATTTATTGCTCTTTGAATTGATCGAAATCTCAAGTACTTGTCAGTCGTCAATTGTCAACTTATAAGGAACTATAACGACTAACTAAAATACTTGCAATTATTTACTGCTAGTAACAACGGACAGAAGATCAAAGTGTAAAAAACATAATATTTATCAGGCTCCAAGACTACACGGATGTACGAGTTATGATGATTGAGAAAGAAAAATTCTAAAATTTAAATTGTCTTTGAAAAAACAACTTTTGGTATGATAAGTGTTGACACAGTTACAAGATAATGATTGTTTTTGCATTATGTTTAACTATGTATCTAAATTTTAAAAAAAATCTTCAAATATTTTTTAATGTATATCCTAGTCAAATTTGACCCTCTCTATCTATCCTAAATTATACTAATGAATTTTTTTTCCTTGCTAATCCAGTCTATCATATTTTTAGTTTTTTGTGTGATGCACATTATCATGTGCGTTTTGTGGTGAAACTATTTCTGCATAAACTTTCGTGCACATATTTTGTTGAACTAAATACTTGTAGATATTAAAATTAACAAAGTTTAATTTTATTGATTACGTATTGATTAAATAATTTTAAAACTATTTTTAGAGCCAATTTTTTAGAGACTGACTTGAAAAAAATATAAATTTAATATACTTTTTCGTGTATATCTCGTGGAAACTAAATAGTCACACGTATTCTAGTCAACACAATTTAATTTTATGAAATTAATGCATAATGAATAGAGTGATTTCGGAAGTTACCTTTATTGAGTCAATTGGTTAGAACAATGTCTAGTCAAAGTTTATTATCGCTATAATCTAAATTTTTATGGGGATGTGATGATATATTTACTACTATTTGAGGGCATATATTACTACTATTTTAAAAAAAACTCTTGAGATGGGGGGGGCACTGCCATCTGTGCCCCCTCCCTCTATTGATGCATGAAGGGTAGGTGAGGCAAGTAAAATAAATACATGATATACAATGTGCATGCAAGAATGATTTTTTAACAAAATTGTTAAGTTACTCTACTCATTATGTAAATAGTATCATATATACTGGTGACAAAAAAAACAGTATCATATATACACAATCTGCAAAAATATTTTTGAATATATAACTTTGGTGTGAAATTAATTTTCAAAATAGCCCACTTTGATGAGACAACGACATTTAAAGTGACGCTTTCCAAGTGATCAAGGTAAAAATACAAAATAATTTGAAATTTTTAGATTAAAAAAATGTGAAAATACCAAATGAATGGACGCTTTCACCCTAGTGATGCACTCTGCAGAAACGTTTCTAGGTATAAAACTTTCATAAAAATAATTTTCAAAATAACCCATGTCTGTAAGAAACTCTCATTTAAAGTGGCACTTCACAAGTGATCAAGGTAAAAATATGACATAATTTGAAATTTTTAGAAGAACAAAATGTGAAATATCCATTGGCACTTTCACCCATACGTGAAGGGTGAAATCACCAATCCATTTGGCATTTTCATATTTTTATTATTGTTTTAACTTTTTAATCAAAATGCACTATTTTATGTGGCATTTTACTTATCTGCACTCAGAAAGCATCATTTTAGTGGTGTTTCATGAAATATTTTTGGGAAAGTACTATGTACTCGGATAATTTTTTGTCAAAGTATACAATTTTATTTTTTCTCATAACTGCATGTAAAGCAACGAGGTGGAAAAAATGTTACGGTTGTGGCAGGCAATTAAATGTGATGTCTAAGTAAAATGGTAAATATCTGGCTGGGAAAAAATGCTTGAGGTTGTTGGTCTTTGGCTTCTTATGGAAATAGAAGCCATCTGGTTAAGGGATTGGGATGCAAGATAAGGAGTGTCAATCGGGTTTGGGTTGAGCTGGTTTTATTTTGTGTCATTTAAGTTCGACATTTTTAGTTTGACTCTAAATTTACAAAAGATAGATTTTTGGGTCAAAACCCTTGACCCTAACCCGAGCGGTAAATAATTTTGAGTCTATTGGTCAAACTTGTAAATCCACTACCAAGAGAATAATTAAAAAAAAATGTTATGATTGATCTAATCATTGATAATTTCCAAGTTTTACTAACAAATTTCACTACGATAAACTTACAATGTGATTGAGAAACTCATATACAACATATTGTAGTTTGTTTGAGAGTTTTAAACATAAATTTATAATTTAATTAGCATAATAAATAATATGAATCAATACAAAACTATGAAAAATTGTCCAAATAACTTCAAGATTGATGGATTAGTAATTTTATAGGCCATCGGTTGTCTCAAACTATTGTATTTATAATTGTATTTAAAAATATAATTCTAAATTTCGGATCAATCGGATCAATTTGGGTCTAAAGTCTAAACCCAAACCCGACTCTAAATTAGTTTGGGTTCTTTGAGTTCGGGTAAATTTTGGGTCGGGTTGAAAACCTTAGACCTTACACCCACTTAAAATTTCGGATTCGGGTCAGATCATCTAGGCCGGGCTTGTTTTACCAGCTGCATGAAAGAAAGGAGAAGAAGCTAAGTAAAAATATATTGTGTAGTGGGCATGCTTGAATGTTTTCCTAACAAAATTATACCGCACACTTGAATGTTATCCTAATAAATTTGTACTCATTATGTAAAAAATAATGGTACGAACGATCATTTATGGCGTCCGTTTTCAAAGCATACCCGAGTGCACAAATTGGCGTGGAATATTAAGTATCACTCTAGCATTGTGCTTATGAGACGTTGAAACGGTTTCTTGGGTTCCATATGGAGAGAGCGTATGTGTGGAAGATGGAGATATAAGGGTAGATGATTGAACGCGAAGAATAGAGGAAGAAAAGATTAATGAATAAATGATAAGTATTTCATTTTAAAGGGAATAAAAAACAATCAATATAGGTACCTCTCTAGTATGAAACAGTGCATATGTGTGCGCTAAACAACATTATATACATATATTTTGTATACAAACTGAGTTTTTCTTACATTTTGTATATATTAAATTTTTGAAAAAGATGAGTGTAACCAATATATGTATATTGAGATGGATATATGAAGACAATAAAATATTTCCAGAATATGACTATATTGCGAACAAAAGTAAGGTGTTTGAGTATTGAGGATACTTACACTAGGGTCTCCTTGAGATAATATGGGCATGTGCAATCCATATCGACTAATGCGCATATTTAAAATAATGCAATTGAGGATAAATTAAAGACAAAGAGGTAGGCTAAGATTAACTTTACAAGATCTTATAAGGAAATATTTTGGATCATTATGATTTGATCAATGTATGACCCGTAACATAGTAGATTCAATTTAGAAGGATTCATGTAGCCATAGTCAAAGTAGTTGGGATTGACGCTTAGATGACCAATGGAGTTCATTATATAATTAATTAATGATTTACCTATTACCATGTGTTATATATATATATATATATATATATATATATATATATATATGACTAAAAGAATGGTGTATCTGAGTACACATAGCTTGAATGTACCGCCTTCTTTCCCACCATCTCCGAATGACATGTGGATTTTCTAATGGGTCTCCAAAACGTAGGTTAATTCTAGACGCTATCTTTACATTCCTTTCCATGTTTAGCGGCATTGTTACATTAATAGAAACAAAATTGTTACACTTTCTTCGTTCATAATACTAATAAATAGTTGAATTTTGTCTATGTGGCCTTCTACTCTCTCTTCCTCACGGTGATATGTTGACGCTCAAAACAGAAGGCGAAAACACTTTAATGAACGTCAATTTTTTTAAAAAATTCTGCGTTCAGATTTTAATGTTGTGCTTACATAATTATTCTATCACATTTTTTATATTTTTATGGAATAATAAATGAATCACCAACAAATTCTTATACAACGAACTACCCCACATACTATTTCATAAAATAATTTTCTCATACTGCGTTAGGATTTGAATGTTTGTGCGTATATAATTATTCTATCATATTTATCACTGTTTCTATGTTTTTCTGAAATAATAAATAATCACCAACAAATTCTTATATAATGAACTACCCCACAAACTATTTCGTAAAATATTTTTTTCATTGAATTAACTAGATACACCACAACAAATGCTACATTTCACGGCATTAAATTTTGGCATTTTTTAAACAACTTGCCGTAATCTAATTTGCACCAGTCTGCTATACCCACGCGCGTTTTTTTCACCACATTATCCTAACAACCGCCTCTCTCTGGCGCGTTCTCTTTCCCCTTTCCCCTTCTCTCCCGTGTTCCCTTCGCTTGCGCTCCCCTGACGACCCCCCGGTCTCCCATCCTTGCGCTCTTTGCACTCCACGACGCGTTTGTGGATATTGATCACCCAGCACGCGCAATCTGCTTCTTCTAGTCTCCACACGGGCTCTCCATTCCCGCCGAATTCCTCTCTCACAATCTCCCCCCTTTTCAGTTTCAAGATTCGATCGCTCGTCTTTTGACTCCTTTCACTTTTTGCTTGATTCCTCTCCCACACGTAGTCTTCTCAGTCTGCTATTAAATACCACCTATTTCTCGTCTCATGTACTCACCTTCCTCGTCTCTTTTCTTCTCCCGTCTTATAGCTCCCCCCAACCTGTTCTAGTTTTCACCCTAATATTCCGAATTAGGCATCCTTGTCTGATTTTTCTATCAGATTTTTCTCAAAGATCATTTTGCTGGTCATCGTAGACACTCACCCTAGGCAGGTACATATGTGTTGCTTTTAATTACTCACATCATAATTTCTATTCTTATTATTGTTGTTCTGATCGTTCTTGTTTTGTAATTGAGGAGTGTTCTGGCTATTTTACCTTGACTGACGGGACAACTGCTATACGGTGGGTTTGTAGCATCAATAGATTACAAGTCGACTGATAATTGGACTTCTATCTAAAGGTACACGATCTCCCCTCTCTTATCTATATTCTTCTCTACGAAATGTGTATATGGAGTTTACAATATTTTCTTAAGTGTTGCTGTTAGGAATATAACCAAATTTCATGTCTTGTCCTTTACTTGGTTTTTGAAAATTAACATAATAATTTTGGATCTATACGTGTCTAAATCAGGACCAAGTTTCTTGGGTGGTCAATCTTTTTATTGTACTCCATAAGAAATTTAACACTTGGTCATTTATTTTACTTATTCTATAGCTCATTGAACAAACTCCTATTCTACCCCTCATGATTTTTTTTTTCAAAATGCATGATCGTATATTTGCTGTAATATACAATATATACTTTATAGTCACTGATTATATGTCAACAATTTGCTCTAGTAAAAAATCCACCCTCAATATCGTGTCTCATGATTTTTCAAGGAAAAACTATCACACCAATTTTTCAGTTGCAATTTGAACCTAAGATTATATTTACAGAATGTGAAATGAGTAAACAGGGGTGTTTTTTAAATTTAAATGATGACCAAAGTCACTAACCCCTTAATTATAGACATTTATATCTAATAATTATAGATCTTATATCTAGTTAATAAGATCTCTAGAGGTGCCTATGAAATATGAATAATGGGATCCTCTGTTTGATGTGCCCCATGCTCTCTAAGTGAGCTTTCAAATAGCTTTAGGGATCTCTTTGATTGTGTTTCAGCAACAGCTTTCATGGCATCTAGCTCAGGGCCTAAATGATGTAAACCAGCTTTTGAAGATATAATGCCAGCAACATCTTCAGCCTGGTTCACCATTATCTTGCAAAGGAGCATGTACTTGTGACTGAAAACATCTCTAGAATCCTCAAGTGCATTGAACGCTTCAAATGCTTCAAAAAGGTAGCTATACGTAGTCTTGAAATCCTTCTCCTCAGCATGAAGGATGCCACTCTGCAAGTATATTGTTCCCTGTTGAGCTGGAGGAACATAGATGGCATTCACAGCAGTCCTAGCTGTGGTGAGAGAAGCTTTTGCCTTTGACAGATTCCTCAATAAGAAGTGTAGTTTACTTTCCAACAAATTAATTTTGACTAAGAGTAGCTTGTCATCCAATCGTCTCACTTCCTTAACTAGATCACCAAGAACTTTTAGAGCTTCAGTATACTCTTTGCTTTCCATCAGCAATGCTGTAAGTTTTGCCTCAACTCTTTGACATAGAAAAGTACACTTTTCAGCACGAGTCCACTCTACAATTTCCTTACTGAGTGATATTTGAATGTCAGAAGTTCCCAGTATCTTTGACATTGCATCAATGATTCCTCTCACAATTTTTAAGGTTTTTGCTTTGGGTATCAATGCAAAGAAAGGCCTTAGCTGATATAACAAACTGCAAAGATCTTCTGCTCTCTTATTTTGTGTAAGAAGACATGATAAGTTCGAGATTGCCTGTTCTTTTATGTGTAATGCTTCAGAGGATGATGAAGGATTTGCAAGTATACTATGAAGAATGTTGATAGACTGAGAAGCATCCTTAGCCTCCAAAGCCTGATCTATTGAGTCAGCAGTGGCGGGGAGATAAGTAGACATGGTTGTAGTTTCCAGTTGACACTAATAAGTTAAAATGACATGTGTTAATAATCAGCACGGTATTTATCATACATAAAAAAATGTTTAAATTTTATGTCACTGCAATTATAATGAAATGGCCATTGTAATCGTCAATAGCATGTACTCCACTGTAACAAATTTTCGTTACGCCTTTTCCATCAAATTCAGTGAAGATCCACGTTCACTTGTTTGAAGAGGGGGAAAAAAGTGGCAACCAACTTGACATCAAACTCCAAACAAAACAAACAAAAAAACTCATCAGGAAAACTTAGTTGATACTGCCCCTTATTATGTCTTTACACTTGCAGGGTTCTTCATACTCTTTGTTTAGAGTTCAGGTACAACGGAGAGGAGTGTTTGGAGTAACTAAAAATTGGTAAGTACTGTGAGCCAAGGTTGTAGCCTCACTGTGTACTGGGTCTCATTAACTCATGTACTTCACAGATTTATCCTCCCCCTTTTTTTGTGTATATGGAGAAGAGTGGGGGTTGAGATATAAATGTGGGCCTTATTGAGAGCAATACCATGGAAGAACTTATATATGGACTAAAAACTCAGCTTCTTATGCAAGTACCTAAAGTTAATGGAGGAAAGTTATTCCTAGATTCCATGCATAGAAGCAAACATACTGACTTGTCAAGTCACCGATACAGCCAGTTAAGATATGCTAGGGTAATTAGTTACATTGACGAAGTATTGAATACTCCTTAAAAACTCAATCACATGACTCAACGTGTATCTACACATAAATTTTAAGTCAACTAGTCATTATTGTAATCATCATGCAATCTTGATTCATGCAATTGATCGGCCTAAATTGCGCGTCCTAAAAATGGAGGCGGATTTGAGGTAGTCGAGCTTTTACATTTATAAACCTGAATCCTTCTAGGCCCCCGCAACTTTGTTTACGGGGTCGAAGTAGATACACGGGGTCGAACACGGGGACAATGGGGGGTAGTGTTGAGAACCCAAAATCGACACGCTACACTCCGGCAAGTATAAAGAGATGATAAATTCCCGAAGAGGGAAGCATAAAGATGGCACGAACAAAACAAGAAAACTATCTCCAAGTGGAGTTACTAGAAAGATTTAAGGTTTTAAGCATTTAACAGTTTTTAATGGTTTTCATGCAATAGAAACAGAAGAATATACTTGGAGCTAAGGCGAGGTACGAGGGATAGAACTGCGGTAAAACAAGCGGCGGTAGAACCAATCTTGTACCCCTCCTCTCGAAGCGGGCACCTCTAACAAGGCATCGGTTCCACTCTCGAGGTCACCGGACTCAAATTAGAGTGGAAGGGTTACTAAAGCAACTCCGTTCCGGGCACTCTCGTACTCCAGAATCGGACCAAACACTAGAGCCACAAAACAACTCTCGAAGTTGTTGCGACGGGAAAACACGATTCGATAGATCAGCGAAACGCGATCCAAAACATGCAAGCTAGAGTTCATATACCAAACATAGCAGTCATCCAACATATTGCACCAAGCTTAGAGCAGCAAGTAAGTAAGCATTTCTATTTCTATAAGTATTAAAGGTCTTAGTTACAATGCATGAGTAAAGAATTAAATAACAGAATTAAAGATATGTGTCGCCTTCTTGATGTATAAGGACGACAAGCTACAGTAACCATCCCGCCTGATATCGGACCAAGGGCCTAGCCCGATATAGCCGTGTCGGGTGGCACACTCTCTCAAGCGGCATACCGCGACGGGCGACTGTATCGCTCAAGGACCTGGCCGATACGCTCAAGTCGGGCGGCACACCCTCTCGGGCGACACGCCTGACGGGCGGAGGGTATCAGGTTCGTTATCATGTCGGGCATGGAGCTGCGTATCCTACTGTCGGGCACTGGTGTCGGGCACTCGTGTCGTGTATCTTCATCGGCCGATATCGGCTCCCAGTGTCGCCCGGTACAGTCCTAGGTGAACCAATCCCCTCCCTCTCGGGATGAGGAAGAGCTTATCTAGTGTCGCCCAGTACGAACACTGGAGCACGATACGTCTGCTCTCGCAGCCTCCTCTGAAAATCACTCGACTATCTGAAACCTGAAGTGACCGAGCTTGTCTGAATCGTCTAAGCTGTCTTTTCGGCTCCCTGTAGCTGCTATTTATAGGCAGCTGGTCGGGAGCAGATATGGTGCCAGAAGCGCCATGTGTCCTCCTTTCCGCCGTTTCATTTGGTGGTCGGCTGACGCGGGTATCGCCCGGTACAAGGAGGTCGGCTATCGGGCGTCTTGGCGAGTAGCGCCTGCCGGTGGGTGGCCGATATCGCGTGGCACATGGAGTAGTTGCGGCGCGCTTGGCTCCCTGTCGGGTAAAGAGGCGTGACGTCCATCGCGCAATCCTGCCGGTCAACGTGTGTATCGGCGTCGGGGGGGGGGGGGGCGAGACAGTCTTGGACTTATTTGTGGGTCGGAACGGCCTTATTGGTGTTAAATGGGCCAAAATAGGAGGAAACTCTGCAAAAGATGGAAATATTGGACTGAGAGCATTGCTTTGCCAATTATTACAGAAATGCATATAAAAGTGTCACACCCCAATCTCACACTAACCACAGACCACGAGATTAAGGTGCGACAAAGGAATTTACGCACAAGCCAAACCATCCATCACTTTTTAAAAACATCTTAAAGACATTAAAAAGATAACCTAATTTAGGCTGTAAACTAAACCAAATAAACTGCAGAAGCATTTCTATTTAAACTGACAGGAGATATAAACAAAGTCTACAGCAAATTACATTGTTCAACATAAAGTAAACATAACAGTTAATTTACATCTTTATACACATTACACATACACACTCTCTCTCACCCACACCATGTCCCAAGGATCGAGGGGAAAGACTAAGAGACCTCTAACTAGACTAACTACAAACCTTCTATAGACTAGGCGTTAGGATGAAATGATCCTTCCGATTCCTGATGCTGATGCTGACCTGAAAATGTTTTGAGTAGAGGTATGAGCCCACTCGCTCAGTGAATAGCCTTTCATTTAGCTATCACTAAACAACTCATCTGTTTTATAGAATTGAAATAAACCTAATTACAGTACAAACAGGGCAGTTCTAATGACATAACAAATTTACAGATAACAATTTCATTTCTATGCAACATCAGATAATTTAAACAAATAAACAATTATAGAGAATTGATACAGCAGTGCAAATCTCTTAACATATTAAATTTACTGTGTTCCTATATGATTACACTTTTATATTATTATTATTATTATGCCCTAATCATATGCAGTGTACTCTGCATATGAAGATCCGTAGCGAACTACGATCTCACCGTACAAGACTTAGCGACACACCCGGGAAATGCTAAGTCTGACGCCAGCCCTGCTCTGCCACAGGACCACAGGCTCTCCGGCCTCAATGCACTACTCCGAGTGCTCTAGACTCCTCCTCTAACCTGAGTACACAGGCAGAGAGTCTCACGGGGTTACCTCCATGACTCCGCACAGATCTTGTTGCAATAACCCCCAATTTTTTTCTCCAGTGCCACCGTGACTCCGCACGCGTTGTTGTTGGACACTGCCTCTCTGTCCTCGTGTCTCCATGACTCCGCACGGATAATGTTGCAACACGAGTTTCACCCCTAAGAAGCAGATCTGTCAAAGGGGTTCTACGGTGTTAGGGCACCTAAGTCTATTAACTGATTAACATATAACCATTTAAACAGGAAAATCACATTTACTGATTTCATATCAGATCACAATACACTGTCATTCTAAACTGACAGAGCAATATATTTTAAATCATTGTAATTTCTGAGAAATTCTCATACCATGCATTCAGACAAATTAGAAATGCATAAATAACCCAACTTATTTCAATTTGGCACATACATAGCGAATTTACGCAATTGAACATCTTATTGCACAAATTAAAGAAATTTGCTTCACATATGAGAATCATACTCAACAATTATCAATTCTGTAAATTTCTCGAAAAACGTGCACATTAACCCAAATCCTGGTTTGTGCATCACTTAACTCAATTAAGAGTTAATTACATATCACAACACAATTTAATAACAATACTTGAGAATTTCTGGTAATAATTCAGAAAAATGTGCCATTTCATGTAAATATCAATCTACACATATTAACGTCAAAAGATATATGCAATTAAGGTTTTCATGCATATTTTATTTATTCATATCAACTTTGAAATCGTACATCTGATAATTTATCAGAAATCTTCATTGTCTGGGTTCATACCCAAATCATACCATTTTCAGACATGAATTTCTAATTTCAACATTCAAACAAGCAATTTAGGTTCCAATGAACCATATAAATCTACCGATTCAATCCACACTGATCAATTGCTAAATTTAATCATATAACAGCGTCTAGAAGCAATTTATGAAATAAAAAGTCGGGCGACGCCAAACGCCACCCTACGCCTGATAACGCCTGTTATCAGCGTAATTCGCGCACAAAACAGAAAATATTCAAACGCCTGAGTTTATTAATGATAAATAAATGAAACCCTACTCACAGCGATTTGGGCTGTCCGGATTCGTTCGGAAATGTGCTCAGGGCCTATTTCTGGGCGAAATTTGGTTGTCTTTAACCTTTGATTTATTGATTTACCGTTCCTGTAGAACAGCTCCTTCACGAACAGATCTGGAATTGGCTCAATTGATAGATGGATCTTGGCTAACGACTATGGAAATTCTGATCTGGACCTCAAGCCGAAATCAAAGCAACGTTCTGGAATACTGGTTGCCCCCAAAAGTTCCTCACAGATGAACTGGACATCGTGGCTTTACTACTGCTGCGGCTGTAAGGTAGGGGCACTGCCCCTAGCTAGATGAGCGCCAAACGTGGTGGTCAGAGTGAGGAAAAGGATCGTTGACGCATGGCTGGTCGCTGGCCGAAACAAAGAGCATCCATTTCTCTCCCAAACATGGCCACACGAGCTGCTTACTGCTGGGCGCCGCACCTACTGCAGGTCGGCTACCCAAGCTGGTAGCTAAGTCGGCGATGGTGGGGGGAAAAAGTAGAGGAAGAAGAAAGGAACTACTTAGCTAGCTTGAGGTTTTGGGAGCCCAGAAACCGCCTCGCCACTCCCCCTATTCCGCTCAATCGGCCGCGACTGCTACTGCTGGCCGGCCGATCCCACCAGGTCGAGCGACTGGTTAGGGTGAAGATGAGGAGAAAAAAATGAGGGGAAAGAAGAAAGGAAGGTGGAAAAGAAACCGACGCCGTTGAGTCGAGGCCAAAGGAGCCATGAATCGCCCCTAGCTCGCTCCTTCCCTCTGCTCTTGCTCGGTCTAGATGAGCGCCACTAAGGCGGTTGCTCTGTAAACTGATTGTGAAGAAAATAGGGATAAGCGAGAAAGGGAATCGAAAAAGGGTATTAATCCAATTAAATGGATAAATTACAGATTTGACCCAAAAACTAGAAATCATCATATCTTTTGCCTCGTAGATCCAAATCAAACGATTTCTTTTGCAAAATGCTAAGTGTGAGATCCTCTACAATCCCAAGGCATGAAAACATGCTAATTATACTGTTTTATTGGTTCAAAATTTCAAATTGCATCCAATCATCACTTTACTCAAATTGATCATCTTAATTAAGCACTAATTAATTTTATGTGCTTGATTCAACTAAATCAAGTTAATGATCACTAACCACATCATAAGCACATATGTTAACTCAAATAACTTTAATTAGGCTCAACTTATAAAGCTTACCAATAGGCTTTAAAACGGGTCATAACAATCTCCCTCCCTTATAAGAATTTCGTCCCGAAATTCCTAAAAGAGAAAAGGAAACTTGCTACGCATCTCAGATTCAAGCTCCCACGTATCTTCTTCAAGGTTATGATTCCTCTACAGAACCTTCACCAATGGTATCTCACGGTTGTTAAGCTTCTTGATCCTCTGATCAACTATCTGGATTGGTCCCTCAACATAGGACACATCTGATCTAAGCTGTGCAGGTTCTGGGTCAACTATCTTTTCCGTACCAGGGTAACATTTCTTAAGCATAGACACATGAAACACATCATGAAGATTAGCTAACTCAGATGGCAAATCCAACTTATAGGCTACAGGTCCAATCCTCTCAATGATAGGATATGGGCCCATAAACCTAGGAGTCAATTTGCCTCTCTTACCAAACCTCAACACTCCCTTCCACGGTGAAACTTTCACATAAACCTCGTCACCAACCTCAAACTCAAGAGGTCGACGTCGTCTCTCTGCATAACTTTTCTGCCTGTCATGTGCAGCTTTCAACTGCTCCCTGATCACGGATATCTTCTCTGTAGTTATATCAACTATCTCAGGTCCAAAAATTTCTTTCTCTCCAATCTCATACCAACAAACTGGTTATCTACACTTCCTGCCATATAGAGCTTCATATGGGGCCATTCCAAGACTAGAATGGTAGCTGTTATTATATGCAAACTCCATCAAGCTTAAGTGTTCTTCCCAGTTACCTCTGAACTGCAGAACGCATGCTCTCAGCATGTCTTCAAGAGTCTGATTGGTCCTCTCAGATTGACCATCTGTCTGCGGGTGAAACGTTGTACTAAACCTCAGCTTTGTGCCCAACGCACGATGTAGCTGATTCCAGAACCTAGATGTAAACTTAGGATCTCTGTCAGAAATAATGGAAACTGGAATACCATGTAATCTGATTACCTCATCCACATAAACTTTGGCCAGCTTTGGAATGTCAAAGGTTGACTTGACAGGAAGAAAGTGAGCAGACTTAGTTAGTCTATCCACAATCACCCATATCGAGTCTGAACCCCTAGGCGTCCTGGGTAACCCTACCACAAAATCCATCGTGATGTGTTCCCATTTCCATTCAGGTATAGGAAGCAACTGTAAGGTACCAGCAGGTTTTTGATGCTCAGCTTTAACCTGCTGACACACCCCACATCTAGCCACGTATTCAGCCACATCCTTCTTCATACCGGACCACCAGTACAACTCTCTGAGATTCCTGTACATTTTCATGTTACCAGGATGCATAGCATACATAGAAGCATGCGCTTCTTCAAGAATTTGCTCTTTCAGCTCACTGTTCCCAGGTACACACAACCTGTCATGAAGATACAACACACCATCATCAGAGAACCTGAATTCTGACCTTTTACCTTCCGACATATCCTGCATAACCTTCCACAACTCGTCATCATTCTGTTGCAACTCCTTAATCTGATCGTAGAAAGTAGGTTTGACCTGCATTTGAGCAATCAACCCACTCTGTCCAGTCACATCCAAGTCTAAGTTCAACTTTCGCATATCTACAAGCAAGTCTCTTTTGAAACATGCCATAGAAAATGCATTTGCTGTTGAACTTGACTTTCTACTCAAGGCATCTGCCACAACATTCGCTTTACCAGGATGGTAATCGATTGTCACATCATAATCTTTAATTAGCTCAAGCCATCTGCGCTGTCTCAGATTCAAATCCTTCTGAGTAAAGATATACTTCAGGCTCTTATGATCCGTAAACACCTGACATGTCTCACCATACAAATAGTGACGCCATGTCTTAAGAGCATGAACTATAGCAGCTAATTCGAGATCATGAGTAGGATAGTTCTCTTCATTCTTCTTAAGCTGTCTAGATGCATAAGCCACAACTTTGCCTTCCTGCATCAGCACACAGCCCAAACCTCTCCTGGAAGCATCGCAGAACACTGTATAACCTTTATCTGCCTCAGGCAACACTAACACTGGCACTGTGGTCAACTTCCTCTTCAAAATCTGAAAACTCTTCTCGCAGTTATCAGACCAAACAAACGGTGCATTCTTCCTTGTCAGGCGTGTCAAAGGTGATGCTAACACACTAAAGTTCTGTATGAACCTTCTGTAATAACCTGCTAATCCCAAGAAACTTCTGATCTCAGTAGGAGTCTTAGGCTGTTCCCACTGAAGTACAGAATCAACTTTCTTAGGGTCAACGCTAACTCCATCTCTCGAGATAACATGTCCAAGAAATGCTACCTCAGCCAACCAGAACTCACACTTGGTAAATTTAGCATACAGCTAATGTTGCCTCAAGAACTGCAATGCTACTCTCAAGTGTTGCTCATGCTGTACAACATCTCTGGAGTAGATCAGTATATCATCTATGAAGACTACAATAAACTGATCCAGGAACGGTTTGAAAATCCGATTCATCATATCCATAAAGGCTGCTGGGGCATTGGTCAGCCCAAATGACATGACCAAAAACTCATAATGCCCATACCTGGTTCTAAAAGCTGTCTTGGGAATATCAGGAGCCTTTATTCTAAGCTGATGGTATCCATATCTCAAATCTATTTTAGAGAAAACTGTTGCTCCACGCAACTGATCAAACAGATCGTCTATTCTCGGCAAAGGATACTTATTCTTAATAGTGATCTTATTCAGTTGCCTGTAATCTATACAGAGACGCATGGTACCATCCTTCTTCTTAACAAACAGGACTGGAGCACCCCACGGCGAAGAACTGGGTCTGATGAAACCCTTATCCAGCAACTCCTGCAGCTGCACCTTGAGTTCCTTCAACTCTGCAGGTGCCATTCTATAAGCTGGCAGTGCCACTGGATGACTACCTGGATATACCTGAATCTCAAAATCAATGTCTCTGACAGGAGGTAAGCCTGGCAACTCTTCTGGAAAAACATCAGAAAACTCACGAACCACAGGTATATCATAAACATTGGCGGTGCTCTTTTCTGCTCTAGTGTCAACCACATGAGCAAAGAACGCTTCACATCCTTTCTGTAGCATCTTATCAGCTACAGCAGCTGATATTATGCACGTAGGAAGAACTTTCCTGTCTCCAGTAAAGACATAAGAAAATTCACCTAGTTGAAAGGTAGCTTCCTTCTTCCAACAATCGAGTTGCACTCGATATGTCTCAAGACAATCCATACCCAGGATGACTTGAAAAGTATTGACATCCAGGGGTATGAGATCAGCAGCAAAGGTGTAACCTTCAAAAGATAGCAAACATCCGGGACAGAACTCAGTCGGAACCGTTGGTCCACCTAGTGGAACCCTCAACACTAACTCATCTATCAACTCTTGAGTTAATAGATTAAGTTCATCAACTAAAGAACGTCGTATGAAAGAGTGAGTAGCACCTGGATCTATCAAAACTGAAACTGGTATACTATTAAACAAAAACATCTCTCCTGTAATGACTTGTGAAGAGATTATACCTTCCTGAGGTGTCAAAGAGAAGAAACGTGCTGAAGCTCTCCCTCTGACATGCCGTCCTCTCTGACCACTTCTGCCATTGGCCACTCCACCACCTCTGGGACCAGAAGCCACAGAAGAACTCAGAACATCATGGTACTGGGGCTGGAAAGCTTGTGATGCTACTTGATGGAGCTGAGGACATTCCCTTTTTAGATGTCCTACTTGTCCACAGACAAAACAACTTGGACCCCAACACAGACCAGTGTGTGGTCTTCCACATTTGTCACATGGCGGTATCTCTTGTCTCTGGGGACCTGTCACTGACCTTGACGACCCAGAAGACTGTCTACTAGAGGCACTGCCCCATCTCCCTGGGTAGTATCTCCCTCTGCCTCTAGAAGAAGAAACATCCTCAGATCTCTGTCTACTGAAACAGCTAAAACCACGCCCGAGTTTAGAAAAGAAACCTCTACCTCCACCTCTGTATCCACTACTGGACTGTCCTCTACTGAAATCTGCAGATTTCTTCTTAGACTCAGGCACCTTGTCAGCATTCACAGATTCTTCAACCTGTCTAGCAGCTTCAACAAATTCACCAAAGTTCTCCCTGTTCCTTATGCTAGTAGCAGAAACTGTATGCCGAATTTCTGGCCTTAGCCCTTCTTGAAACCTTCTGCATCTTTCTATGTTGTCAGGAACAAGCTGCGGACAGAAGTTCGCTAACCGGGTGAAAAGCACTTCATACTCAGTAACTGACATGTTCCCCTGCTTAATGTTCTGTAACTGCCTGATTTTCTCATTAAGGAAGGTAGGTGGATAAAACTTAAGATGAAACTCTTCAGAGAAATCCTGCCATGAGACCTCTGTACCTCTCCTCGTTTCCTCCACACTATGCCACCACAACTCTGCATCGCCTGTCAAAAGATAAACTGCGTGATTAATCTTCTTCTCTTCTGGAAGATCCATCAAGCGAAAGACCTTCTCTATCTGTCTCCACCACTTATCAGCCTCGGCGGGATCTGTAGTGCCACTAAACTCTATGCCACCAAACTTCTTCACAAGCTCATAAGATCGCATCAGATCCTTATTGCTGGTAGAAGTAGAAGCTCGTCTATCAGCTTTGTACCTCTCTCTGGTCTCCAGAAACATCCTGTACATACGGGACGCTTCATCCACGTGGTCACCACCACCTGGACCCAAGTACAAAGGATCAGGGCCAACTTGGCTCTCAGCCTGATCATCACGATCAAAGCCTCTTTCTGCCATCTGCAATGATATAACAGAATATTTCCTGTTAGAAAACTATAGATAGAAAAAAGACACTCAAACCTTAATCCTATTGGTCTCTTATCGTCCCCTGACCTGGACTTAGAGTATTCATATACTCAACCTACGCTCTGATACCAAAAGATGTCACACCACAATCTCACACTAACCACAGACCACGAGATTAAGGTGCGACAAAGGAATTTACGCACAAGCCAAACCATCCATCACTTTTTAAAAACATCTTAAAGACATTAAAAAGATAACCTGATTTAGGCTGTAAACTAAACCAAATAAACTGCAGAAGCATTTCTATTTAAACTGACATGAGATATAAACAAAGTCTACAGCAAATTACATTGTTCAACATAAAGTAAACATAACAGTTAATTTACATCTTTATACACATTACACATACACACTCTCTCTCACCCACACCATGTCCCAAGGATCGAGGGGAAAGACTAAGAGACCTCTAACTAGACTAACTACAAACCTTCTATAGACTAGGCGTTAGGATGAAATGATCCTTCCGATTCCTGATGCCGATGCTGACCTGAAAATGTTTTGAGTAGAGGTATGAGCCTACTCGCTCAGTGAATAGCCTTTCATTTAGCTATCACTAAACAACTCATCAGTTTTATAGAATTGAAATAAACATAATTACAGTACAAAGAGGGCAGTTCTAGTGACATAACAAATTTACAGATAACAATTTCATTTCTATGCAACATCAGATAATTTAAACAAATAAACAATTATAGAGAATTGATACAGCAGTGCAAATCTCTTAACATATTAAATTTACTGTGTTCCTATATGATTACACTTTTATATTATTATTATTATTATTATGCCCTAATCATATGCAGTGTACTCTGCATATGAAGATCCGTAGCGAACTACGATCTCACCGTATAAGACTTAGCGATACACCCGGGAAATGCTAAGTCTGACGCCAGCCCTGCTCTGCCACAGGACCATAGGCTCTCCGGCCTACAGGCTCTCCGGCCTCAATGCACTACTCCGAGTGCTCTAGACTCCTCCTCTAACCTGAGTACACAGGCGGAGAGTCTCACGGGGTTACCTCCATGACTCCGCACGGATCTTGTTGCAATAACCCCCAATTTTTTTCTCCAGTGCCACCGTGACTCCGCACGCGTTGTTGTTGGACACTGCCTCTCTGTCCTCGTGTCTCCATGACTCCGAACGGATAATGTTGCAACACGAGTTTCACCCCTAAGAAGCAGATCTGTCAAAGGGGTTCTACGGTGTTAGGGAACCTAAGTCTATTAACTGATTAACATATAACCATTTAAACAGGAAAATCACATTTACTGATTTCATATCAGATCACAATACACTGTCATTCTAAACTGACAGAGCAATATATTTTAAATCATTGTAATTTCTGAGAAATTCTCATACCATGCATTCAGACAAATTAGAAATGCATAAATAACCCAACTTATTTCAATTTGGCACATACATAGCGAATTTACGCAATTGAACATCTTATTGCACAAATTAAAGAAATTTGCTTCACATATGAGAATCATACTCAACAATTATCAATTCTGTAAATTTCTCAAAAAACATGCACATTAACCCAAATCCTGGTTTGTGCATCACTTAACTCAATTAAGAGTTAATTACATATCACAACACAATTTAATAACAATACTTGAGAATTTCTGGTAATAATTCAGAGAAATGTGCCATTTCATGTAAATATCAATCTACACATATTAACGTCAAAAGATATATGCAATTAAGGTTTTCATGCATATTTTATTTATTCATATCAACTTTGAAATCGTACATCTGATAATTTATCAGAAATCTTTATTGTCTGGGTTCATACCCAAATCATACCATTTTCAGACATGAATTTCTAATTTCAACATTCAAACAAGCAATTTAGGTTCCAATGAACCATATAAATCTACCGATTCAATCCACACTGATCAATTGCTAAATTTAATCATATAACAGCGTCTAGAAGCAATTTATGAAATAAAAAGTCGGGCGACGCCAAACGCCACCCTACGCCTGATAACGCCTGTTATCAGCGTAATTCGCGCACAAAACAGAAAATATTCAAACGCCTGAGTTTATTAATGATAAATAAATGAAACCCTACTCACAGCGATTTGGGCTGTCCGGATTCGTCCGGAAATGTGCTCAGGGCCTATTTCTGGGCGAAATTTGGTTGTCTTTAACCTTTGATTTATTGATTTACCGTTCCTGTAGAACAGCTCCTTCACGAACAGATCTGGAATTGGCTCAATTGATAGATGGATCTTGGCTAACGACTATGGAAATTCTGATCTGGACCTCAAGCCGAAATCAAAGCAACGTTCTAGAATACTGGTTGCCCCCAAAAGTTCCTCACAGATGAACTGGACATCGTGGCTTTACTACTGCTGCGGCTGTAAGGTAGGGGCACTGCCCCTAGCTAGATGAGCGCCAAACGTGGTGGTCAGAGTGAGGAAAAGGATCGTTGACGCATGGCTGGTCGCTGGCCGAAACAAAGAGCATCCATTTCTCTCCCAAACATGGCCACACAAGCTGCTTACTGTTGGGCGCCGCACCTACTGCAGGTCGGCTACCCAAGCTGGTAGCTAAGTCGACGATGGTGGGGGGAAAAAAGTAGAGGAAGAAGAAAGGAACTACTTAGCTAGCTTGAGGTTTTGGGAGCCCAGAAACCGCCTCGCCACTCCCCCTATTCCGCTCAATCGGCCGCGACTGCTACTGCTGGCCGGCCGATCCCACCAGGTCGAGCGACTGGTTAGGGTGAAGATGAGGAGAAAAAAATGAGGGGAAAGAAGAAAGGAAGGTGGAAAAGAAACCGACGCCGTTGAGTCGAGGCCAAAGGAGCCATGAATCGCCCCTAGCTCGCTCCTTCCCTCTGCTCTTGCTCGGTATAGATGAGCTCCGCTAAGGCGGTTGCTCTGTAAACTGATCGTGAAGAAAATAGGGATAAGCGAGAAAGGGAATCGAAAAAGGGTATTAATCCAATTAAATGGATAAATTACAGATTTGACCCAAAAACTAGAAATCATCATATCTTTTGCCTCGTAGATCCAAATCAAACGATTTCTTTTGCAAAATGCCAAGTGTGAGATCCTCTACAATCCCAAGGCATGAAAACATGCTAATTATACTGTTTTACTGGTTCCAAATTTCAAATTGCATCCAATCATCACTTTACTCAAATTGATCATCTTAATTAAGCACTAATTAATTTTATGTGCTTGATTCAACTAAATCAAGTTAATGATCACTAACCACATCATAAGCACATATGTTAACTCAAATAACTTTAATTAGGCTCAACTTATAAAGCTTACCAATAGGATTTAAAACGGGTCATAACAAAAAGTGAGGAAAACAACCGAAAAGGGTAGTTTTGATAACAGAATAAAGGCCAAAAACATCACAAAAATTGGTGTTATCAACTCCCCCAAACTTAGCGTTTTGATTGTCCTGAATGAATATTTAAACTTTATTTGGCGATGCTTCTTCCTGCGTAGTATGCTTTTCAGGCCAAGATGTAAAACAAGTATCGTAATGTCTTTAGAGATAATGCTGCCTCATTACGAACAAAAGACTTCGTTTTTCTTGCCTTATTGTTTAAGTAAGATTATTCTCTACAGCTTCAGCGAGACGTTGTTGTATGATTCCGAAGTTAGCTTCCACACCAAACAACTTTATTTTCGGGGTAGAAAGTTGTGTATAGGGTAGGCTAAGGCTTTTTGGGTTTTATTCTTGTTTCCCATCGGTCCATCCAGGTAAGGGTCCGTTAACGGGCAAGTGGTCCCTGCAGTCCAAGCCAGTTGGCTTTAGAGCAGTGATTTCACATCCTACGTACCACTGCCCCGGATCTACCATGCCTAAAGATGGGTACTTTTGGAAAACAAGTGTGTGTATATATTTTTTTTCTTTTTCTTTTATTGGGCACAACTCTCATGCTTTTATTCACTCTTATAAGGTTTCTCTCCCTTTTTAGGATTTTTGTCGGGTAAGGGAAACAAAGAGATTCTTGCTGTTTGGGCTGCTTTTTCCTTCTCCATACTCGTCTCTTAGCTGTCTGTGAGATTATTATATTTTTGAAAATTTTTGACATGGAAAAACATATTCTTTTGTTCATTTGAAGTAGTATTATCAAAAAGATATAACAAAACTTGCATCACATTAATCATACAGAAAACAAACTTTGCAAGCAGTTGCATCAGGGTTTTTACTAAAATTACAGAAACTTTGTACATATACATAGGGAAAAAAAATTTAAAATTTTATATGAACATGTATATGTATCCAAGAGTTTTATATGAACAAGTATATGTATACATGATACACAAAAGAATCAAAGGATTAAGTTAGAAATTTTGTACCTCCCTCACTGGTACCATGGTACCCCCCCCCCAAACTTATTCCACACTCTGTCCCAGAGTTGTGAAGTAGATTGGGCAAGGTAATGCTAATCCATTGAGGGTTAGCCGACGAGCGCGCCTTCGTCAGATAGAAGTTCCCACACATATTCTCCTCTTTTGCTGTGGTAATCGATGTGATGGAGCTGGTCAGGCGTCTCTTTATTCGCTATCCACTCTAGGACGTGGATGCCGCAGTCGTTGGATAATGGGATATGTTGTGGGCTGCGGTGGCAGAACTGAAGCTCGTGCCATCTGTTTGCTTGTGTGTCCAGGAATGGTTGTATCATCTTTGTCACCCCATCGTAGTATTTCCGAGTTAAGCGTTCGACGGATGACAGTGGTTCTGATGTACACGACACTGGATGGTTCTTGTTGCCATCCGAGCTGTTGTAAAAGATTCCTGCTCATTGCCGGGTGTACACCGTCAGGAGCGTCCAATGGTTATAATGAAGAATCGGCAGAAAGATTTGGCTAGGGACTCCGCTTTCCAACTCTTCCAAAAAAAGCCTATGTGTTCCTGTTTCGTCGGCTAGGCAAACGTCGTTAAACAACATAGGATGTGCTATATATGCGTAGTCGAACTTTGGTTGTAATAATTGGATGCAAGCGGTTAATACAGATATCGCCAAACATCCTCCTTCCTTAACCACATCCCTTAGCTCATCAATAGGGACTACGACATTGCCCGCCTTGTAAATGACATTCCTCGGGGTGGTATCTACTAACTTCAGAAGGATTACATCTACCTGCTCCTGCGTGAGCGTAGCGCATGAGAAATGGTCGAAGTTTTTGATCGTTCCTTCTGTGGCTTTAGGCGAAGCAGTTTCTTCCATCCCATGCACTTTCTTAAGGACCATCAGCTCTTTGTCTGCCCCATGTTTGACGGTCGCCACTTCTTCTTCTTTTTCTTAGGGGCTGCTGGACTGAGAAGAGTCTTCATCTAGGTCACTGTCCAGCAGTGCTCCGGTACCCCTGCATCTCGGAAATAGCGCTTGTCCTTGATCAGTAACATGGCGTAGGTGCCCCTGCATTGATAGAAACAATGGCCCTTAAAGGCCCTCAAGTTGCCAAATGTACTGAGCACCTCAATGGCGCTTAAGACGACTAAAGCGCTGTTTCCGCTTCCCTATTCAGCCTGGACGAGGAAGTCGTGAATAGAAAAGAAGTTCCAAACACCGCTGTGGCGTTTGGCTCCTTGCTTGATAACTCTTTGAAGACGCACCGGTAGAAGCCTCAGGTTTTTGTCTTCCGGGTGGCTGAAGGCGATTCCAGAGTGCAGCACTTCTTTGTGGCTGCAGTTCAAGAGCTGGACTACGTGGTTCCTTAGGTCTTCTACGCAGAGGAACCATATGTTGCGGTGCTTGTACGGCGCCAACACGAGGTTAGGGTTATGCTCGTCAATGTGCTGCAGCATGTTGGACACCGCAGGGGAGTCTAGTTCTCTGCACATCAACCTTCTCGCCAATGTCGAGGTGGCACAATATATTTTCTTCCGACCCATCCTACTATCGATATTTTCTATTATAGCATTCTCGAGGACCCTTAATAGCCTTTTTCCGACGACGACCGGCGAGCACAACATGTTGCGGAGAGTTTCCCATCGTACAGAGAAGTAGCCGTCGCTCCAGACGACGTCTTCTTCATCTGCCTGCGATCTTAGGACCCTGTCTAGCAGTTTCTGGTCTCTGATCGACAGGTACCCGATGGCCCTTCTGTCGAAGTCGGCCATCTCGAAAGAAGGTATCTCTGATGGCTCACGGAACCTGTCTGCCATCGAGCATCTACCTCGGGGGAAGTGTCTCTCATTGGCTGCGTATACGTCCCCCTTTTCTCCCTCCAACTCGTCAGAAGAGTCTGTCCCGATGTTGACACCTCCGTTATCATCTTCAATATCATCCAGGGGGATTGAGGGATTTCCTTCCTCGGGGCCTACGGGGCTCGCCTGTCTTGCTGGAGCTCTGTCGGTGGACTTCGGTTGCGTCCCCTTCTCGGGCGTTGAGGATCGCCCGCCGGAGGAGGAGGGTGATGCTGATGTCGAGGGAGACGCTGACGAAGATGATGGAGAGCCCCAGCTCGGGGGTGACGGCGACCGTCTCGGTTGCCTTCGGCGCGGATGGTCGTCCCCTCTATCCATCCTTTACTCGATCTTGTCGAGGCATTGGAGAACTTGCTGCATTATTGAATTTACGGCCTCTAGTCCGCCCAGTAGCTCTCGCTCTTGGCTGCTCAGCCTGTCTTGAAGAGACGCATATTTGCGGGTTAGGGAAACACAAATGTCAGAGTTGGTATCTGTTACCTCCCGCAACATGTCGAGCTCGTGCCCGAGTGTCATTCCGAGCGACGGAGGGTTCCTGTGGGCCTCTCTCCCGTCCTCACAGCCTCTTACCCGCGAGATGGCCCACTAGACGAGGTAGAGCGTATCTCAATTGTTCGTGTGGCGGATGTTGCTGGGCGAGATGTTGGTCCTCTTGTGGCCGCCTCTACTTCGCCGTCATATCTTGGTGGAGATGGCCGTGGTGTGGGCAGATTCTGCTCCACCTCTATGTCCTCGGCGATCCTTCCAGCAGCCTTGACAGAGGACACCGGTGTCGGTGTTGGTGTCAGCCACGCACCTTCGAGCTCCCTTCCCAGGATCTCGGCGAACACCTCATTACTGGTGACCGGCTCGGGTGCTTCTTCTACCTCTACAGGCCCTTCAGGGATGTCAGGGGCTGCGGTTGCCTCTCCCGTGGCAGCTCCCAAAGTTGATGTCTCAGTGACCTCTACGATCACCGGTTCTCTCTCAGCTACCACCGGCCTCGCAGGGGCGGTAGTTGATATGGGTGGAGTGGCGACAATTCTATCAGCAGCGGTTGTCGATAGCTCTGGAGTTGTCCTTTCTTGGACTCTTGTGGTGGTGGCTTGGCCTGTGTCTGCCGCCACGACTTCAATTTCTGTGACGGTGAAGACTAGTTTGTCTGCGTCGTAGTCAGTGCAGCGAGGGAGTGGGAGGAGTATATTCGTCCTTGCGAACTTATAGAAAAAGTCTCTCCCCTCCTTCCTGATGATACTGGCCCTGATCAGGTACTTGGTGTCGATTACCTCATCGCTCTGCGTCCTCGAAAGGCTGCGTGGCTCTTTCGGGTACCCGAGTCCTTCTGCAATAATGTTGACTATTCTGCCCATGCAGTAGTCCTTTGTAGCTTCCTTCATCGGATGTAGTCTGTTCATCAAAAATCATCTGAGGTTGATCACTCGGCCCTCCATTATGTGCCACATGACATGGAGCTCCTCTGTGTATATGTTGTTGGATTCGTACTTGCTGAACAGGAGGCATGCCACCAGTTTGTGCACTATCCTCCAGAAGCATGAGTGCATAGCAGCCACCTTCTTTCCCGGCTTGAACGAAGATTTTCCGGTTAACTTGTTCCAGAGCTTCACGGGGTCGAACCCGTCTCCCTCGGTGATTCTCTCACCGCTGTCCATCAGATTCCTCTCCTCCTCGCTTGAAGAGAAGATCTGGTTCAGAAACTTTTCGGAGATTGTGTACTCCGAGTTGTAGAGTCGGGCTTGGAGTCTGTCTGGCCCTCCAAATTCTTTTCTCTCCGTCGGTGAGTTTCTCACCCGGTTGAGGGAAGACATGAACTCCATTGTCAGCCTAGTATACGAGGAAGACCTGCTGAAGCAGATTTTCTTTAATCCTGTCGTGGTGAGGACGACCTTCAGCCTCCTCTTGATTCCCAGATCAGTGAATGAGGCTTCGTGGCAGAACCTGCTGGGGCGGTAGATTTTGGGCACCAACTCAGCATACCGGTGAGCATGCTCGTCGTTTCTTGGCTCGAAACTCTCTGCCAAGGCTTCCGGGATTGCTGCTGCTGCTGGGGGAGTTGGAGTTGCCACTTCTCCAACCCTGGCCCTCTTTTCTGTTGTGGAGGCCTCGACGGGTCTTGGATTCGGGCGCTTCCGCCGGGCGTTGGAGGGTTCAACTGCAGTCTCGGGGTAGATCCTCCTACCCTGGGAATCAACGGGGACAACAGTCATCTTGGTGCGGGCCATCTCTGTAGGACAACAAAAGAAATATTTTGATCAAATATGTTGATTCTTGAAAGAAGTATATAATAAAGAATAAATGTGTGGCCCAGTGTTTTTCTGTACAAAGATTTCCTGGCCTCCCCCTCCCAATATCGGGCGACACACAAGATTCTGAGGTGAAGTCATGTGGCCGATACTAGTGATGGGTATCGCCCGATACACATAAGGCGATAGGGTGACAAACGCTCAGCCGTGTTGGGCGATAAAAGGTGCCCGATACGGCTCGTAAAAAAAAGAAACAGTGTGTCGCCCGGCACAAAACCTTTGGGACGATACAAAAATGGACGATATGACTATCGCCTGACATGGCATATCAGGAAATAAATACTAAAAGATACGTTGCGCGATATGCGTGTCGGGCGATACGAAACCGTTCAGTTAACAAGGTCGATAATCTACACATGTTAACAGAGAACGGGTCGGGCAGCATAAACTGTCGCGCGATAGGTCTACCGGGCGATATCTACCAGGTGATAGGTCTGTCAGGCTGTACCTTACAGAGCTCGGGACTTCCGCGCGTTACGAAAGAAAAAACACGGGGGGGGGGGGGGTGTCACGCGACACAGGAGCAAAAAGCACAAAAGTCCTTTGCACGATACGGGAGTACGAACACAGTAATTCAGGTAGCCCGACACGGTAAAACTTGTTCTCATATATATAGCAAACTCAAGCTCGGTGGTGAAAATACGACAAGCAGTCCTGGGCATGCATCGGCCGATAGGGCATTTCCTTCCCGAGACGGGCAATCCATCCGTCGGCCGAAGGGTGATCAGTCCTTTGGCATGATCGTCACAGGCTCATGCCGTCGAGGAGCATCTTTTGTCATGGTTTTAGCGATGCTCGAAACTTGAAAATGAAAAGGGGTAATAAAAGCGGTTGAGGAGTAAAACATCACTGGCCCAAAACTAAGGTCCCGGCCTCAGCTAGCATTACCCATCCCATCCTAAAGAATACTTCGGTGACCCATAAAATGGAGTCAGCGCATTTGGCGCATGCACTGACTCGGGCCTTATTACATCCCAAAATGTTTGTAATGTTTTTCTTGCAGGAAAGTAAAACGTCCTATTTTAAGAATTAAAAAGACAACTCGGGTTGCCTCCCGAGAAGCGCTGTGTTTCTCGTCTTCAGCTGGACGCTCAAAACTCTTTCATCCTGCATCTCATCCGTGCTCCTGCGGTCATTGTCCCGTTCTTTTCGCCGGTTCAATATTGGACGGAATCCTTCCTGATGGGTTCTTCACAATTTCAGCCAATTGAGCTAGCTGCTGGTCGATCTGGCGTTGGTGTGTTTGCATGTCCACCAGTTGTACCTGCAACGAGTTCAAGACACTGGAATTTGATAACACACTTTGTGCCAGTTGATGATAGTATCTTGCTTCCTGACAAAATCAAATAACTGGCCAACCACATCTGCCTGGCCCGTGCCCTTGCTTTGTTCTCGGTTAGGCCCTTGATACTTCCCCTGTGCTTGGAAGTTCCATTTGTTCAATGGGAAATGAGTGTTTTTGGGGTATTGGCTTGGTCCTCCCCTTTGTTCAAAAGCTAGAGGTTGCTTGGAGGTGCCTTGCAACTGATGCGCATTTTCAGCTGCATCCTTGTTGCCATAGCTGAAACCAGGGTGGTCCGACCTTTTGAAATTCACAAAGGCCACCTTCTCAGTTTCCTCATCCTCAGATTCGGAATCGCTTGATGTGTCTGGTTGGGTGTAGATGCAATTGTCTACCCCATGTCCGCCTTCTCCACACATTACACATTTCATTACCTTTTCAACTTGCTTCTTACCCTTTCCTCCAGATTCTTTTAGCTGCTTTACATCCGTAGCTATCCTCTGGATCTGAGAAGTGATTGTCTCCAGCACCTTGGATTCAAAAGAAGATCCTTCACTACCCTTCTTAGCTTGGCCCCGGTCAGATCTGTCATAGTCAGTGCCGGCTTGCAGCTCGGCCATGTTCTTGATGATCTTTTCAGACCTGCTCGGCTTTTTCCCTAGGAAGTCGCTCCCTGCTGCTGCGTTCAACGAAACCCTTTCCTCTAGAGTCAGGCCGTTATAGAAGGTAGTGATCAAGAACCCTTTCTTGTAGTTGTGGTGAGGGCAGTCCCTCTGATATTCTTGGTATCGTTCCCAAGCGTCATGGAGATTCTCATTAGGCTTTTGCATGAACGACGTTATCCTTTGTCTGTTTCTCACTGTCTTCTCAGTTGGGTAGAACTTATTTACAAATGCATCCGCCAATGCTCCCCATCCGTTCAGAGCCTAGTGGGGCAACCCTAGGTACCATGATAGAGCTTTATCTTCTAGAGAAAAGATGAAGCCCTTGCAATAGATTACCTCCTGGGGAACTCCCCTCATTTGATAGTATCAAAGATGTTCTTAAAAGCATCCAAATGGTGATAGGGGTTGTCATTCTTGGAACTCCCTCTGAAGCTTTTGTTCTGGATCATGGAGATGACGGACTGCTTGAGTTCGAAGTTTGCGGCGTTGAATGGCGGAACGATGATAGGGCATCTGGAATTATTGGCCTTAGTGGAGGCTAGCTCCCTCAGAGTCTTCCCTTCTTCGTCTGAGTCATCGCTGTTACTGCCTCCCTGTTGTTCTTGGCGCTGGTGTCGCCTGTGTCGATGACGGTGACGACGCCTGACATGGGGGTGGCCTTCCTCGGAGTGCTCCGATTCCTGATCTTCCTACTGATCATTTCCGTCGTAGCGATCGTTGTCACTTGGCGGAGGTGATTCATCCCTAGGCCTTCCCTGTTGTTCCCCTTCAACGTGTTGCGGGTTGACGCGGGGAGGCATAATGTCGATGATTGTGCTCTGTTGATTGGTTGAATGGTGTCGGAGCTCGGTGAAACAATGATCTGTTCTTCTGGGTTCCTAAAAGAATGGCACGAAAAATCAAGTCAGAAAATTGAATTATTTAGCTTAGGCTAAGAATAATACTAATGAAAAAGGAAATGATAAAAGAAAAAGTGTGTTGTCAAGCTTATTTCTAAGCTTGAGGCACAGGAGTGTAGTTAGTGGATTCGGATTCGTCAACAGTACCGTCTTTGCCTTGTCCCCGGCAACGGTGCCAAAAGGTTGACCGGCCTAAATCGCGCGTCCTAAAAATGGAGGCGGATTTGAGGTAGTCGAGCTTTTACATTTATAAACCCGAATCCTTCTAGGCCCCCACAACTTTGTTTACGTGGTCGAAGTAGATACACGGGGTCAAACACAGGGACAAGGGGGTAGTGTTGAGAACCCAGAATCGACACGCTACACTCCGGCAGGTATAAAGAGATGATAAATTCCCGAAGAGGGAAGCATAAAGATGGCACGAACAAAACAAGAAAACTATCTCCAAGTGGAGTTACTGGAAAGATTTAAGGTTTTAAGCATTTAACAGTTTTTAGTGGTTTTCATGCAACAGAAACAGAAGAATATACTTGGAGCTAAGATGAGGTACGAGGGATAGAACTGCGGTAAAACAAGCGGCGGTAGAACCAATCCTGTACCCCTCCTCTCGAAGCGGGCACCTCTAACAAGGCATCGGTTCCACTCTCGAGGTCACCAAACTCAAATTAGAGTGGAAGGGTTACTAAAGCAACTTCGTTCCGGGAACTCTCGTACTCCATAATCGGACCAAACACTAGAGCCACAACACAACTCTCGAAGTTGTTGCGACGGGAAAACACGATTCGATAGCTAAGAGAAACGCGATCCAAAACATGCAAGCTAGAGTTCAGATACCAAACATAGCAGTCATCCAACATATTGCATCAAGCATAGAATAGAAGTTAAGTAAGCATTTCTATTTCTATAAGCATTAAAGGTCTTAGTTACAATGCATGAGTAAAGAATTAAATAACAAAATTAAAGATATGTGTCTCCTTCTTGATGTAGAAGGACGACAAGCTACAATAACCATCCTGCCCGATATCGGACCAAGGGCCTAGCCCGATACAGCCGTGTGGGGCGGCACGCTCTCTCAAGCGGCATATCGTGACGGGCGACTGTATTGCTCAAGGACCTGGCCGATACGCTCAAGTCAGGCGGCACACCCTCTCGGGCGACACGCCTGACGGGCGGAGCGTATCGGGTTCGTTATCATGTCGAGCATGGAGCTGTGTATCCTACTGCCGGGCACTGGTGTCGGGCACTCGTGTCGTGTATCTTCATCGGCCGATATCGGCTCCCAGTGTCGCCCAGTACAGTCCTAGGTGAACCAATCCCCTCCCTCTCGGGATGAGGAAGAGCTCACCTAGTGTTGCCCGGTATGAACACTGGAGCACGATACGCCTGCTCTCGCAGCCTCCTCCGAAGATCACTCGACTATCTGAAACCTGAAGTGACCGAGCATGTCCGAATTGTCTAAGCTGTCTTTTCGGCTCCCTGTAGCTACTATTTATAGGCAGCTGGTCGGGAGCAGATATGGTGCCCAAAGCGCCACGTTCCCTCCTTTCCGCCGTTCATTTGGTGGTCGGCTGACGCGTGTATCGGCCGGTACAAGGAGGTCGGCTGTCGGGCGTCTTGGCGAGGAGCGCTTGCCGGTGGGTGGCCGATATCGCGTGGCACATGGAGTAGTTGTGAGACGCTTGGCTCCCTGTCGGGTAAAGAGGCGTGTCGTCCATCGCGCAACCCTGTCGGTCAGTGTGTGTATCGGGCGTCAGGGGGGGGGGGGGCGAGACAGCTTTGGACTTATTTGCGTGGCGGAACGGCCTTATTGGTGTTAAATGGGCCAAAATAGGAGGAAACTCTGCAAAAGATGGAAATATTGGACTGAGAGCATTGCTTTGCCAATTATTACGGAAATGCATATAAAAGTGAGGAAAACAACCGAAAAGGGAAGTTTTGATAACAGAATAAAGGCCAAAAACATCACAAAAATTGGTGTTATCAGCAATCTTGATTCACATTCTTTTAAAGTCTTTTTCTCTCCCTCCTAAATTGAGTTAGATATCCATGATTGTGATTTCTATTAAGCATCCATGCTTCAACCTTGTGTTCCTTCATATATGAAGATATTTATTCAATGAGCATAAAAGAAGATTGCCTCAGTAACTTAGGGAAGTTGTGTATTCAACCCATGCTCAAGCCTAAAGACCCCTAAGAGTACCACATTATGCCTGAATAGATGGTCTTAGTAATGCATTATCTACGAAATTTAGCAATCGAGTTTGCCATCTTTGGGCTTTTTTTGAGACTTAATATAAAATGTAAATAAGTTCTATATAGCTGAGAAATGTAATGCATTTCCCCCATTCTCATGTTGTAATCCAAGTCTCTATAAATAGGTAAGCCCAACAATAGGGTATTTTCCAAGCAGAGTTTATTATGATTTGATCATTGAATTAGGTTGTTCGTATTCTTTAGGAGCATACACCATCAGTTGGCATAAACTCAAGATCTAATTCCAAGGTCTAGATCTAGGTATGGTCTCCCTCTTCCTAATCTAAAACCCAAAGTTTATAACATCCCTTAGCACTTTATTCACCACCCCACTTCACCCAATAAATTTTTAGATCTTCCCCCTTTTTCAGTTAAGTGTGAACCCCCGATGCAAGGGAGAATACCAAGCTATGCTCATCCAAAAGAAACATCCCTAGTTCTCCCCCCCAACCCACCAAATATTTTCTTAATCTTTCCCCTTTTTCTGTTAAGTGCTACAATGAAACACAATAGCCCCTCCGATGGAAGAGAGAACACCAAGCTATGTTCACTCAAAAGCAACACCCCTCGACCCCCTACTCTCCATTAGAGGGTGGAAGTTGATGTAGGACACATACAACATATTATTTTGGCTTTGTGTGTGTATGTAGTGACAAGTGTGATTATCTGGTTACATACACTTCGATGCAAATTTAATTTTTTATTTTATTTAAAGTTTTGTAGGAAGGTATACAAGGTAACACTATAAGACATTTAATGCAATAGAGAACGCCAAGCTTTGTTCACTCGAAAGTGGAACCCCTAACTTGTTTGCAAGGTGTTTGATGCTTCTCAAAAGATATTTGAACTTAATCCATCATTCTTTAATACCTTGCACCTATAGTCTTTATCATGCTCAGTCATATTGCACCTATAAAAAAGAAGAAACTTATGCTTTTATTTGTATATCTATACTTGATCCTACTAAAGTTTCCTTTATGGTTTTTGTTTTTAAACATTCAATGGTTATTTCTTCATTATTTCATTTATAAACCCTCACCATGATATTTATTTATTAACCTTAGCACCAGAGTATTTTGTATAACTTAAGTCGATTGTTATCAGCTGGTGCTATTTATACCTTTAAAAAAATGGATCACCACACTTAGTTTTGGGTCTCTGCTATGTTTTTTCAAATACTTGGTGTATACCATTGGATCTTTTTGGCATATTAGTTAGCTATCTCATTTATAATGGAGTGAAAGATCATATGATTGAAATTTTTTTAATTTATTTATCTAAGAAATATATAGTGAAATATTTTTGTTTATGATGAATCTAAATCTTCACCATTGAAAAATCTTTCAACAAAATCAAATTTCATCCTTTACTGACAACTTATTTCCTAAAGTTGATATACATAGTGTTCTAGTGCTTTACAAATTTGGAATCAGTCATGACTAAGACACAATAACGTACTCATGGTGTCGTTAGAGATATTTTTATCTATGAATTTAAATGACAGAGCATAAAGGATTTCTATGACAAGAACAGAAGTAGGGAGAGCTTACCAAAAAATAGTAGGAAGAGAACAAGATAACAAGGGGGTAAACATAACTAAGAAAAAGAAAAATTACATTATTATGGATTTTCAACTGGGTTCCTCAATAAATTTTGGATCATAACAAGGACCATCAAATGTTTAACATATCATGGAACATGTTGTAGGTGAAAAGGAAGTCCAAAATGGCAAATCATAAATGTTTACTGATATTACACCTGACTAACAAGTTGTCTATCTAGATAAAATGTTTGAGGGATTCTAATGGTAGTTTGCACCATAATATTTGATCTTCATATTTGCTAAAATATACAATATATGATTGGTTATATATTTTAAATTTGTTCTCTAATAACAATTCTCCCCACTCAATATAGTGTATTGTGATTTTGATTTTTAAGCATTGGGTGGTTTATAATGAAAAGGAGCTCCATTCAACCCATGGAATTGAGTGAGTTTTATCTAAATTTTTTATGTCCGTTTACATATCATTACCGTATACACTGAATTTTTATATGTACTCCAATTTATAATTTGTTAATCTACCATAATGTGATTTTAATTAGCAAATGATTATAAATGTTGCCTTTGATTGCTTCTTTTGATATTTTTTTGGATCATTACCCTTTTAAATAATCTGATGAGATACATGTAGGAAATATGGTCAATCTATTTAGTACCCACAACCAACTTGCTAGTAATTACGAGATTCTAATGGCTGGCCATTGTAGCAAGACCCAAAGTAAGTAATGTATGCTATATTTTTTAAATGTTTCAATTGAATCTCATGAGTAGCTTGCTAAATTTTAATTATGCAGACCAGTTAATAAAGCAAAGATTTATACATAATTTTTTCCACTTAATAACTTCATCTTTGCAGAAAAATATATTGGTGAGATTGGACAAAAACGTGCATGCATGTTGATGGCTGGTCCATGGAATTCATCCAGCAACAATCCAAGTATAGTTTTTATATAAATTAATATATGTCTCTATGCATACAGTAGTATAAAATTATGTTCATGAAATGTAGCTAAAACTAGCAACAATATTCAAAACCCTCATCAAGTTGAAGATTTTGGTCTTGCAAAAGAAAAAAAATGGGGCACCATCCCTTCCTCACATGGGAGCAAGTCCCATTCAAATTTCTCAAGACAAGAATGTAGATGCCCTGCATGATGGTTTTCTTCAACAGATTCAAAACTATAAGGACTTTTTGATGAGAAATATGAGTGAAGGTCTATTAGTTGTTGACTTATATATTTTAGTTTTAAGGAAGAACTATGTGTTCTTCATGCTAAATTCTTCTTTCCTTTTTCTTTTAGAAACACTAGCCCTTGACAATTTGCAAAAACATTCACATATGTTGACGTCTGGTCCAAGAAATATATCCACTCAGAATACTGGTGATAATTTGACTTTGTATGCTTACAATTAATACATAATACCTTTTGAGCATTATGTTTTAGCAATACTTGTATAAAATCCAGTCAACAATAGCCAACAAAATTGTAATCTACATCAACGTGAATGTTCTGGTGTTTCGAATGAAAAGATAGGGTCATCTCTACATGACAAGAAGTGCAAAGCTCCTCTAAATGTGCATGCTACAAAAGCTCAAGGTAACATTAAATCTGCATTTTTATATGTATGTATATATATCATATATTTTTGCAAATATTGATAAAGTAAAGAATGTATATCAGTTCAATATGAAGATGGAGGACTGGCCATGAATAATCTTTGAGAAGAGTACATGAACAAAGATGAAGTTGCGGTAAGGTAGAAAAATACTGGCAACAGTGCTATAAAGTCTCAAAATGCTGGGCAGACTGCTGAACCAACTCAAAATCTGATCAAGAATAACTTTGGTGACAATTTGACTTTGTATCTTTACATGTAGATTATATTTCCTAAGTATACATAATGTTTGAACATTATTTCTATAAAATGCAGTCAGAATCAGCCAAACATCTTGTAATCCACATCAACTTGAGCATTTTGGTGTTGTGAAAGCAAAAAAAGGGCATCGAATAGTAATGGTTTCTCTCTACATGACAAGCAAAGCAAAGATCATCCTAATGTGCATGCTAGAAATGATCAAGGTAATATCAAAATTTTAATTTTTTGTCTATTATCCTACATATGTATATATTGATAGTTCCTAATGTATGGTTGTTCAATATGTAGAGGAAGGACTGACCCTAAATATTGTTCAAAATTTGAAGGATAGGAATTATGGTGATAATGATACTTCTACAAGTAATACAATATTCATTTCTATATACACCATGGTTTAGCATCATTTTCATGACATGCAGTCAAATTTATCCACAAAGCCTGTAATCCTCCGCATCAACTTGAACATTTTGGAGTTGCAAAACCAAAAAGAGTGGAATGGAACAACGGGGGTGTTTCCTTACATGCGAAGCAACATGAAGCACCACCCATCGCACATGCTAGAAAAGTTCAGGATAATATTCAAATTTTAAATATTCAAGTGTTGTTTGCTTGTCCTATGTGTATGTATATATTTATATAGATTTGACTGTATTCAAATTCATTGTGAAGATGGAGGATTCACCATGGATGATGTTCCTGAAGGTCACACAATGGATGATGATGTTTCAATAAGGCGAACAAACACTGGCAAGAGAATCTTGAGGGATCAATATGTTAATAATTACTCTGACCAAGCTACTGAACCACTTCAAAATTTGACCAAAAAGAATACTGGTGAGAACTAGACCTTGTTTGTACATAACTAATGCAAAAAAGCTTCTACATAAACAACATTTTAGCTTTAGTTTTTTTGAAATACATTTAATTTTGGTAATGAAACTTGTAATACACGTCAATCTAAACATGTTGGTGTTGGAAAAGAAACAAGAGGGTCATACAATGGTGAAGGTATTTATCTACATAACATGCCATGTGTACCATCTCCTATTGTGCATGATAGAATGGATTATGGTAAATCTAATATTTTTATATGTGTTCGGTAGTCTTACATATTTATTTTAGTGATTAAATTTCTAATATTTGGCAGCTCAACCTAAAGAGGAGGATTTTGTCACAGATAGATTTCTCGAAGGTTCAATGAATGATGATGTACCCATAAGGCAGGCTAATGTTAGTAATAGGATTTTGAGGTCCCAGACATTAGACAATCACTCACAATCAGATACGGATCCAAATAAAGTTATGCAAGAGACGGATAACCATCATGGTAACAATTAATTAGTTCTAGCTTAATTATGAATAAGGTAATCATTATTTTATTCATGTTTTAGATCAACCGAAGAGAAAGAGGGTTAGAGGGAAAATGAAAAATATAAGCTTCAGGTCATTCAGAAATGGTGGTGGAGTTAAAATAAAGATAGAATTTATACAAGGTGGAGTCGCAATTCCATAAATGCTCCTCTTAGTTATACAAGGTGGAGTCGTATGCCTAGTGAAAAGAAGGAGAAGATGCTCTAGTTGATCCAGGTTTCATATAGTTTCTATGTGTTACTTCATTGATTAATAAATGTGCATTTCTAATATTTTCTTAACTATTACGTAGGATGATTTTATAATTCATAGTGATGAGTTATTACCTGAGGAAAATGACCTCAGAAAACGTTCAATATATCGATCATTGAATAATGCTTGGTGTGAATTTAAGACTGAATTGTATGCTCTTTATTTGACATACACCACTGATGATGAAGCTCTAAGAAATTGTCCTCCAAATGTAACAAAATCTGATTGGGAGTTTCTTGTGAAAAAATATTGGAAAAGTGACTATTTTCAAGTAAATTTGAAATAAATTTCTGAGTCTATACAATGATCTACTCTCTTTATTATTGATATTTTCTTGTAGCAATTTTTTTACTTATCTTTATGTTTTTATCCATTGATCTTATTTTATGTTTATTTGCAAGGCTGCAAGTACTCGTAACAAGATCAGTCGTTCTAAACAATCGATGCTTCACTGTACAAGAAGGACTCGATTTAGTGTTATAGAACATGAGGAAGTATGAAATTTGTTATTATTGTTCCTATTTTTATAGTATAAGGTTATACTTAATATTTCATAATCTATTTTATGAAAATACAGACTATCAATAATAATGGAGTTGTGCCAAGTCGCGTGAGGATGTTTGAAAAGACTCAGACGAGAAAAGACAAAAAGCTTGTAGATTTTGTTGCTGAAGAAAAGATGGTAACCATGATTATAGCTCGACATAAATGTCAACAAATTTGCAAATTGAAAATTCTAACAATTTAATTTGTTGTTTAGGCACAAATCATAGATTTGGTGTCTCAGTGTGAACATGGAACAATTGAAATTAGCGACGATGAAATATGCTTGAAGGTCTTTGGACCCGAAAGACCAGGCCATGTACATATGTGGGGAAGTACAGTTGCAGGTCATTTTCACTATAGAAATGCAATTTATATGAAGGAGATTGAAAAATATAAGAAACAAACAAATGATGCACGAGCTAGAGTTGAACAAGCAGAAAAAGTTGCAGCAGATGCTAGAGCTAGAGCTGAACAGGCTGATCAGAAAGTTGAAAAAGCTCACACTTACATCAGAGAGTTATTCAATGTAGTAAAGTCTAGCAGGATTATAGATGGCATGAATATCGAAAACCCTAATGATGAGGTATTTCCTATAACTCATGGACTTATGGAAGTCATTGTTTATTTATAACCATAGGTCATATTAATAACACTATTTATTTACAGGTTTTGGAGTAAGATGGGAGTTCCTATTACTCATGGACTTATGGAACTCATTGTTTAGATGACACAATCAAGCATTGGACCTCATAGATGATCATTTTTTTATTATCTTATTTGTATATAATATATAAATGTTTTTAATTTAAGATTGGCAGTGTATTACCTGACTACTTTTTCGTAGTTAAGACAAAACTTCTAGTAATTGGAATGAAGAGGATGGTAATCAGTCTTTTAGATGACTAATTTAGGATCATTCTTTTAAATATATATATAGCCTTGTTGTTGCATCCATCAAGCTTAGGCATTTATAAAGAAGTGCATTGGTACTTGGTTTGTTGGGCTTTGGTTTTGATTTGGAAAATCTCTCACAAACTGGTTCATAGAATTAGTAAAGGTATTATATATGACCAGAATGAGTGCATGGTGTGGTTGGTTATGTTTCATATATTTGGAATTAAGTACTAAATATTTTGTTCATTTATACACATTGACTACAACACTAGAAACACAGCTGTTGAAGGTAAGTTTTGTTTTGCTGTCACTATGAACTACGAGTTTCTTGTATTCTTTGTTTAGCGATCCATCACCAAGCAGTTTATCTTAATGGAAATACATGATTCAACATCACCCTCCAAAAAGGAACTCCCATGTTGTGGAGCAGATCCTGGATGAGCAATGATATAATGGTTCGCTGGTGTGATGGTGCTCTTGGATTTGCATAACTCCCGTCAAAGCTTTTCAAGTATATACTTATAATTCAACTATACTTGCATGTATCTACACTTCAGTTAATTCACATGAAGCACATCATTCTTATCTGCAAGCTTATCTAGTAATGTTGTTCCACTTGAAAACATCATGTAGGTGTTTCAAAACAAGGAGTTCCTGAACCCTACAGTTAAAGCTTCTCAGGCTGTTTGGAGGCACAATTTATGGTGAGGTGATCAAGGGGATGTCTGTGCTTAAGATCAAATGATCAAGCGCAACCAGGGATTCCATAGAGATTATGGGAGGGAGGTGTCCAACGTGAAGTTCATTCTCATATCTGAATCTGGTAGCTACTCTTTTTGTGGAAAATATCAGTAAGGATATTTACTTTCTACATATTTCCGATTTCCTGTTCATCACTTCTCATCTCTCTATTTCCACATATACCCAACCAATCCATTTTCTTTTTTTCATTCTGGTCATAGGAACAGCTCAGAGACAGATTGACTCATGCAGTAATCAACTAGAGGTTCACTGATTCAATCGACATTGCTCTGTAGTTGATTGATAAAAGGGCTCACTGGTTAGGTCACCCTCTCCTCTGATTTTCATCTTTAGATGTATTTGTAGTGTTGATATCTCTGCTTCCTACATGCTCTATTGTTTTTGTTGACTCATGTAGTAATCAGGTAGAGGTTTGCTGATTCAATCGACATTACTCTGCTGTTGATTGATAAAAGGGCTCACTGGTTAGGTCACCCTCTCCTCGAATTTTCATCTTTAGATGTATTCATAGTGTTGATATCTCTGCTTCCTACCTGCTCTATTATTTTTGTTTCTTTTATTTTTTTTTGCTTCTCAACCTTAAAAGCCAGAATGTATAGGAAGTCAACAAAGTTACAGTCGACATGTGAAATCCAGATAAACTAGCCAAGCATTGTCACGATTCGATCATATTTTATAGACCCTTTATACTTGATGGCTAAATGTAATTATAAAAGCTAGAAGAAATGAGCAGTAGCATAAACAAAACCATTTCCTTGATACAATGTATAACCACTTCACTTCTATATTGTGCCTCATTGGTTATGATGTGTTGTACAGACATTCATGGTGCCTCAATGCCTCCCTCCATTTGATCGTAACAAACTTTAAATTGTCTTTTTAGAAACATTAATTTGGTTTTCGGATCATGTAGACTGGAAATTATTATAATTTGTACAAAGTTTCAGAACAAATTCTAGAAAAGGACAAAGCATGCTCCATGCTGAAAGAGCCACTTGTAGGTGTTTATCTAGATATTGTTGCTGATGTTGATCGTCGTCGCTGCCTGTGGTGTTTGGCTCCCTCTACACTAAGATTTGGGTCTGTGGAGGCCGAGACAACATGCGGGTGAACCAATTCCTCCTCTCTACCACCCCTTATTTGGTTTTGGTGGAGAACTAACCAGGTGGTCTTCCATGGTTGTGTGAAACGGGGATGAAACCTTTGGGTTTTGGTGTGAAGTGAGGGAGGCAAAGAATAAGAGACATTACAGGGTCTGTGAATGGGTCTGACAGAGGAAACATATTACAAGACATGCATAAGACATAAGTTAGTGAGATATTAGTCCAAAGATCTGATATAGATCCAACAGGCACAAACATGATTGTATTAGAGGCCGAATACACTTGAGTGTATTCTAGACTCACTCCTTATATAATCATATAATTCTTTGTTTAGTTTTCTGAGTAGGTGCAATTAGAAATGTTTTCTTGCATATCAAAACCTTGAGCAGAAGTGATAATAGTGATAGTTGAAGGCTAAATTATAGCATGAGAAGGTTTCTAGATGATTTTCTTTGAGTATTTTACTTGAAAGTTTATATTTATAACTATAAATGAATCTAATGATTGTTATAGATATTGATATCTTACAGATTTTATTTGTAAGATAGAACTAATAAGAGTAAGAAGAGTTGTATCTTTTTAGAGCAATATAAACTTTATAATCGTGAAAGTTTGCTTTTATTTTCTCATTTATGACCAGAAATGGATAAACATTTTGGCTGGATGGTTGGGCAGTCAATACATATAGAAGGCATTGAAAATGGAGTTGTTCTACACCTACAGGGGTGTTAAGTATGAACTTTGTCTTGATTTTAAATTTTGTTTTATATTACTCAAGAATATTTGATGCTGGAGAAATTTGTTTGCTACAACTAGTTAATGAAAGCATATAAAGGCATAAACAGTGGAGGTGTTATATTCTTACAGTTGTGATATCGCAGGGGTGATTTATATGATGGTTCTTTGGTAGTTACGTGATGTGCTACATGAATTGGAAAGTTCCATGTCTTTTGAAGTTTCAGAGCAATTTTTCGAAGATCCATCTGACTTTTATGACAAACAATCTGATTTTTGTGAATGCAACCAACAATTTGCTGTGTTAAGGATATTTGAAGACCAAGACATGTGGTGATCGAGAAGTGGGTTCAAGGTGTAAACATAGAACTCTTATGTAAAGATAGTCACAAATGTTCTGTTACAACCCCAATTTTTGGGTTCAATTGGTGAGAAATACAATTTCTCATATTAAAGATAATTGAACAAATAATGATATGATTTGTTTTGAGTAAATGGATTCCTTTCACAATAGCCTTGATTGGTTGCTTTGTGGGCTGTATTGGCTATTGGGCCCAATAACAAGGAAATTCAAATAGTAAATGGATAATTGAATTTTCGAGAAAAGGAATATATAGAAACCTCTAGAAGGAAAATCCAAAGAGGATTTCGTGCCTCTTGGGTTCCTTGGGTACCAAGGAGACCAAGGTTGCAAAAAGAAGGTAATTAGAAAAGAAAAGGGTGATTATGTATTTCTTTATTAAGAAAGAAATTGAAAATGATGATAAATGTGGAAAATGAGTGGAAAGACGCATAAATGAGTTTTCTTGGTGATAATTCGTATCCATGAGGTTTCTAATGATAAAAGGAATACCCATGAGGAAAATAAAAGGGAAATAAAGAGAAATCCTCAAAAGAAATAATTTAATGAGAAATAAATAAGATAATGTGAAATAATGCATATAGATGCATCTAGAAGGATAATAAGTATCCTTAAAAAGTAATTTCGAAATAATGGAGTATCTTGGGATCCAAGGAGTCCCAATAAAGAGGAAAGAAAGTGAAAAATACTAAAAAGGCAAAATAAGAGGATAACGTGTTGCATTATTAATGAATTATGAGGTATTGTTAAAAAGAAAGTAATTTTGATTAAAAGGAATAGAATTTCGTGCCAATACATAAGAGGGTAAGTACAAGGAAGATAAAGGAGGTAATTTTCAAAATACTAATAATTAAAGGAAAAGGAATATCAAAGGGATGAAAGAGAGAGAGAGAGAGAGAGAGAGAGAGAGAGAGAGAAGTTTTGCTTCTTTATTAAAGGGAGTTGTTTCCTATTAGGAAAGGAACTTGTTCCCTCCTATAAGGACGTCTTGGGGCTTGAGTACCTTCCCCTATATAAGGGGTAGAGCCTGGGGATGAGTTCCAGAAGGTTCCACGTATTCCTATCTTCTTCTTCTCCTTCTTTGAAAACAAACCCTAAGGGATAGGAGTAGGGCATCTATGAGTGACGAGGAGCGAGTAGATGAGTACGAGAGAAGCACAACGCAACCACGGATCCTCAGGAATACACATCCATCTTCCCTGAGACTGGGTCCTTGCTCGGCAGCTGCGGGAGGGTAGCAGACCGCCCACGTGTTGCAGAGCTTAAGGTCTCGAACCAGCCGACCTAGTCGCAACCCAGCAGTACTCTCGTGTGCGCTAGGGCAGAACGGAGGCAGGGGAAGGCACTCCAGTGACCGCCGGGGTCCAGATGAAGGAGATGAGGCCGCGCTAGGGCTGAAGAATAGCGGCTAGGGCAGCCGCAACCCAGCGGCTCGAGGAAGAAGAAGGGCGGAAGCACGTTGGACAGTTTTGCCCTTTGTGGGCTAAAGGAAGGATCGACTTAACCAGGGGCACGAACGACTTTTCGTTATGTTTTCCAAAACAAAGGGCGACGTTGCATGGGGCGGGCTGACGTGGCGCTCTCGGATTGGCCAAGTAAGTGTTTTATTGAAAAATTCATAAATAAAGATTGGTAACTCCGATTAAGACATGTAATATATGAATTTTGATCAGAAGAACACAAGGAATCCATTAAAAATAGTCTAAATCTGATCACAGTTCGAAATGTAGTGCAAATTATCATCTTTAATAAATTAAAGGTTAAGAAACCCTATTTTGATATGATTAATGTGTTTAATAGGGTTTAATGGATCTTTAGAGTTGATATTAATCTGTTAAATGTAAAAAGGAACATTGAGTTCAAAAAGGAAGAACTTTGCACATGATTAGTCTAATTTAGGGTTTATGTGCTTAAATATGCATGGAATTTTAAAAGGGCATAAAGTTATCATCTTTAATGATTCAATTAAGGAAAAACCCTTAGATTTGATGATAGATGGATAATTCAAGCTGATATTAACCTGTTGTTAATAAAAGTGAAAATAGGATTTTAAAAGATGATCTTTTTATATAGTTGGTCTCATTTAGGGTTCTATGTACATGAATATGCCTTAATGGGACTAGAAACCCTAATTTATGTTGATATGAATTCTAATGTTTTAATTGTACAAATTGAAGAATAAAATAGAGATATGATGATTCGAAGATAAATTGAGTACCAAAGATCTTTAATGTGAATTATTTGGATAATTAGTGTTTCCTAGTGTATAAAAGTGGAAATAGTGATAAATAAGGTTCATGTATGTGAGTTGAACTATAATGAAATATGATTTGTCAATTTGAAAGAAACCGAAGATGATAATTAGCCTTAATGTTTTGGATATGACCTAAAAGGATAAATATAATAGTTTTAGTGTAAAAGAAACATATTAGACTTAATTGACATTCCATTGTGCCTATGATGCAGAAATTAAAGTTTGTGAACTAAAAGAGCATTAAAAGTGATAAATGCATAATGAAGACTAAAACCCTAAAGTTGGCCTAGAAATCATAAGGTGGAATCCAAGTTGATCTTGAGGATGTTTTGAATAAAACAATGACACTTGAATGTTATGCATTATTTTCAGGATATTGTTGATTGCTTGTTAATTGTGTTGAATGTTAATGCATGGACATCAAGTTACTATGGATCAGGTATGTGGTTACGATTATGAATAACCGCTTTAGGTTTTCCGATGGATTCGCGGATGTTTAATCGCATTGAATGCAACTAAACTATTGAATGTTTATTTATTTCTTGCAATTATAAAGTGACTATGAGTATCACATAATGTATATGCCTTCTAGCTCAATCATTAATCCCCTCTGTGTCGTAATGGCTGACCTAGTACATGGCTACCTAGAGGGTAGGTCCATTAGGTCATGAAAGACTTTGGCTGCCTAGAGGGTAGGTTCATCAAGTCACCTTTATAGAGGTACCATATAAGTCCTTACAGGGACAACACAGAGTTGTGGATAGGTATGGATTGAGTAGTTTGGCTTAAAACGTAATCTTGGTTGTTAAATGATTAATTGAATGATTACATGGTTATCATAGTTGCATGATTATTTGTTTCCCCCACATACCAGCTTCAGCTGACCGACGTTTTGTTTTTCGGCGTTTTAGGTACAATGAAAAGAACAAACAGTAAAGTGACACCATGTGAATTCAAGAATTAAAGAACAAGGAGGAACTAGTTAGAATAGTTCAGTTGAGGTTAGAAGTTTAGTTTGTTCCAAACTTTTCAAAGGTATGCAAAGAAAAATTTTATTACCATTTTCAGTATCGACTGTTAGAATTTAATAATTGTTTATGGTTATATGTCAAACATTTGATCCGGGATTAATGGGTGCGGCTTCAACCTTTTGGTCTCCCTTAATTGGGGGTTACTGAAAGGTGAGGTCGTAACATGTTCAATATTATATTATGTTAAGTAAAAGGATTTTGAATTGTCCTTGACTGCACACTTGAATTTCCTAGTAACGATATAAGATCTTGAGCCTAATGTTAAATATGTTTAGGATGCAGGTCTAGATCCAACGACCACATCCTCCTTTGCCCCAGGCATATTGATTTTTGGTAGTTAACCATGCCTTCTTGCATCCTTTTTTCTATGTTCCTTGTGTTTTTCATATGTTAACCATGCCTTCCCTCTTTCTATTTGTGCAACCGTGTAGAAGAGAAGACAAGGAGAATCTCAAGGGCTTTTGTAAAATGCAGCTGAGAGGTGGGCTTGTGAGTTTATACTTCAATATATAAACTTGCGAGCTGTGTTTGATATGTACTTGTAACTTTACATATGTTGCATATTTGAAGAAGATTATCACATGGTTAGATATGGAACATTATAATAATTGAGACGTCAGTTCTTTGCATGTTGATATAGTCTAGATGATAACACATCATCACTGCAAGGCAAATTATCAAAAAACCAAGTCCTGAGTAGGAAAGTGGTTAGATGGTGATTGATAATGGTTAGTGTGCTCGTATTTTTTGATCTCAACCCAGCTAGGTGTATGTTTCCTAAGTTCTCCCTTAATGGTCTACAAGTACCACACACTCCCCACATGTTGTTAATCCTGACCGTCCTAAATGCATCTTGGGGAGATTCATTGATATGTTGGAGTCATGTATCTAAGATAAGTATTTTTTTTATTACATTTTTTGCAGTTATTTTAGCCTAATATTCTTGGATGTCGCTTGATATGGAAGCATATATGGATTGAGAAGTTAAATCCTTGCATATTGAAATGGTCGCGGTCATGCAACATTACTTCTAAAAGGCAGTTTCTTAAAAATTAAAACTTGAGTGGGAAAGTGCCTAGATGGTGAATGATGATAGGTTAGTGTGCTCATAGTGGTTGATCTGATCATGGCCTGTGAATTCTCTTCACCATTAAAAGGATATTCGGTAATTCTAAATCCTCAGTATATTTTTTCCTAGGTGTTCCCTTCAAGGTCAATGAGTACGACAAACTCCCAACACATTGTTCACCCCATCTATCTGGAATGCATCTTGGGAAGATTCATAGAGATGATGGAATTTGGTATCTAAGCTAACTACTTCTCTTGATATATATATTATTGTTTTATCATGATATTCTTGGATATGGTTTGATATGTAATCATATATGGACTAAGAAGTCAAATCCTTGTAGGTTGAAATGTCCCAGAGGATGTCAGCATTATCACTGCAAGGCAGTTTCTTCCCCATCATTGTTGATAAATGTCGACGCTGGTGTAGATCCAATGGCCACATCCTCCTTCACCCTAGGCATGTCCAATTTCTGGAATTTAATCATGCCTTCCTACCTCTTGTGTTCTATGTTCCTTGTGCTTTTCATATTTTAACCATGCCTTTCCTCTTTCTACTTAAGCAGCTTTGCAGGAAGAGAAGGCAAGGAGAATCTTAGGGGATTTTGCAAGAGGCAGCTGAAAGGCGGGATTCTATGCATCATCATTTTATGCCGATCAGCTGAGAGGTGACCCTTTATCCAATTGAACCAGATGCATGACTTCCCGATAGATCTCAATGTAGACACCTCATTGATCAAGGGTGTTAAGGTCATTGGTCGACACCGTCCACTATCCTTGCTGGACGACAACCATATTGTGATCCACTGGGTACGCTTGATTTTTTCTATCCTTCCCTATCTAAACCTCTACCTATAGGTTTTTCCTCCCGTTCTAGAGTCATATTGCTCGCAAACTCTGCATAAATCTAAAGCTCTAATTCATATATTTCTGAGCAGCTTTCAAACAACATTATCTATAAACATTTGTTGTGACTCTAAGGGATTATCTGTTGACCTTTGTGCCTGATGTTTTAATTAGAAAATGTATCTAGAAACTTGATAATGTAATGAGTTTCTAGTGGCCTTAAAATATAATTTTCTAGTAAGTGTTATGTTTATTTGCTAGTTTTACTGACCAATTAGCTCTTTTTAGGTATAATTCTTAGACTTATCTACATAAAGGATTCATAATTTTCCTTGGCTGCGTACTTGAATTTCCTAGCAATGAAATCAGAGCTTGAAGGGCTCTTGGGAAACATTCTCATATCACTTAATTGCATACATCAGTGCTTAACATGTAAAGGAAATGGGATATTATTCATTCTATTTTGTTTAAGATTATTACAGGTATTATGTACACTCTACAGTCGATATGCAATTTCCAATACCCAATGAATTTCATTATTGCATGTGTCTTCTATTTTTCTTTTTGAGATGCAATGGTCATCCACATTATCTCTACCCAGTCCATTGAATCCAAACTCAGTAAGTGAACTAAAGATCTAGAAGGTTGGTCTTAATTTTGGCAACTTAACATAGATCCATCCTTAGCATCAAAACTCAAATGTGATGGATAAGTCACTAGAATAACATTATGAGTCTACTTGCCAAATTAGCTCCCTTCCCTCTCTACTATTAAAAAATCTTGTTTAGTTCACAGACTTATAACAACTATACTTACTAGTTCACTAGTGGTACTAGATTTGTAATCATAGGCGGCCTAAAACATTCCAATCACATTTAATTACCGCTCTACTGCCCATTATTCTGAATTTCCATACAGTTCGATTGAGTGAATTGTGCTTCTTGACGATGTATCCAGATATGTGCTGCTTAGAGTAACTCTTTCAGATGGGCCGATTTTTTTTCTCTCTAGATGCAAGTAAATATAGTTTATTTCCATCAATATATACATGTACGGTTCAGTTTGTTTCCCTCAAGTTAAGAGGAATATATATCTACAACAATTATGCCTTGTTACATAGTTTTGCTAAGTCCCCAAATCCCTCATTGCTTATCCTTCCATCCGAGTGGTGAGCATCATTTAATAGGGAATTCCAGTTGAGTCCCCATATCCCTCATTTCTTATCCTACCGTAGGGCACCCCCATACATCTTCCATTGTGGCATATAAACATCTATTGAAGGCAAGAAAACTTTAATATATTCTGCCAAAGTCAATTGGAACAACACCGACCTTCCTGTGAGCCTCTCCGGCAGCCCCAACAGTGGCGGATCTTCTGTTGATGTACCAATGCCTTATCCCATTGGTATGCAAAATTGACTCCTCTTGTCAAAAGGAACTTTTGGTACCATCTTTGGAGGTGGTCTAGGATAATTCTGTTGTGTCACTGACTTCTGTGCTGGCCCTACATGAACTTGACTTTTCTGGAAGGATTCTTCATACTACGTATGTAGATGAGAGGCCAGTAGGGTGTGGTGGAGGAACAGAGTTCCTAACCAACCTCTTCTGATCTATACATATTTTGCGCTTCCATTTTCATAGGGAACAACTATGTTGGGCCTTGCCATTGGAACTCTTGAAGAATATGAAATCCTGGAGTTGGTAGTAACACTCTCTAACTCTTTGAAATTGCTACTTGTCTTCTTTTGTAGTGCGTCTTAAGGCAGCTAATGGCTCTTTCGAAACAATTCTGGAGGAATGAACGACTGTAGATCTGGGAAGGGATACATGTTTTCTTTCAAGAGGAGACATAGGACCACGTCTCTCACCAACTTATGAGTTGTATTTAGTATGTATTTGTGAGTTTAGGTCTGCTACATCTTTGAAGAAGATTACCCGATGGTTTGGTATGAAATTTTTATCAACCCAAGATATAGGTGTCCGTCATTGTGGATGCTATTTCTATGATATATCATGAGTATGTTACTGCTAGTGTTGTTCTAGTGGTTTTACAATTTATTGAAATTGGTTTTCAGTCGATGATGCTACTGTCATATTGACATGATTTAACCAGATATATTTTTATATATCTTTTTTATCAAAGTCATGTTGGAAACTACTGCTAGAATTGTTTAGATTCACCTACATATAGATCACACCCCCTTGCAAGATAGATTATTTATTCATTTCTAATAGTGAAACCAATCATTAATGAAAAATAAGGTGACGTTATTGTCGACTTGAAACAAAGTTGCATTATGTAGAGACCTGATGTAGGATCATAGCTATTATGCAGACATTCTTTGTTTTAGAAGGCGGTAGAACCCCAAAAGAATTTGACTGATGTAAGAGTATGTCCCCATATGCCCAGTAGACAGGTACTGAATCTGGGGCGGTCAAAAAATATGTGTATTGGACTGCCAGCATATACACATACTTGTATCGTTGAGGTTTCCACATAGCCTCCATCAATTCACTACATGAAGTTATCGTTTCATGTTAGTCATTGTTTTCTGACTTGACTCTCCTATCGCTACTAAAATAACAACAAAAAGAATCAGAAAACATGATCGTTTCATACTAACATGCATAAACGATGGCTTCCGAATGAGAAAAGAATGTTTGTTGCTCTTGTGAAGAAATCTACCATTTTCTTTGGTCCTTGATAACTTACTGATCCTACCTAAAGTCAAGAGTCAATCACACAAAATTTTCTATGATGTTGGTCATAGAAAATCGCTTAAATGTTGAGGTACCAAACCTGGTCATGCTGGACAGCGGCAACAGTCATATAAGCAGAAGTAATTGTGGTAGTGGAAATGCCAACAATTGATACCAGGCTTTAGTTGTGAATAGAAGGAAGAAGGACAATAGAAGGAGTAAAAGGACAATTGATACCAGGCGTTAGTTGTGAATACAAGGAAGAAGGACAATAGGAAGGGAAGTGGCTCCAAAGAGATATAACCATTGCCTTTTATTCCATCTTGAATCCATGTAGTATATATGGATGTAAATGAAGAAGTTTTTGCTCATTAGCAATATTCTGCCACATGGCTGAAACTATAATTATCATTGGCATAAACGTATTTACCTGGAGCATGCTATTAGTTGCAAAACGCAAGCAAAAGTTAAAGCAATCATGTTGAACGTCAGGACCACCCGTCCAAGTACTTTTCCGGCTACTATGCCAATAACTTCGTTATCTCATATTCTTTGTTCACTTCACGCAATGTTGATCACATGCATGCTGACATACTATGCCTTTGCCATAAAAGTTATTGATTGTATACTTGATGAAAGTACATTCATTCGACTTTGATGTATTTTAATTATGCAGGATATCTCTTCTTTAGCTTTGAACTCATTTGGCCAGTGGTTGGATGTGTCAATGTTTATGGAGAGGTATCGCTACTACTATCTTTGTCTTTGTGTTTTAATTTTTAAGTAGCAACTTGCACCCTATTTCCATTTGTAGATTGACACAAACTCATGTGCGTTATATGTACCTACATATTGAGGGCATTAATGGTCATGGAGACGATACATACATGCATGAATGGTTAGAGTGAAATTATTCTACTTAGAGATGAAAAGAAACGAAGAGAAAGTTCAACTGTCTAGAAGTTTAAATAATTCATATCACCGGACAAAGACTGAAGAGAAATGGGGTCAATGCATAGCTATGGAGGATAAAAGCAGGGTGGCATTGCAAGTGGGACAAGCTTGAAGATGATGTGGTCTTTCAGCCACTGAATCACCTATGTACTTGGTACTTTTGTTGCTGCTTGCAAAACATGATTCGGTAGTCCTGTGATGGCCCAATCATAAGAGTTATTTGGATGGTTGAGATGTTTCTTCAGCCAGAAGTCCTCTTAGAATTAGATGTCAGATATCAGTTGTATAGACACTGACCACGTACAAACTTATGTCTTTATTAAGAATACAAAAAAACAAGATTAAGCTTTGTACAAAAGAAAATATAAAGTGGATGACATGATTATGGATTTTTATTCGATCAATGTGTTGCACATGTATAAATGAGTTCTCAGCCTAATTTCTCCAAATGCACAGTCCGAACTTTCTAAAGTCTTTACCCAACTAATATTGAATCTAAAATAATGATACGTTAATTTCCAGGCATCTTGGAAATGTCGGGTCTGTTTCTTTGAGGCAACATTGTAATGTCGTTCATGCTATTTATCGGCATGTATGTAATGCCAGGTGTAGCATTATTTCCAGGCAATTTGAAAATGCTGAGAATCTGGTAGCGGCACGTCTATAAACGACATCTTTCCGGCATATTAGAATGTCAGGTTTGGCATCATTTTCCGGCGATAACCATTTATACCTGACATGGACATAATGCCAATTTTGATACTATTTACGAAAATTCTTAATATGCCATTAAACTTTTGGCGGCACGCTTTTCAATGGCATTTTTCCGGCATATTGAAAAATGTCGAATAAATACAATATCGGCACAGTTATGCAGTTTTTACAGTATGTCATTATGCCGGGAAATCTAATATTTGTTGTAGTGATATTTTTTAATTATGGTAGATTCAAGTGAATAATAAATATGTTTTCCTTATATATTTTGGTTGTCTTTATTTAAAGTGGACAAGGATATAAACAATTTAATTTCATTGCCGATTTTAGTTACCATTATACATGCTTTGGAAAATTTACAAATATCTCTTGAATTGTGTCAATGAATTTTTTTTCATAAAGTACTATTGAAATATTTTGTGATTGTTTCTTGAAAACTCAATTATAAACCGTATGATATTGTGGTCGTATGATCGTGAATTTCACAACTTTGATTTTCTTCCACTAAAAGAAAATGAATAAGCTTTTATTATGAGGACCATGGACAGATGAAGGCACTTTGACTTATTCCCATTGCAATTAATAATAACATCCTTGGTGGGCCTGATCTATGGTGGTGATCGCTTTATTAATCACATCGTAACTAGTACATAGAGGTTGCATGTATCAACTAGTACAACATTCCTTACCCCTATATATATATATATATATATATATATATATATATATATATACACACACATATATATATAAATACACACACATATATATAGATATATACACATATATATACTAATATACATACACACACACACACACAGATATATATATAGATATATATAAATACACACACATATATATATAGATATATACACATATATATACTAATATACATACACACACACACACATAGACACACACATATATATATATATACTTATATATATGTATATATATATATATATATATATATATATATATATATATATATATATATTAACATATACTAATATGTGTGCTATCTTTTTCTACTCTACCCACATATGAGGTGAAAATAGATGATATGGATGTTGTCTACATAATTTCCCTAGTGAATAGGTCTTCAGACTTTTAGGATTCTACTATCGGGGATAAATAGTAAAACTATAAGCTTTCTGTATCATTCTTGATATAAAGGCAAAGAAGGGAAGGGATGAGAGATCATCGTATTATAAGTTTATTTGTTTATTGATGGGAGAAGAAGAGAAAGGAAGGATAAACAAACAGGTTTTTCTTTTTAGAAAATATTTTTTGTACAAAAAGGCATTATTGTTACTTTCTTCCTTCACATATATTTAATATTTTATCTAGTCAGACCTATTATATGTTTTTGATTCTCTTATCCTCTCATTTCCTCATGTACCAAATATATAGGTCATAAATTACCATTAAGATTAACTTAAACAAGACGCTTCCATTATGTATTACACAGTATGCAATTGTCTGAAACGTCAACATGTCTTATTTAGGCAAACATTTAAAAACGTTATTGACCTATAACATAAAACATATGGATGTTTCCTACAAAATAAATTAATGAAAATATATAAGGAAATACAATTTTAGTTGATTCGTATTATAGTATGTCTTTTATATCATCCCTTGAGATCCCAACCCTTGTGTCAATGGTGTGTCTTACTCTTCACAAAAATAGAGCATATGAGAAAAAAGATGATATCGTGTGTGTGATGCGTCAATTAGATGTCAGATCCATTTCAACACAATGTATCTTGACTCAATCATTATGTCTAAGGGATTGTCGTTCAGTGTCTCACCCAGATGTTTCTAGTAAATTAAATGTTGGTGGAGAATATTTTTGATGCAAAAAGGTTTCTGTATAAAAATATTGCATTTGAAAGAACGATAGTTTCTTTTACAAGATTATATGCTTTACATTGATCATTTTTAATATACCCTATTGTCACCCGCTTCTTACAAATTAACTATACTAGAGAATATATGCACATTTGCAATTTTGAATTTGTTTACCAAAGCCAATTTATTAACTAAAAGGCATCATTTTCAATCATATCATGCAAAATTTTATTTAAGGTGAATCATATGACCGAGGAAAAAAAATACTCTTTTCTTCCATAAGATCAATGCTATTTAAAAAGCAAACAACATGGATTTCACCATCAAACGTCCCTGATCCACATGATCGGGAAATATATATTCTCCAAACTATTGTGATAGACTTCAATGAAACTTTTTCTATTTAATGTTTATTAATTCATGGAAAATTCTCAATAAAATATTAATCTTTGATGTTTTCATCACAATTATTATAGTTTCATCAAACCATTCAAACAATGATGATTTTGTTTAATAGTTATGTCCATCACATGCCCAATGATTGACTAGAGAGGAAAATTTATGGGAAATTATAAATGAGAGAAAATTGATCCTTCCAATGGGATAGATCCCATGTTGGTCTTAAAAAATAAAAGAGTTCATAATATTATATTTCATGCATGTGAATGGTATTAAATAGGGGTAATCATGAGTGTCAATTAGAATGGAGGCAAATACAATGTTGGTTAGTCTGTTAGGGTAGTACCTCTTGGTTTAGATGGTGTTTTGGAGTTCGAAGTGTTCGTTTTATTAATTTAGTCTTGTTTTGTGTGGAGGAAGTGGGTGTCCATTAGGATTACATCATGATGTATGGAAACATATGGAGTTAAAGCCATGTTGTTATAATATGATTTTGATGCTTATAAGAGGATGGGAAAAGGTGTGATGACAAAGAAAAACTTCAATGGTTTGGGGAAAAAGTTGGTCAATTAAAGATAAGTTAAATGGTTATAGGTTCACCTCAGTAGATAAGTAGATATTTATCCTATGGAGAAAGGTGTGGTTATAAAAGGTCTTCATGTGGCTCGATTGGGTTGGACTATTAATTATAACAATTTTGTTAGGACTCGAGCTACATATCATTGTCCACTCCTTTGGGTGGTTTCAAATTCATGATCACATAGTGAAGAACAAGTATATTAAAAAGGTATTAATATATTTTGAAGGTGAAGAAGGCTGGGGGGCCAATATGTAGGATATTTAGAAGATGACTGGTTTGAAAAGGAATTGATAAGATGGATTTAGGAAGGAGTGACAAATATTTTCCCTAAGACTTATAATTTCTAAGAAGACATTGGAGATGCAATTTAAACATAAAAATGTAAGAATAGGAGGGAGTGAGAGGAAATGGAGGAGATAGAGAGGGGTTTCAAACATACATCAAGGTGGGATGAATGTTATTAAAGCCAAGGATTTAAGATTAAATGATATGTAATTCCATTTGCATATCATTTTCAATAGAAGGAGGATGACAGAGGAGAGGATCTTCAAGGATGATGGTTCTTGGGTGTAAGGAAAAGATGAAGTCATTAGTGAAATATTTAGTTCTTATATGAAGTTATTTGCATGATAGGAAAGAGGGACACATGTCTGCTAGACTTTCTAGAAGATTGGTTTGTCGGTGGGCATATAATGAGATGTTCAAAAGATGAAATGGTTGACGTCATAAATACAACACACATTGACCATTTCCAAACTTAAATGAGACATAGCAAGTGAAGATGTGGTTGCTTTTTTAAGGCACTATCTTACTGGATCATCAATCCAAAGAGTTTGAGGTGTGATATGTTTGTGCTTCTATTGAAAGATGATGACAAGTCAATATTTGATTGAATTCAAACAAATGAACATTGGGATTGTATCTCTCAGTATCATTTATAGAATTATCCTAGGGTCGTCTTCAATCTTTTACCTCATGTTGGCAGAGAGACATTTGTAACAATTGCATTACATCCAATACTGACGAGCATTAAAAAATTGATTGTAAATATGTATTGGTGGTAATAAAACTGAAGTGGAGAAATAAAAAATGGTGGATATTTTCCCATACAGATACATGCAACATCTTCTATGACTGTATTTTTTCCTTATTGTTATACAACAAGTGGTTCAAGTGAATTGAAATCATAACGATTATAAAAATGGAACTGATTTTCAAATTAAAGAAACTTATATTTTATATAAAATGGAACTATAGTTTAACTAATTTTTGTTCTTGAAAATATCCTAGAAATTACTTATATATTACCACATGAAGCTATTAGTGTGAAAATATTAATTACTGAAATTTATTTGAGTTGAATTAGAAATGTTCTCATGAGGCCAAAAATTGATTTGTAGTAGAAGGATATGTTCAATCAATATAGTGGTTGGTTGGATTCCAATTCCAGTTAGAATGTTTTAGGTAACTCATTGAGTCTCTGGACCATTCTAGGTCAAATTTGAGTTCAGCCAACCATCTCACCAAAGTACATTTTGATTGGTGTCATTATCATGTGATTTTTATCCAGGTGATGGATATTATCTTGTATGACTCTTCAATTTCTTATGTTATATAAAGTTTGTGTTTGACGTTAGTGCATTCTAGTCAAAGTTATAGTTCCACCGAGTATAGCAATTGATTTCTTAAGTAGTTGTTACTACAAGAATTTTAACTCCTATAATTACTATATTTCAACTATATACTCCATCATGGTCATCTAAGCTAAACCTTATTTATTCATATATATAGATATCTCCTAAGGCATATCATAAGAAACATGAAAATTACAATAAGACTAATTTTTATTTCAGTTTTGAAATTGAAGCATCCCTATTTGAGTGCTTCATATTGTGTCTTATTTCACTTTAGTCGCATCTATACTTGTTATATTACATGTTATTTCCATCAATATGCATATTTATGTCAAAGGCAATTATGGATGTTCTTTTGTGTTTTTCAAGTACTTGGACCATGATTGGATGGATGGGATAGAAAGAGGGTGATCCTCAGGTTCTACCATCATTGGAGGGGTCTAAGGAAGGTCCAAATGCTTCCCCAACCTACCCCAGTGGCCAAGACTCAAGTGAAGCAAATATGACCTCTAAAATTTAAAGTAGAAGATCAAAGTGCAATTGAAGATCACATCATGGACACGGTGTTGAGGAACGACTGTGTAGGACCAATAAAAAATCATAGAGTGAGAGCATATTTAAGAAGTGAAAACAAATCTCCGCACCACGGTCGTACCATGAAGACCCCAACACGATCATGCCATCCAAAATGGTTGTGTTGGCCAACATCAACACATCTATTCTTGGCAGAATGGACAACACTTCCTCAGTCTAGAATGACTATGTGGGACACCATGGTCGTGCTACCACTAATCCACCACGATCGTGCCACAAGCCATCCCAATCCCAAAAAATTCCCTGGCCCCATTTCCATTTTCTCACGACAATAGTTCCAAACCACCACAACGATTCCACTCATACCCTTCCACGTCTATGATGCTCAGCACGGCTGTGCTACCCACAATCCTAGCAACAGTTTTGCATTGCATTTCCCATCTTACCCCACTTAACCTAGTACTTTCCCACCACCTATATATACATGGGTGATTGTTGGAGTTTTAAGTTAGCTAATTTCTACCACCTCTTTCTCTCCATTTTGTCCTTTAGCCATTCCATCACTTTCCCACCTCATTTCCACTCCATTTCACCATATCCACCATCAAAACTCGAGTTTTCTAGTAGTTTTGACCACTTTCCACCACCATTTCATGCCATTCCACCTTGGAGGAGGGAGGAGAACGTCCTTTCATCTACTAAAGTGGAGGATTTCTTCATATACACCAAGCTCCAAGGCTACTTCTACCTCTTTCTCCCCTCTTTTTGCAATTTTTGTTCTATGAGTAGCTAGGCCACTTAGGTGGGATGTTTGGGGTCAAGAATGTGATTTTGATACCATGTTTGGGGAAAGTTATATGTAAATATTTTAATTTCATTTGATAATGATTATGTTCTATTTCTATATCATTTTCCATAAATTTCTTTTTTGTTTGTGCTTGAAATCCCCTAGATTCTAGGAAAATTTCTTATATGTGGCTTTTTTTGGAATTGCTCCTAGGTACAATTAGTGGATCCCTAGCTAGCTATTCACCTTCCTATATGTTAATAAATTCTCTTTAACATACCATATCTTGGACACTACCCTAGAACTTTGACCTTTTGGGCTTGACCAAACAGAGTTGAGGTTAGAATGATCCTAATAATCTAATGCATGAATAATGTAATCTAATTAATTTGGTGATAATAAGATGATAAAGAACTTAATTTAATAAGTAATAATGATAATGGGCCATATGATATAACTCATATAAGGAGCCCTAAAGGTGAAATCTAAGTTAAGAATTATGTTCCCTGGGTCCCAATTGTCTTGGGAGTCAAGTTTCACATTATTCACTTGTAATAATTAATTTAATTTATTTTGGAAAGAGAATATCTAAGTTTTCCCCAATATATCAAATAAAATAATAAATGAATCTAAAAGAGGAAAATAATCTTGGATTCATAATCTGCATAATAAATATAGCCTTTGAGTGAATTTTCATCCAATTTGGAGAAAGCTTGCTTAAAAGGTGAAATCAGGAGAGAGAAAGTGTGTAGAACCTTCAAAATATTAAATAAATATACAAACAACTCCAAAATGTAAAATTGATGGTAAATTTGTATCCAACACATTAAATATGACTTGTGGGTCAAGTTTTATCAAATTTAGATAATCCTAATGCCATTAAGGAATGAGGAAAGAGAAAATATGATTTGATTTATTTAACCCATAAAAAGTTTCCAAAAGGCAAAACTAAGTGCATAATCAGAATCTACATTCCTTTATTGGGCACTTGCCAACTAGCTCAGTTGGTCAAGCCTACAACTTGTGAAGTGCAGGTTGCGGGTTCGAATCTCAGCGAACTCATTGGGGCACTACAGGAAGGGATTATAGCCCTCGGTGTAGCTGATGGTGTTCTCTCTCTCCTGCTACTTTGAAAAGGGGTGAAATTCCCCACTTCAAAAAAAATTACATTCCTTTATTGGCTTCTTTACAAAATGCCACTTAATTTGGATAATGTTAGAACCTCCAAATCAAGAGAGAGAGAGAATAAGGAAATAATGCATTCACACTTTATTTAAATCAGATTCGAAATTGGTATTTTGTCACGTTGTCACCCTATGTTTTCCTGATTTCAAAATTTCTCTTATGCATGCTTCATCCCTGGCCATTGAATGTGGATCTAATGGAGGAGGAGTTGTCTCCTACCTCCAGTCAGACTCCTTTTCTCTGGCTACAATGTTTCACTTTTTCGATCATGATTTGCTCCTCCCTATTTCCTTTTTGGCTTTGTTTGACTCCATTTTTACCATTGCCGCATGATTCCACTCTTAGTGACCCATATATATGAGGGGTTTGGTCATTGGGTTTTCCCAGTCGACGAGAGGGCCTCTCCCTTCCCCTGTTCACTGCTTCAGACCCATCTTCCTGCTAGTGTTGTTTACCAGACCTCTACATGTTTGTGCCAAGATCTCCGCAGCAGTATTCCTACTCATCTGTGAGTGACAGTTTGGTCTCAACGGGCCTGAGAACCTTTCCCCTAAAACTCATCCTCCAACAGTAGCTCTGTGATCCCACTTTTGCTCACGGAAGAGGTTGACGACTTCGTTGAGAGCTCAGTTTGGTCCGTGGAGTTGAATCTAAGGTACTCATGCTTCTAATTTGGAGTTTTGGCTATGATTCCTATTTTGCCCAATTTTTCCCAGGCCGCTACTCGCTGCCATGGTGTGTGAGCGGGGGTTGAAGATGGCTTCTAATGGTTTTACTTCGTTGTGCCTGGCGTTTTTTCTTTGTTTTTATTTTTGCTAAGGGTATAATGGTCTTTTAACACTTGTTTTCTTTTCCTTGGTCAATGCCACGTTGGCATTGATCGGCTGACGTGGCCACTTATGATTGGGCCATGTCAGTTAGTGGACCCTCTTCCTCTCTCTTCTGTCTTTCAGCTTTTGAGCGATGATGTGGCTTTTTCCTAATTTTTTATTGGTTGGTCTTATAAAATTGATAACTAATTATTTACTAAGCCAAAAATTACAAATAAATACTTGTTGGATTTAGAAAAATGCAAGCATTCTAATGGTTTTGGGTTTGTTTCCGAATCTAATGTTATAAAGAGGTTATTTTAATGGATCTAATTAAATAAGATAATAACTTGTATAATTCATAACTAAATATTTATAAGTTAGAAAAATATAATAAAAATGTTTTGAACTCAGGAAGATATAAGCAAAAACAAGGCATGATTTTGATAACCTAATTTACTAATAACAAAAAGGCAATTTTTAGCGTTTGAATCATTAATGGAAACCTAACCCTAATTCCACATATATGCATCATAGGTTCTTCGAGACCTAGGCTTGAACGTAGTTGGACTTTAGATCGTTTGACTCTGAAGTTGAGGTATGTTATATCACTTGTTCATCTATGTTGAGAAATTCACCTATGTTATTATTTTTTTGAATTTGGCCTACACAATATGTCATATCTCTTGATATCATGGTTCATGTGAACTATCCTTCTTATTGGGGTCTTGGATAATCTCTTGATATCTGATTTTGTGCTTTGGTGTATGATAGACTTGTTGATGGTATCTTCCCACGATGATGTGGATGTTTATTTGTGGATGCATGTGTTGTCCATTGTGTGATATGGCAACATTGTATAAGTTTGACTATATTTTTTACTTGCCTCTATGTTTACTTGTTATGTGATTTAGTAGTACTAGAGTAGTATAACTGCATTAGTTTCTTCTCATTATGAATTATGGAAAATTTGTGATATTTTGGATGGTGGATGTGTGATTCCCCATGCTAGGGTAGGATGCTTTAGAACGTTGGGCTTTTCCATACAAAAAGAATTAGCATCACAATTCATAGCTTGGGCCTCTACAAAGGAGTTTATTTAGAGTTTAACTTTTACATAAGGGAAACAATATAAATTGTGAAAAATATAAATAATTATAGAAAAAAGTCTTTTTTTGGAAATAGGTAAATATGTATTGCCAAAAGGGGTATAGGTAAGCTATACCATACAAAAACACTACAGGGCATCTGGAAATAGACCCCATAAGAAAGCACACAACTGGGTTATATACCAAGATCCCAATAGGTTCTACTTTGTATATTCAGATTACAAAGCCAACCTGTATTGGCCCTACACTTCCACCTTATATGTTTAGCTATCTCATCCACCAGGATGGTAGCAGCATGTTAAGTTCCATTATGAACTCTATTGTTTCTCTCTTGCCACACGAAGAAGCAAGTAGAAGCTAGGCAAACACTGTTAAATTCGAACTCAACTTTGTTGCTCTAGTTTTTTCTCTGGAAATGGTGGATGATGCTCCCTAAGATCCATTACAAGACCGGTCCCTATCCGTTTTTTATGCTAACAACAGACCAGACATTTGCAGCATACCTACAGTTCAAGAAGATGTGATGTATCGACTCTTCATTGTTGTGGCACAGAGGACATACAGTATCCACTATCAGACCCCAGCTGCTCAATTTGTCATGTGTGGGAAATCTTTTTATAATAGTTTTGTACAGTAGTGTACTCCATTTGGGGTAGTAGTTTTTAACCCAAATAGCTTTTGTCCATTCAAACCCAACCATAGAACCTTTGTTGATCCATGGTGAGTGTGTGACACACACCCAGGCACCATTGCCATCAACAAAGTACATGTGTTGGATTTCTGAGTAGCTCTTGCACATATTCCTCCACACAGGGGATGGTTTGCTTTGTTCATTCATCATAAGATTTCTCCCATATCTGCTTGTGAGCCATTTAGCCCAGGCGGTGTTAGGTGTCAACAGGAACCTATCGATTCTCTTTCTAGTATTGATCCTCATGATATCAGTTGGGTCAGTGAGCTGTAAGCCCCCTCCTGGAACGGTTTAGCAATTTTCTCCCAAGCTATGCCATGATCTTTGCCCCCCCTAACAAAATGAGCAAACAAGGATTTAACGGACTCCAGTATCAGTTTGGGTATATGGCACATATACGCCCAGAACCTAACTTTACTTTGAAGCATAAATCTAACCAATACAAGTCTGCCCGCCATGGATATCTTTAGGCCGCTCCATTTTTTGATTTTATCCCTTATCTCATCCTTCCACATTCTGAAATCAGTAGTAGTGCCCCTTCCCCCCGCAATGGGTATACCTAGGTATCTAGTAGGGAGCTTGCCTCTATTCATCCCAGCTGCTTTCTTTAGTATGCATCTCCTAGTGTCACAAGACTTGGAGAAGAACACACGAGATTTGATAGCACTAATATACAACCCGGTGCTTTTCCCAAATAGAATAAGGACTTTGTAGAATTTGTTTCAATCTGCTCGTGTGGCCCACAGAGAAGAGTAGCACATCGTCAGCAAAAATAAGATGAGACATAACTTTTGTGCCTTTGACTTTGAATGTTTTAATATGTCCTTTATCTTCGGCATATTTGTTGAGCATCGTGAGCCCTTCCATGACAATGGTGAAGAGCAGAGGGGATAAGGGGTCTCCTTGGCGTAGGCCATTTGAAGCTCTAAACATACCAGTAGGTGAACCATTTATGAGGATGGAGAAGGAAGTCGTTTCAACACATTAACACATGGTATTCAACCATTTGGTTGAGAACCCGAGCATACTCATCAGCTTCCACAAGTACTCAATCAACATGATCATAGGCTTTGCTTATGTCTATCTTCATGCAGGCCTTAGCATTAGATCTTTTGATATTGAAATCATTCAGAAATTCAGTTGCCAACAGAGAGAAATCAACTATTTTCCTTCCCTGTACAAAAGCATTTTGTTCCTCAGAGATGATGTGTGGCAGCACCTCTTTCAGTCATCTGGCCAGAAGCTTGGATATAATTTTATATAACATAGAGTAGCAAGCTATCGGTCTGTAATCACCCATCTCCATAGCCTCTTTCTTCTTGGGTATTAGCTTGATAAAGCAATGGTTAACTGCTCTTACCATATTACCACCCTTCAAGAACCATCTCACAGCTTCACAAATGTCCTTATTAATAAGAGGCCACATATGTTGGAAGAATTTGTTGTTAAACCCATTTGGACCGGGTGCTTTATCAGGATTAATAGTCATTAAGGCATCATGAATCTCCTTATTAGTAGGGTCCTTGTCAAGGTGGTAATTCATTTGCTCAGTAGTTTTGCTCTGAATTATGATGCCTCCCATCTGTCTCTCCATTGTGGTCTTGTTATAAAGCTTATAGAAGTAATCAATAGCCTGTTCTAATATCTCCTCTCTGCTTCTGGCCTTCTGACCATGTTCATTGATGAGCTCTCAGATAGTGTCTTTCATCTCCACCTTTTTAATGGATGTGTGATAAGCATGGGTGTTTCTGTCCCCATCTTGTATCCATCTAATCCTACTTCTTTTCCAAAGGAAAGACTCTTGAGCTTTCTCCATTTCATTTAGCCTTTTTTCTTTTTGTCTCTCACTTTCAATAGCTTCTTTGACAACATGTTAAGCCTCAGCCACGCTGCGGCCTCACTGTACTCCTCTTTGGCTTTCCTAAAAAGGTTCAGGATATTCACCTTCTATCTGCCCACTCTTTTAGGTTGCTTTTTGTGAGTTGTAATTTCTTAAGCACCACAATCATTGGGTTCCCATAAACTGTAGTATTCTAGCTTTTCTCCACCTCTTCCTTGAATCCAGTCCACCCGCACCACAGGTTGAGGAATCTGGAAGGTCTACTCAGTTACTTTGTGTTTGTGAGGAACACCCTCATCCAGGCGTGATCGCTAAACGGGTGTCCACCCATGTTAACAACAACATAGGGGAAGGCATCCAACCAAGCTTCATTAACAAGTCCCCTATCAAGCAGGCTTGCAATTCTTCTTTTATGATTTTGTTTGTTAGATAAATAAACTATGCCTCCATATCTATTCAGCTCAAGGAGGTTAGCGTCTTCAATGGCATTATTGAAGCTTTCCAAGATTCTATCTGGAACTCTCAATCCACTATGTTTTTCTAGCTTTTCTAGTGTTGTTGAAGTCCCCCAGCACCAACCAAAGATTTTCATCTTGGGCGGTTTCTTATATGGTCCTCCATAATCTTTCTCTGTCTTTATCAAGGTTTTCACCATACACTCCCGAGATTTTACAAGAGAATCCACCCCTACTAAAGCAGTTGATCGTCATAATCTGGTCTGTCTTTTGTATCAACTAGACCTACCAACAAGCAGGGTTCCACCCCATCACAATTCTACCTCCATCACATTCTGTCAGGTTGGATAAACAACCCCACCCTTCTGGAAAAATGGTGTTTGTTCTATCCACCATTCACCTCTTGATTTTTGTTCCAAAATAGAATATTATTTCTGCATCCATTCCATTGATGATCATCTTCAACTTACCCTATGTCTTGGGCAGGGATGCGCCTCGCACATTCCATGCAATCACAGTCATCTAGTCTCCTTGTTTCCCCCCTCCTCTTCCAGAGTCGGGGGTTCCCTTCTTCTTTCCTTTTGTTGTTGTACTCCTTGTCTGTCTTGGGCTCCTACTTCTGTTACTTGTTGTTGGAATATCTTGGTTGTCGATATTCTCAAGTGCTACAAATGGGTTGTCATCAATGCATATGTCTTCACTAACTTCCATCTCTTTATGACGAGTGTTGTTATTATGAGGTGGGTCAAGCAAACCTACAACCACCTCCCCTTCTTCAATAACTATGGCTTCTTGTATGCTATCAACCTCTGTAGTCAATGTCCTTTTGTCAAGGTTGTTCCTAATAAATTTTTCTTTCTATCTAGTTTCTATAGGTCTGCTTCGGCTAAATCCTTCTCTCCTTACCCCTCTTCTGTTCACACAATGATCCTTCACTGGATCGATTCCCCAAATCAAAGGAGGTTCTTTATGAAGCTCATGGAGGCCCGAGCATAGACTAGTGCAGTGTCTGAACACCCTAAAACTATCACATCTCTCAGGAAGCACATCTTACAACACCTTCACCTTAGAGCTTTGCCATCTGGCATAGACACCATCACTGAATGTAGGGGAGTCCTTTCCGTGTTGAGGTCCATGTAGATGTGGGCGTCTCCTTCCATCTCCCCTCTTGTCCAGAAATCTATGACTTTGGGTTCCCCAATGCTGCAAGCAATTATAGAGATAGCCCTCCTGGTCCAGTGGTGACCAACCTCCGGTAGAGTGGCCCAGACCGGCGCAGACATCAGGGCAGAATGCCTAAGATCTGCATCAGGGGTCCATCGTCTAGATAACACCAGCTGGTTGTCGAAGAACCAGGGGCCCTACTCCAGCGGCGTCGCCATATCTCCCTCCAGCGTAAAGCAAGCAAGGAAGAGACCCTCTGTGATATCTGAGAGCTGAAGGTCTCCCTTTGGCCACCATTTCTTTAGCATCCAACCATGAATCTGTTCCCTGATGGCCCTGTTCCCCATGATTTGGACAATGATTGAGCATTTATGGTACTCATCCATTGTCGTCACCACAGGTTCAGAGAAAGTCATCCAAGGTCTTGAATCACCTTCTTTTGAACTCTAAAACCTTCATGTCGCCCGACATCAACAGAGGCTTGAAATTCTGGTGGACAACCCTCAGTTTGGAGATGGTCTCAGCCCATGATCGCCCCACTGTGACATCTATCTTCAGATTGTGCCAATCCAACGGCAATTGCTCAAAGGAGGTGGAGGTCTGGGCGGAGGAGGCCGATGTTGTCTCCTACCTCCAGTCAGACTCCTTTTCTCCGGTCTCTTTCCTTTTCAGTTCTGTTTGACTCCATTTTTACCATCGCCGCACGATTCCACTCTTAGTGGCCCCTCTATATGGGGTTTTGTGTCGTTTGGTGTTCTTGATCAATGAGAGGGTCTCTCCCTTCCCCTGTTCACCGATTTAGATCCATCTTCCCACTAGTGTTGGTCATCAGACCTCTGTATGTTTGCGCCATGATCTCCGCAGCAGTACTCCTACTCATCTGTGAGTGATGATTTGGTCTCAACGGGCCCAAGAACCTTTCCCCTAAAACTCATCCTCCGGAAGAAGCTTTGCGATCCCTCTTTTGCTCTCAGAAGAGGCTGACGGGTTCGTTGAGAGCTTGGTTCGGTCCGTGGAGTTCAACTCAAGGTACTCATTCTTCTAATTTGGAGTTTTGGCTATGATTCCAGTTTAATCCAATTTTGCCCAAGTCGTTGCTCACTGCCATGGTGTACGAGCGGGGGCTGAAGATGGCTTCTGATGGTTTTACTTCGCTGCCCTCAGCATTTTGTTCTTTGTTTTGAGTTTTGCTAAGGATATAATGGTCTTTTGAGACTCGTTTTCTTTTCCTTGGTCAATGCCACGCTGGCGTTGACTGGCTGGCATGGTCATTTATGATTGGGCCATGTTAGTGAGCTGACCCTCTCCCTCTCTTATCTCTCTCTCGGCTTTTGAGCGATGATGTGGCTTTTTCCTAAATTTTGATTGGTCAGTCTTATAAAATTGATAACTAATTATTTACTAAGACAAAAATTACAAATAAATACTCATTGGATTTAGAAAAATGCAAGCTTTCTAATGGATTTGGGTTTGTTGCCTGAATCTAATGTTATAAATAGGTGATTTTAATGGATCTAATTAAATAAGATAATAACTTGTATAATTCATAACTAAATATTTATAAGTCAGAAAAATATAATAAAATATGTTTTGAACTCAGGAAGATATAACCAAAAATAGGTCATGGTTTTGATAACCTAATTCATTAATAATAGAAAGGAAATTCTTAGGGTTTGAATAATTAATGGAAACCTAACCCTAATTCTACATATATGCATCATAGGTTCTTCGAGGCCTAGGCTTGGACCTAGTTGGACTTTGGATTGTTGGACTCTGAAGTTGAGGTATGTTGTATCCCCTATTCATCTATGTTGAGAAATTCACCTATCTTATCATTTTTTTGAATTTGGCCTAGACAGTATGTCTTATATCTTGATATCATGGTTCATGTGAACTATCCTGCTTATTGTGGTCTTGGATAATCTCTTGATATCTTATTTTGTGCTATGGTGTATGATATACTTGTTGATGGTATCTTCCCACTATGATGTTGATGTTTATTTATGGATGCATGTGTTGTCCATTATGTGATATGGCAACATAGTATAAGTTTGACTATACTTTCTACTCGCTTCTACATTTACCTGCTATGTGATTCAGTAGCACTAGAGTAGCATAACTACATTGGTTTTTTCTCATTATGAATTATAGCAACATTGTGATATTTTGGATGGTGGATGTTTGATTCCCTATTCCAAGGCAGGATGTGTGATTGCTGGTCCATGTTATACATGTTTGGGTGGTGGATGTGTGATTCCCCATGCCAGGGCAAGATGTGTGATTCTCGGCCCATGTCTCACCAGGTTCAAGATGTGTGATTCTTGGCTGCCATTGTTATTTATATTTTTCTAGGGCTATGTTTATCTCACATGTATGAAGGATAGTGATTGTGGAGTGTGTGTCCTACTTCTGCTTCATTTCCCACCATGATAGTGGATGTTTATATGGCACGGTTTTTTAATGTTGTTTTATGGAAAGTATCATTCTTATTGTAATCTTTTCTCTTAATACCCATTTGGGTGGTCCTTACTTTTTCTATGGAAAGCCTTTTATTTTGATGTCCCTTATTCATTATAAATTTCTCAATTTCCTATTTAGTAGGCACATACCAGCCTATGATGATGTCTTCTATTTTCTCTTCTTTCTGGGGTATGCTTCCAACCCTAGGTGGAGGACTTGGATGACAAGGCATGTTGACCTGGACTTAGATTGTGAAGTTAAAGCTTGGAGACAAATCTTGATGTGGTTTAGATTTCCTCTACATGGATCCTTATGATGTAATTTTAATATGTTCCCCCTGTTTATAATTGAATATAGTCATGTTATTATTCCGCTACTACACTTTGGTTGTTTTGAATACCATATATAAGATTTGAAAATTTTACACCAACTCCAAGCATACCTTTGAAGTGTGTTTATACTGGAGGTTCTATTGTTCAAATTTTTAGTAAGGTGGTGATTTCACTTCTTTACAACATGGTATCAGAGCCCATGGTGGTTGCAATCTGACTATTTCAGTTTTGTCTCCCTAGTTAGACCCTTGACTTAAGATAGTTACCTATAAGTGAGATGTTCACCCTTTGATCTATGATGAGATGATGAGTATATCTTGATGCAATGAGGTTTGATTTGAGAATTAGATTAGTTTATGTGGAAGTAGTAGGATAAAGAGACATTACTATGGATAAATTGTGACTTGGTTTATCACATTGATTTTGATACCATCTTTTTTATCTCCAATGTTTCTTATCGACAAGAATTATTTTAATCATACTACTATATGTACAAAAATTTTCTCGGCTTTATCGATGTTTTCTTGAACTAAGTCACAATGATGAGAAACCCTAGAATTAGTTGATTAGAATCTAACCCTAGTTTTTGTGAGTAGGTTTGATATAAAGGTGTAGTTGACCTACCCTATGACTTATGGATGTTCATATAGGGTTGATAGGTTAGAGACACAAGGACCTAAAACTCAACCCTAAGTTGGTTCTGACTTTTAGATGGATACATGGATAACATAAATCCCTAAAACCTTCACAACTAAGAGATGTGGGTAGCTCCAAAAAGTTGTTTAATTTGACTTCATAGGTTGAACCCTGACGCAATTTTACTATGTGCTTAAACGCAAGAGAATGTGTCGAAGTAATACAGGCCTTTGTGAGGCTCGAGTCGAACACAGGGATACTTGGAATTGTTGGTGAATCCTACTAGCTAGTCGCGATCAGCTAAGCCGATTAACAAGTTAAGAGTTGTTGTTAAAATTAAAAGAAGAATAAAAAGAAAACAAAACAAGCAATCGATTAAATGTTGGTTTAATCAATTCAAAAGGGTATCTATAGGATTGCAGTTTCACCGCGGGTTTTCATTGTATTAGATTTTATATAATGCCTCAATTTTATCTCTCTATCCGGGTAGTGGCCTGAAAACAGAATTGTCCACTGTCGTGGTGCAATTCACTACCTAGATCTAGGTCGGTTCCACCTTTGTAGTAACCTATACCCTAGACTAGGTGCATTATGAATGATCTCTCAGTATCCACCATTAATTTTACACCACCTTGGTCAAGAGATTTATCGATTAATGTAGATTTCGTCTCTTTTCAGCCGTTAATCCTTCTTTCAAAGTGATTAAGGGAATTAGGTTATTATTATGGTGATCAAGCATAACAATATATGGAGAAAATGAAACTATACCACGGATTTAAGAGATGAAATATGAATTACTATTGTAAAATCGTCATACAATGAATCCCCGGGCTACTCCCGGTCCTAAAGATGAAGGGGATTAGCCCCGCATGTTCATCTCACACAAGTACATGGTAGAAATAGGGGAAAACATGTGAAAAACGTAGAATGAAAGGGAAAACCCCTAAACGGAGAAGAATCGGTTGATCCTCAGTGTAGAATGTGTGCTCTACCGCCTCTCGGTGGTGGAATCCGTCTCCTTCGGCCTCCGGATCAACAAGTATGAGCTTCTAGCCTCCGTTCTCCTCTCTACCGCTCCTCAGTACTCGTGTAATGGCTAATCCGATCCCTTTGGCCTGGGCAGCCGTCATTAGGTTTAATTCCCTCATTAGGTTGCTAATTAACCACGGCCGTTCGATTAGGATCAATCTGAATCAAACGCATATCTGACGGTGTCGATACCATCGACGCGGGTCGATGGTATCGACCCAGTGTGGTAGCCGCAACCCTTCTTTCTTTTCGTCCGAGTGCCTGATGTAGTCTCGATACCATCGACGCGGGTCGATGGTATCGACTACCCTGTAGCGACAATTTTGTCGTTTTGTGTCGCTGTATCCTCCATGCGTCGATGGTATCGACTTGGGGTCGATACTATCGACTGCTTCTTCGCCAACAACCTGAAGGTGACTCGATACCATCGACATCCCTGTCGATAGTATCGACACTTTGCTGCTCCTTTCGGCTGGCAACCTGTGATCAAGTCGATGGTATCGACGGAAGAAAATACTCGTTTGTCCTGAAATTCAAACACAAGATCACATAAATTCACACAAATAATAATATTTTGACAATTAATGCTCAAAACGATGAAATAAAAGGGGATTTGACATAAAGTAGTAGCAAAGACCAAAGTGGATGAATTATGCAACATTAACCATAAAAATGACTAATAAAAACATAAAACACATATCAAACAGGTCTATAAATGCGACTCAAAATCCATCTTCATCATCTCAGCCTACTCCGCCGCCACCACAGCCCTCGCAGCCAAGCGAGGATGCCTATTCCATGCAAGGCATGTACACTATGTTGCAAGATATCCACCAGACACAGCAGCAGCATATGGCAATGTATGTCGGTATTCAAGACACTATGAACTGGATACTGGACAACCAAAGGGCGATGTTCGAGAATGAACGTCTTCTCCTCGACAACCAACAACAGATACATAATCGGTTGCAATGGATGGAGATGCAGCAGGAGCCCTTCTACGACCATTATTGGAGCCAGAGTTACTTTGGAGGTTATCCACAACCTCCACCTAGGGCCCAGTTTGATCCAAGCTTCCACGGGGAGTATCCTTCTTAGGACCCTACGGCTCCGCAGTACCCGCCTCCACCACCACATGAGTGATCCGATATCACTGTTCCAATCTTTAAGTTCGCATCAAAATCCCCTAAGCTTGAACGTTGCTCGCCCTCGAGCAACTAATCCTTAGAATAGAATTGCCAATGTCAACTGAAAAACAACACACCACAACCAACGTCCCATATGACTCCCACCGGACGTTCACATACCGACCCTCTCTAACCACGGAAGGGTAATTACCCCGAAGGCGACAGTAATCATTCATAAAAGAAATTGACCTCAAAACTGATGAACACTATCACATAAGGCAGTTAACATAATAAAACTCGCCGGTTCAGACTTGGTGCATCTTGTGATCGCCTATACTATGTTGCTCGCCCTAACTACCATCTACATGGAAGCAGTTCTCCTGATATTCATTAGTGAGGAGAAATTCACGGTGGCCTACCAATCCGAGCAACGGGTGGATGAACATGGGTGGATCATGGAAGCAAGTGGAAGTATTGTACTGTTTCAACATGCATAATACAAAAATGTCCTACATGATGCAAATGCACATGAAAAATGCCCTAATGCCTAGAATTGAATGGAATGATGCATGCACTAACCATCCGTCTCAAAATGAGATGGATATCTAGTTAAGCTACATAATGTACTCAATTATCATGAAATGCAGGTGATATTATGTTCCTTTCTCCTTATTCTACTTTCTTCTAATTAACTCTTTTTTTTCATTGTGCAGATTTTTCTCTTTTTTTTCATTTTCCAGCCCTTATATCCCTAATTGATAAAGAATATTTTATTGGGCTTATTTTTCTTCATACTCAGAAATTTGCACTATTTAGAAGATATGGAACAATTTAATTCACCATTGGAGGAAAATTGAGATACATGATATACTTTATGCATGAAATTATGAATGCAACTACATGGCATGCACCTAAGGGTAATGTGCATGTATCACTATTCTAAATTTTTTTTTCTTTCTTTTTATGCAGAACGTATAGACAATTGCAATGCAAGTCCTATCTAGATGCTATGCAATAAAAAAGAGTTAAAACTGTACTCTACTTCCAATTCTTGGGTGGATTATGGAAACAATGAAGTGGAACGATCACAATACTAGATGACTGAACCTTAGAAAGATATTATGCGTCCCTCCTTACTGACTTGTGTAGTAGTTTAGGGGTTTCTCTCTCTTACATCCAATTAGAGTCTCATTACCATTTGGTCAGTTTAGGCTCAAACAACCATTTCCGTCCACTTTCATGAATCATTAGGAGTCTAGTTGTGAATTTTTTTTTTAAAGTTGACAAAACCAAACATTTTCATAGGATATGTGCCCAAGGTTAAATAAGACAAGCTTTCCAAACACACAAAAATTTAAACTTCCCTTGATTTTCCCATGCACTATTGATGAGATGACACAACTTTATGACATCCACGATTACACTAGATAGCATGTGGATCCTACAAAAGCTAAAATTGTAAGAAACAAATAACAAGAACAAAAGCAATACTGCTAAAAACTAAAAACAATACAAGATAAAGCTGTTCCAACTACCCCCCTAAGCTTGAATTCGACTATGGCCTCATAGTCAAAAATAGCCAAAGTGCACATATTAGCCGTGGCCACCTCCAAAAGTTTTGGGTGGCCACATCTATACCTCCCCGCTTCACTCCATCCACCATATGACCTATCTATACCAAGGGCAAAGAAAAAGAAAAAGAAAAGCAAAAATAAAATAAAAGGATGCTCCTCTTTAAGAGCATTCAAATAAAGAAAAGAAGAGTGTGTAAAAGCACTCCAAATCTTACCGCAACCCTTTCTTCTTCTTTTATACCCATTGAGCTAGAAAACATCAAATCTAGCTCATTTTACCCTTTCTACAGCCAAGTGGATCATCTAGTGTGGTTTGAAGTATAAGACCGAATGCATGAAAGTGAAACAACACTCCTAGTCGCCTGTGATTAACATCAACATGAAACGGTTTACCCGGAATGACATAAAGGACATATGGACAAATTGTGTTTCTATGATTTATATTTGAAGTTTGTATGCTCAGTGCTCAGTTCATGATTGGGTTGTGAAAGAAGGAGAGGAGAGATGTGAGACACATGCACTTAGTCATTTCCAAGACCATATATATTCAATAATCTTCTGCTGCTTTGCATTTGTCATTTGTTTTTGTTGAAAAGAACGAAAAAGAGAGATTAAGTTGGAGCATACTTGAGGACAAGTATGTTTTAAGTTTGGGGTGGTGATGCAACCCTATTTTAGGGCTCCATCCTGTGCCATTTTGTATATAAGTTGCATCTAAACATGTTAGATTACAAGTATTTTCCCCCAATTTGATTATCATTACAAATACGCTTATGGATGTTCTTTGCGCTGTTTTTCAGGTACTTGGACCACAATGGATGGACGAGTGTGATGGAGGGACCCAAAGGAGGCCCCAAAGCTCCCCCAACCTACCTTAGTGGCCAAGGATCGTCTCCAAGCAAAAACATCCAAGAATTATGAAGTTTGAAGCCATGCTATCACTAGAAGACCCCAGCACGGCCGTGGTGCCATGGAACGGCCGTGCTGGCAATTGAGCAGAATTACAGGTTGATCGACAAAGTTTGGAAGTTCAAGCAAGTCAATCACCACGGCCGTGTTGACCAGCACGGTCGTGCTACGAAGACCACACCACGGCCGTGCTGACCAAAACGGCCTTGCTGGATGAAGATGGAACGGGCGTGCTGCTCAGAATGACCTCCTCCCAACTCCGTCACCACGGCCGTGCTACCCAGCACGACCGTTCTACCTAGTACCCAACACGGCCGTGCTGCCCAGCACGGCCGTGCCACCAACCTTCATTTTCACCCACCAACCTGTTAAATTAACACTTAGCCAACACGGACGTTCCCCTCCACCACGACCTTGCTCACTCCTACCCAAGACGGCCGTGCTAGCCAGAACGGTCGTGCTACCACCCCAAAACCTATACAACTTTCACTGATTTTCCTATTATATCCCCACTTAGACCTAGCCCCTATATAAGCACTAGTTGCTTCTAGGGCTCGGGGGAGAGCACTCCTAGCCGACCCTAGCTGCTGCCATTGCATCCTTTGCTCCAATCCACCCATTTCCTTGCAATCTACCCCATTTCCATCCATTTTCCACTCTTTTCCACCATAGAAACCTAGTTTCTCTAGGTTTCTATCCATCCATTGTGCCATTTTCATGCACCCCTGCACCTTTGGAGGAGGGAGGTCATCCTGAGCTGCTTGGAGGTGAAGAAGGAGGCCACTACATCGAGCTTCATGGAGTTTTCCCTTCTTCTACCCCTTTCTTTTCCTGTTTTCATGATCATGTATAGCTAAGCCCCCTTGTGGTGGGCTGTTTGGGATTAAAATGTTACTTTGATACCATGTTGGGGGATAAATTCTTGTAATGAACTCAATTCATATTTATGATAATTACTTCTTGCTTCCATCTCTTTTCCAATCTTATTGCATGTGGTTTGTGCTTCTTGTATGAATTGCTTGTCTTGAGGTTTTTGATGACACTTCATTTCTAGGAGGAATTGGAGTGTACGTGGCAATCTTAGGAATGGATCCTAGGTCCAATTAGTGGATCTCTAGCTAGCCCCCTTTGTTCCTACATACACATCCCTCCCCTATAAATGAGTGTGAGATTTAAGTGGCTAGTGTAAGTGAGAGTGGTGCAATTGCTTAGGGCCTTCTAAAGGCTAGAATGGCTAGTGGCATGAGGTTAAATCCCTCATCTCCACTCCCATCTCTACCCTCAACCCTCAATTGTCCACTATCACTTACCCTAGAAACCTAGATTTGGCCAATCTCACTAGAACTACACCTAACCCTAGTCTTCTACTAGTAGTATAGGGTATGTTCTAATGGCATTGCCCTTGTTGTTTGGTTTGGTAATCTAGATATGAATTGAGCACCATGCATGTTTAATGAACTCCCCCAACTAAAATCGAAGTGACATTTCCCAAACAGCCCACCCACCTTAATCACCTTGCTTAAAACCCTAATCGCTTCATTTTCTTGTTAATGCTAGCTTAGTTCAATTGCTTTAGTCTAACTTAGTCAATTGCCTCATTTTGTTAGCTAGTGTTAATTTAGATCTTTCATCTTGCTTAGTGGTTAACTTAGGCTCTAAATTGTTACTTGCTTGCTTAGTTTGGTATAATTCATTCTTGCTCTTGGTTAGATAGCTCGTTAACTTAGATTGCTCACTTAGCATGTTGATAATTTAGCTTTCATCTCGCATTTCTTAACTGCTCTATTAGTTAATCAATCAACAATCAACCTTAAAACCCTAAAAACCCTACTCTTCGCACTAGGAACGTAGCTCATGCCATCTAACTCTAGTGCCCCCTTTATCCTCGCAGATCGACCCCGTACTTGCCACCTCACCTATACTACGACACGACCCCGTGCACTTGCGGGTGTAATGTCTTAGTAGAAGTAGGTAGTTAGTGTGTGACCATACAAATTTCGAAAGCAAAGATCCCATCTCATCCCGTGCCTCCCGACCTTGTGGATTGCACTTGTTGCAAGCCTCTAGCGGGAGCGCACCAGTAACCGAGAGCATCCTGGACGTGTTAGGGTTGCAGGCGCTGGTGTGGGCATGAAAGCTTTTTTTGGGCCATCCCAGTGCAAACATGTCCCAAAAGCGGGACTTTCACAAGAGGAGGTAACATATTCTTTCTTTATAATGTTACTGTAAAAGAGAATTCAATAATTAGAAGCTAACGTTTCTTTTATCCATGTATAGGTAGATAAGCTAGTTGATAGGAAACTAGAAGAAGCAATGAAAAAGTGGCAGACATCTCAGACTGCCACTTACCAGATAGTACCTACTGCAGGCTCTACTCCTCCTACTCCTACTGCAGAGGTTGCGAGTAATCCTGTAGAACCACCACCTAGCACATCCGCTGTAAGTATTTTAATGACATAGTAACTAGTTTTTTAATTCAAGATGATATGTATATATGAAATTGTAGTCGTTTCAAAAAATGATGATATGTATATATGTATATAACATTCTTTACACAAAAATTTGTAGGGGTTGAAGCCATGCCGTCTAAAAAGTAAAGAATTTGTCGTTGCAAAGGCGTCGACTTACCCATCCCTACCAGGGGAAACGTGTCACGGGTCTCCAGTACCAGCTGGTTGGATTCGTGTGAGCCCGATACATATATTCTCCTAGTGGATGGATCTTCCGTTGCCATATGCCCACCCAGATTGTGAAACGCTTGGTGAGGTAGTAGGCGGAGTGATATTGTGGCTAAAAGTAGATGTCCTCTTTACTGAAAAGGTATGGTAAATTTACATTACGTTCAATTGTTAGTGTGTGTATATGATGGCAGTTGATCTGAAATTATATATATATATATATACAGGTTAAAAAGAAGACACCCACAACATCTAGGCCTCCACTTCCACCTCCTACATTACCTAGTTGGGTTCCACAGGACCTACCTGTCCCGTTAGGTCCTAACTGTAGGGGTATGGCAATATGGTTAGGCGAACATGATATAAACTCCCCTATAACTGTTTCTTCCGATTCAGATTCTACAGGTCAGTCATACGAAACAAAACTATTTATACAAGATATTTTGGAGTTGTTTCAATATGATTGGCTAAATACATCTGTGATAGAGCTATGGATAAGGTGAGATATTCTTTATACATCCATATACCTTGTGTATGATCTGGTGATCTGGTTTCTTATTTATTAATGCATGCGTAATTAATACATATTTTGTAGCTACTTAGACAACATATGTGTAGATTTTGGATTCGAACATGTAGGGTTTTTGATTCCATCTTTGATTAGTCTAGTAGCTAAAGACCCTACGTCAGTTCAACAATACTGTTGTGAGGCTTTTTCAAATTTTGCTGTAAATAAGAAGACGGTGATAATGGCTCCATTCAATGTAGAGTAAGTTTACTTTGCTTATTATAATTTGGACTTAAGAAAATTATATTTTTATTGTGGATTTTGAGTTATTAATTTTTAACTTTTTTACCTCTAGGGGTAGGCATTGGGAGTTATTGGTTATTGCCCCCGAGACGTTCACTGTGTGTTATCTAGATCCTAAGGGGAGTAAATTGAATACAAGATTTGGTCACATAATGAAAATAACATTATTCCGGTGAGAAATATTTCATTTTTATATCCGTTAACATATGTTATTACATTACTATTTAATTGCAATGTTCTGTGTTACATTAACATGTAGGGGTTTTGAGGAGTTCAAAAAGGCTGGAGGAAAGGTCCCCACGAAAAAGAACCAGCCAATAATTTGGAAGAACGTGAAAGTAAGTTCCCGACTACAATATATGTATATATTATTTATGTGAACAATGCTTAATTAGTTGTATTTTTAATATTTTGTATGTTTGAATTTATAGTGTGCTTCACAAGACAACGGATGGGCATGTGGATACTATGTCATGCGATATATGCACATGATTATCAAACATGCCGCACTGGATATCGAGTGTATTACTCAGGTATTATATAGTCTCATTAGATAATATGATCGAAATATATCAATCTTATTTATAGCTCATTAATTATATATATACATCATTCTCTTTACTGGTGTTTAAAGCTGACCCCATTACAGGAGAGGCCTTACCAGATGAAAATGCTCCCTATACGATGGGAGAATTAAATGAAGTAAGAGAAGAATGGACAACAGCCATACAAATAGTGGGGGCTTTAAAATATAATTGGGATCCTGATAGCGAATAATGACTAAACAATGATATTTTGTAAATGAATAATGACTAAATAATGACTAAACAATGATATTTCTACATGTCTGGATGTTTCTACATGTGTCTGAGTGAAAATGAATGAAAGTGTTGGTTGCTATATGAATGTTTCTACATGTGTGAATGTGAATGAATGGAGCTACATATTGCTAGCTACATGAATGTTTCTAAATGTGTGAAAATAAAATGGAACTGCAGGTTGCATTGCTAAATGCATGTGTGGATATTTTTGTTGTTAATTTTGCAGGTTTATGGCCTGTTGTCGGCTGATATCAATGGATGTCGTAAAACCTGCAGTTCATAAACTGAACTGAATAGGTTTTTCATCCTGCGACCTGCCACAGCAGGTCTGCAGACTGATAGAAAAAAAAAACCAAACAATAGGCGTCGGTTATTTGTAAACAACCGACACACAATGTTATAGTGTCGGTTTTATATAAATAACCGACTTCTATTTCCTGTGGCGCGAAGATATATGGCGTCGGTTATTTGTAAAAAACTGACATTGATAGTGCCCAAGATGGCGCCCTTTCTGTGGCGCGAAGGGTTTGTGCGTCGGTTTCTTATCTAATAACCGACGCCTATAGTCAACATGATGGCGCGTTTTCGGTGGCGCGCGAAGAGTTTGGGCGTCGGTTTTGGAACCGACGCCTAATGGGTGAGATTTTAGTGTCGCCCACATAAGTGTCGCTTAAAAACCGACACTAAATGCTTTAAATAACCGACACTAAAGGTAGGTTATGTAGTAGTGAATCATGTGTGTGGTACCTTAAAATACAGATACTATATTTTTTTCATATTATCTTTTTTTTGAAAGTATGTCAACACTAGTTTTATCATAAACTATTTTTTTACAAGGAGTCTAATATTTTTTATTTTATCAAAAAATACACTCCGGATTAAAAATTATAGACAAAAATATTTCATCTCTCTTCTACTTCTCTCATCTTTATTGCTTTAATTGCTGCTAGCTGTACGGAACAAATTGTACATTCTTATTCTCAAAATTAGAGTAGGGGGGCAGATGTATAAGTAACTATGTCTAGAATTTTTTTAAATCTAACAGATTAGCGAAGCTGATGAGAGATATCCAATCTTCAATATAGCAGACTAAACAACACGTTTCCACTGATTTACTCTTTTGATTCCATGCTTTTATTGCCACTTACAAGTTTACTGATGTGTATTGCTTAATTAGCCCATAATATTCGCAAAATTTCTCACTTATATTGGCGATGAATAATAGTCAACACGGTGATCAGGAATCTAGCAGATGGCACGGCATACAATTTGACCTTAACCTCCCTACCCGAGGGTTTTAGTTTTCCGTAAAATGTGAAATCCCTGGCTCTCTTGCTCTTTGCTCACAGATCATCGGTATTAGTTTTCCATAAAATGTGAAATCCTTGGCTCTCTTGCTCTTTGCTCGCAGATCATCGGTATTTATCGGTGAGTACCCCCATGCCTAAACAATGTACTCCCTCTGGGGCTGTATGGGCTATGGGCTGACATGAGCGGAGCAACGACCCATACCCATGATCAATTGGGGGACGCTACAGTAGTGTTAGGCGAAAGCTTTACATATACGGAAACTGCTTTAAAGCAGCGGTTTTGGTTTGATTTCGGCTGTTGACACGTAGCGGGAACTGCTTTAAAGCTTTACATTTCGTTGTATAGGTGAGATACACGACTGCGGCCTCCCTTTGTAGCCACTGGGGAGGATCGCAGTGGATTGCAGTATTTCTGGAACTTGCTAGAAGAACTAGTGAGCTACAACACTAGTATCATGCGTACAGAGACGCCATCACCAATTACACCCCATACTGAGCTCTGAGTGTAAGCTAAGGGACCTGTGATATCTTCAAACTAGCCAACACCCGGAGTCCTGCCGTTGAGAGGTGCTGATGGATGGCGGTCTTAGCTTGTGTATCTGAAACAGGAAACAGGCACTATTGCCGTATACTGACAACGAGCAAGCAAGCTTCAATAATAATAAGATATGTAGGAAATACATTCGGACCAGTCGGCCGGTCGCTGAGGCCAATGGCGAGGCCTCACTGAATTTGCATAGAGTATCGGCATGTTTGGACTTGTAACCCATGTTTATTCTAACACCAAGTTTTAAACATAGAATATAGTATACCTTAGACCACAGTCGTGACTGAGAGCAGCAGATGATCACTCCTATCAGGTGAAGCATTTCCAGTATTGTCCCTAAATGCCCACTAGTAATCACATATAGGTGCTACTACTATTGGCCAGATTCAGCCAAGGGCGGAGTCATGATTTCAATATTGGGATGGTCTACTACACGACATTCTAAAAAAAAATAAGAACCATGTTTTTTTGATAAAAAATTTATTCATAAACTAAAAAGTCCGAGATCACATCCACGAAATCAGATAAATAGGGTAGAGTGTTAATATGGTAAACAAAGATAAGATGAAAACACTACTAATAACTTGTACACGAGGCACCCCATAACCGGCATCTATCATCTAGAATGGGTGTGAAACATCTCATTGCCGATATGAGCTCAAATCATAAGTCAGTATGTTATTGTTTATCCAGAATGTGCTCCATTAAGTAGTTCCCTTGGCAAAGATCTACATCTCTAAACTGAAGCATATGTGTGGCTTTAGCCTTCCTGATGGTGGCTCTGATACACACGTCAGCTATCTGATTGCATGATATCATTATGTGTCGATAATATATTTGTCAATTAAAGATAAGTTGTCTTTATTTCTGAAGATTTTGCAGTTTCATTCCTTCCATATAGACCACCTAATTGATGTTGTTAATATATCAAGTTTTGTGATATGGGTGGATAAGGGTTTGGCTTTATTACTCAAACTTATGGTGTCCCTACCAATGTTATGTGTTATAGTAGTGTATAGTAGATGATTTTGTCATATTCTCCTAGTGTATGTGCAGTGGAAAATGATACGTTTATTGTTTCCCATGTCCTCTATGTATAAAATACATATTGTAGGTCCTTGGAATCCTCTTTTCCACCGACTAGAATTTCATTGTCTCCTATAAGCCAAATGAAAATGATACGCTAAGTAGGACATTTGATTTTCCATATCTTTTTTTTCAATATGTTGTTGATACCAAAGTTGTTGAGGAAACTATACAAGGATTTCGGCATGTATGACTTCCCCTATTTGTACTATATATGATTTTGCATATCATTTTCGAGTATGTGGTTAATTTCTTGTAGGTCTTCTCTGAAAAACAACTCATTCAGAAATATGATGAATTTGTATCTTCTATTAAACTTGAGGAGGTTTGAATCTTGTTCCATGGAAAGTAATAATGTGGAAATGAAACATGTTAAATTATAGCCTACATGCCATTGTATGGTAGGTCATTATATGTTCAAATTCATGAAAAAATCATACATAGTGTTTCATGATATACTCAAAAGTGAAAATGAAATACTATCCATTTAATTATAAAGTAATTATGTGATGACCGAGAAAAGTAGGTGTATCATGTTGCATTTGGAACAAAATAAGCAAGGTTCTTTTTTAAGATATTTATATGCATTTGTTTTCCAATAAAATTACATTTAACAATGGCTATCTCTTGTGAAAGCTTTTTCTTTAGGTTGTTTGAAAATTTAAGATTTTAAAATATAAAATATATTCCAAATATTTTTTCTATGAAAGTCGCATCTGATAATTTGAGAAATTATTTCTAGATATTTTCTAAAGATAATGTAAAATTTCACCTTTCAATTATGAAAGATATAAATTAATAAAGAAAATTTAAAAGAAAAAATAACTACATACTTCAATAAATCATGTAGATAATTTACTAAGCTATTTAATATTCCTTCATGACTGTATGACCTTATATCTAACATTAGGTATTGACAAATAATTTGTGTTCCATATAAACTAAACATGATATCTCAACAAATTAGATATTCAACAACTAAAAATTTATCAAAAAACTAAAAAATGGTGCTCACATTTCAATTCAAATAAATGTTACTGCTAGTTCCTACTAAATTTTTTGTTTTAAGACCCTTTTATTTAGCACTAGTGTCATTTCTTGTTTAAATTATCAAGATAAATACAAATCTTATTCTTAAGATTTTGTGTTTAAGGAGTTTTCTATACTTCCCAAAAAATGAGTTAACGCTGAGATTATGACAACAATACCATAAGAAAACCTATAAATAAAAGGATAAAGTGTTCTCTAGTATCTTCTTATGGTTTTAATTAATCTTTTATTTCTTAGCTTTGTATGTGATTAAAATTTACTAGAAAAACAAGAGAAAATGTTATCCTTCTAATAAATTACAAGGAATTGCGTCAAGTTGTAGGGGCTTGTGCCAAGATGTAGGGATTTGTGCTAACTTGTGGAAACTTATTAATATTGTCTATGTAATATAGGCTTATGTTGAGTTTTCAAATTTATTTAAAGTTTCTACGTAATTCAAGGAGTTGTGCTAGATACAAGAATTATTAACCTGTTTATGTAATACAAGGAGTTGTGCCAAATTATCTTTGGTGCATAGAGATTCTTATTTAGCTTAGCGATTATTTATTAGTAATATTCAACCATTCAGATCATGTAAATGATCAACAAACACAAAAAGGTAGCTCTAAAAATTTTTAGCATTCGAAGAATCGACCATAATTACCAAAATAGTGAGTTGCTGCTAAGATTATGACTACAATAAAGTAAGACAAGTGGTACATCAAAAATAAAAAGCTCTATAATATCTTCATATGGTTTAACTTAATTTATTTTTCTTTATATTTAGGTTGATTCAAATTTGTTACAAAAATTGAAGTATTATCATATCTTCTATTGAATTAGAAGGAGTTGTCTCAATATATAAGGATTTGTTCCAAGTTGCAGGGAGTTGTTCTAAGTTGTAGGGACTCATTCACTTCTACATATTACATGTGTATGATAAATTATGTCAAGACTTTACACATTTACTATGTAGTACTAGGACTTGTGTCAAGTTACATGGATTTATTCATATTAACCATGTAATAATGGGAATTATGTCTAATTGTCTTTGGCACTTACAAAATTCACTCTAAGTACCATACCAAAAGAGTTTGATACTATCATTAATAGTATGATTTATGAATTAATTAAAAAATTATGTTCCCGACTAATATTATACTATAATAAAATAAGAGAAGTGGTAAAAAAGAAACATAAAGAGTTCTTCAATACCTTCATATAGTTTGTATTAATCAATTTTCCATAGATTCATGATTGATTCAACTTTACAATAAAATAGATGCGTCATCATACTTTCATAGGGAGTTGTGTCATGATGTAGAAACTTGCACCTATTGTAGGGACTTCTTCTAAGTTGTAGGGAATTGTTCATATTTCCTAGGTAATATATGGTTATGTTGAGTTGTAGGACTTGTTCATTATTTCTACATAATGCAAGCTGTTGTGCTAAGTTATATATGCTTTGCACACTTTCTACATAATACAAGGAGTTGTGCCAAATCAGCTTTGGCATGTAGAGCATTTTATTTTGCTTATGGGTTGTTTAAAATATATTACTAAATCGGTTGGATTGTTCATATTATCAACAGACACAAGTGGTCTCTCTCAAAGACTTTGGCCATTAAAGAATTGACTATAATTACATAAACAATGAGTTACTACTAATATTATGACTATAATAAAATAATAGATCCACAAAGTAAATAAAGATCTATTGGTGGTATATCTTAATCTACTTTTTTTCAAGCTTGATTCAAAATTATTATAAAAAATTAAGAAGTATCATCATATTTTCTACTAATTTAAAAGGAGTTGTGTCAAGTTGCAAGAACTTGTTCCGAGTTGTAGGGACTCATTCACCTCTACATAATACATATTTATACCAAATTATAAGACTTATCACATTTTTTGTGTAATACTATGAGTTATGTCAAGTTACATGGACTTGTTTACATTTTTTACATAGTACATGGAGTTGTGTCAAATTGTCTTTGGCACATATGAAATTCTCTCTAAGTACCACATAACAGGATTCTAATAGTGTCATAAAAGCAAGTATCGAACCAGGATGCTAGCATACCAACTGACGTGAACGCACAACTAAGCCATAAATTGTTTCACACATAATGTGAGTGTGAACCATTATATATTGAGATCAAATCCATATATATGTTAGGTATTAAAAATTAAGAGGTGTGTGTGTTTCTGTGGAGGGGGTGCTCTCTCCCATTTCGGTCCACCATTCAAGTCATAATGTATGTTTAAAAATAGAACTTTATATGTATACTATGTAAAGAGGGATGTTATAGTCTACCATTATCCTCCTTCAAGTTGGTGTCCACCCTTAAAAATGGGAGGCAAGTGAACATTTGCTGATAAGAAATAGAAGAAGGTATACTGGCCATATATACACAACTCAAAATTCGGGAATTGTATTCAATGATCGCTCCATTTTCAGTAGAAAATAAAATAACGACTTTTACTAAAACAGATTGAAGTTAAATCTAATTGTTCATCATACTAGATCGAGTGTGATAGTGTATATAGGTAATACACGGTTCCATAGGTCTTATTCTCAATCATTTGTGAGACTGGTATCTAGTAGATTGATGCTTGTGCATGTGTATCCACACTCATCCAACATTTTCTATGATTTTGTGAGATACACAATTCATGTGGAATATAGCACATATATATATTTTTATGTGTCTCCTATTATGTTGAAGGTATATACAATCTGATGAATATAAGAGAATTTATCATGTTCATACATACTCTAGTAAATAGTGATATATTTACTTACTCAAAAATAATAGATGCCTAGGAGAGTCTTAAAAGGGAAAAAGACTATGTGGGAGCCCTTCTTCCTTTTGTTTTCATTTCGCGGCCATGCTCCTCTATATCTTACATTTACTTTATTGGTTTACATATTTTTTTTTATGCCATCGAATTTCATGAAGTAAATATAGATGTTGTTGATCATCATATAATGCCCCTTCAAAATCATCACACTATAATTTATAACACTAAGCAGAAGTTTAGTAAGAATGAGATATAATCATAAAGTCAACATGTAAGTTTTAATATGTAAAGCAGGTCTCAACCATAATTGGTGGCCATTTCATCACATGATAAGATGTCATAATCCTAAGGTGCTAATAAATTTGTATCTTATATATATATATATATATATATATAGAGAGAGAGAGAGAGAGAGAGAGAGAGAGAGAGAGAGATAGAGAGAGAGAGAGAGAGTCAGGCTAGAATACACTTGAGTGTACAAATTGCACGAATACACTCAAGTGTGTTTGCATATCAAGACTATTTTTTGTAAAATGTAAAACATTGATCTTCACTTTCATTCTATAACTAGGCTACATACAAATTTTGAGCCCATTTGGATGAATGTAAGTCACTCATCCAAGGGCAAAAAAATTAATGCACGAAATTAATTTGAAATATATAATTTTTGTGGTCTTTATAACATGACCTATTAATCTCCAAATGTTCTCAAATTTTGCATATGAGACATTCACAAGATTTTTAATAAGATCAATGGATTAGATTTTTAAAAGAAAAAAATATTACATCATGAAAAACTACTTGAGCGTATTCTGCTCTGAATACACTCAAGTGTATTCTAGCCCGACTCTCTCTCTCTCTCTCTCTCTCTCTCTATATATATATATATATATATATATATATATATATATATATATATATATATATATATATATATATATATATATATAACATGATTGACCTGAATCAATAGAAATTACATATATCTATGATTTACTGATTGAGAACTTCACATTTGGAAAGAACCCATGAGATGTAGTAGAACACCTATGCTTCTAGGATGTGGAGTCAAGTTATTATTGGATGCAATTGAGGGCATACATGCAATCTATTAATTTCAATAAAAATCTGTAGCATATACCTACAATATATTTACTCGTCACGAATGAATTTTGGATAATACTTGGTTTGGTATTCTTATTAATTGAGATGAGTCTAAAGTTAGATGTGATTGTGTATGTGGTATTATTTCCTAGGTATTTTTTGTGGTTGAACTCTTATATAATATGAGTAAAATGGTGGGTGGATATTTTTCTCATCTACATCAGTGTAGATGAAGAAGGAGAAATGTCAAAATATTGACCTTGGAGTCAAGATACATATACATGAGTAATATTATGTGTCCATAAATGGATTAGGTAGAAGAGATACGACCTCAAACTAATATATAGTTGGAAAGGAATATGATGAGTTGACTTTGTTCATTCATGATACACATATGTAGTTCTTCATATTTTAACTCATGATAAATTCACGTCAATACATTGTGTGCTCTCTTTAATTAAAAGACAAAGCTATGTTCAATGGTGTAGGCATGTGATAAACTAATCATAAATATAGTACAAATTGTGGTGAAGAAGTAGGAAGAAATTATGGTGGTAATGGAAAGGAGAGTGATACACTTGATAAAATGATTGTTGATGATTGGGATAACTTTGAGAAATTAACTCTTATATAAAATATTTTACTACATGATGTTGAGAAACCTTTGTTTATAGATTGTACTAAATTCATGTGTATCATCTAAACATTCATAAGACATAGTGGACAGACAAGAGTTACATGTTTTTTTATGTTTCTATTCAATGGACTTTTAATGAAGGTCATGAACTTCACGTAACTTATTGAACAAAGAGAAGTGCTACATCTTTATGGTTATGAAGTCAAAAAATCTATTTATGAATTCCAAACTATGTGCTTTTAAAAATTAAAGTAAAAATTGATTGGAGTACATAAAGTGTGGGACAACAAGGTTATGTGAAGAGATATTGTGTTGCTAATAAGAATAATAAACATTCTTCCTACCAAGGGGAATAGGGTATTCTTATGCCACCACGATCTCCATGGGATTATCCTATAATGCAAAAGAGATAAAATACTTAGCATGGTATGAGAGGCCAGGGAAAGTCTATTGGGATACAGACGCTCCAGTCCATGCCTAATTGGAATAGGACCTAATTGGAGTTGGTATTATAATTCTAATAGGAGTTGAATCCAAGAGAGAAAAGAAGATGGCTCCTTATGAGCAACATGGAGTTAGACTAGGACTTGGACTGGGAATTGGACAAGTATTCCTAGTTGCAACCACATGCATGGAAGCCTATAAATAGAGGCCGGGAGGCCTTTGAGACATTGCACCTGTTGGTATGTGATCTCACCAGTTGTTGGTTGTTGGTGCCTTATGTGTTAGAAGAACCAAATAATAATAACAACTGGTGGTGCTCTTTTATGGTAAGAGAGAGCCGGTGACTTTGACTTGAAGTGAAGTAGCGGGTGATAGTCAGTGGCACATTGGGTGCACCGACAATGTTGCTCTTTCATAGATGAGAGAAGACCAATGACTATGCCTCAAAGTAGAGTAGCAGTTGGCAGTCGGCAACACAATAATGTTGTATTAACAATGGAGGTGAGTCTGAGTAGAGGAGGATGCACATCAATTGGTGGCACTTTGTTGGTGTGGAGATATCGACATCGACATGGCAGCAGACCCGAGCAGAGGAATACACTCATCAATTAGTAGCTATGATAATGATGACAGATTGTTCGGTTAGTAGAGGGCACACATCCATCGACAACACAAAAGTGGTGCATCAACCACGGTGGCAGATTCCAGCAGTGGAAGACTCACACAGTTGGTGGCATACATTTGGTGACACAACAATGACTACAGTCTGTCCAATCAGCAGGGGGTGAGTATCAACTCTCTTAGACGGAGAGAGTTCTGGCGGTACATTGGAGTTCTAGTTGGAGACATCAGCTACAATGAGTATTGCATATGGTAGCGAGGTAGGTGACCTCATCGGGACAAGAGGCGATCCGGTCAGTGGTCGCTAGGGCTGCGGGAACAAGTAGTCCCCAACAACAGCAATGGTGTCGTGAAGAGAAGAAGTTTAAGGGGAGGGTTTTAGATATTTGGTATAATTCTATTCTTCCTTATCTTTGTTCTCAGGAAGGGGAAGCTTCCCAGATTTAGAGGTGATTAAATATTGGCAGTGTGAGATGTAATTCTGGTTACATAGTGCTTGTTGGCCGGTATTGCCCCATGATTTTTCTCTCCTTGTCATGGGGAGTGTTTTCCACGTTAAATCTTGCGCCTTCATTCTTACAGAGAATCATCACTTGCCCACCAAAATTCCTAACAAATTGTTCATCACATGATAGGATATCAATCATATACGCGTTAATGGAATAAAATCATCCATAACCTCCAGCATGTGGTTAGAATTTAAGGAATGTGAGATTCTCTCATTGATAAGTAGGGTGAATATGTATGTTTCATCAAGAATCCAACATAGTACTTGGCTCGCTATGCTAGTGATATATGATTTGCATGTGTGGCTGTGAATGGAATGTAATTATTTTTATGATCATCATGGAACAGAACAAGTGAAAAATGATATCAATGTTTTCCTTGACAATCTAATGAAGATGAATGTATTTGTGGGAATTTCTTCCTAATAAATTCATATCAATGGGAGTCATTTAATGTTTATAGATTTATATTTTAAATAGTTTATGAGCATCAAGCTTCTGATAATTGTCCAACTTATATAATGAAGGGGTTCAAGCATGTGAAATGATTGTGAGAAATGTTGATTCAAGCATGATATATCATTAATGAAAGATGTGTATATTACTAAGAGATTTACTTCCTGATGCACACTTAGTAAATATAAAGAAAGGTATCAAATGAGAGTGAAATGTTATGAGATCATTATATGCTCGATAAGTGACTAAAAGAGAAAAAAATATTGACAATGTGTTCTGTTTGATAAATAAATATACTTATGAAAAATAATTTGACAAATATATCTTTTCGTTTTGGGATCTCTTATGTTGGAAGCATTTTTAAATAGGTATTTATTGATAACATACATGTTGAGAAAAGTATTCTTGACAAACTCATTAGTACACTCTTGTATTTACTACAACACACTAGAGATAGTGTGTAAGATATTGTGAATTCAGTTCAAATGTTTATGATGAAGTCATATTTAAATAAGAATATGTTTGAAGGTACATATCTACCTCCAACTTGATACACCTTTTTCTAGAGAGGAGAGTAGATTCTTAATTGTGTGTTTGCATAATTTTCATGTTCCTTAATGAAATCACCTAATAATTCTATTTGAGTGTTAAAGAAAGTTTTAAAGTTATATGTTATCCACTAAACTATGTAGCAAGGATTTTTTTTGCCAATTTGCATATGTTTCACAAATAACTTACTATGCTATTTTGTCAATTTGATATGTAATTAACACCTTTCCCTTTTCAATATGATATTTCATATAGTTTTTCATTTAATTGGAGAGTTGGAGATATTAGATATATTATATTATATCATATGTGCCTTTTTGAGTGATACATAGGTTGCATTAAGGATGAAATTTGTAATCATTTAAACTTATGGAGGTTATATTGTTCGTTGTCTTGTGGCTCTAAAGGTAATAAAAATTTGGAGTGATTCTCTATATGGAGATGGAACTATCATCCTTCCAAGTTATTGACACTATGTGACATATGGTGGTGTGGACATGAGGAAACTAGTGGTTTTATAAGACATGGCTTGTGGGAATAAGAGAATTAATGCATTTCATTGAGAATCTAACACTCAATATAATCTTTTTCTGTAATAAAATCTACATCAGACTACAATGCCGATGAAAAGATTTAAAAACAGTGTGTGTAATGCAATTTAAACAAGAAAAAACTAGCTTCAATTCCAACATATACTAAGCATTGTTCTCATGAATTGCAAGTTTTCGTGAAAACCATAGGTGGGACCCATATAATAGAAGAATACATCATAATTGGATTTTCACTCTCAAAGAAACATAAATATGGAAAGAGGTCGTGTAAAATAATGGTGCCACTTTGAAAGTACCTTCTTTGTACTTTTCTATTGCCAAGAACAATCATGCGTAAAGATATACAATGTCAATATCAGTGCACTATAGTCATATGAAATCTTTACTACATTAAATTTAGACATATTGTGTTAGTACGTAATTGGGTTGATATTTAAAGGGAGGTGGATGTGGATGAGTTAAAATTCACATTGATTAGCCAAAGTAGTGCCACCCGAGTGGTAAAGTTGATGTTGTATGACTGAGAGGTCACAAGTTCAAACCCCTGTTGACAGGATGAATGAATCACCAATTATTTAAAAAAGATCCACATTGATTTACTTTTAATAAGATTCATGAGAAAAGATGACCATGGCATTTCAAGCATATTGATGCTTCTATGAATTACAACCACTTTTCTATTTATAAGTGAAAAAAATGTTTAATATCATGTAATGAACAAAGGAGAATGAGTCTCATTAATGATATCCACATATAAATTTTTATAGTTAAGTTATGTAATATACATGTTCAATATGAACTTATTAAGTGTAGATATTGAGTAGTCTACATATTTATGTTGTCTTTGAGAACTTCATCTCACTTAATATGTGAATTTGTTAGGTATTTTAGTTTCTAAGAAAACCGTAGCAGTAATATTCTTTTCCTTCTTTGGTTGCAAATTAAGTTGAGTATTTTTCTCATCTACAACAAAATAGTTGAATAACTTTAGGAGCATGACGTTGTAGTTTCCTTACAACCAAAACAAACATCATATTTACATTAGTGAGTTTAAGTGATCAATCATGAGTTAGGTTGAGAACAAGGAAGTAGAATTACATATATCTTAAAGTATTAGATGAATACAAATAATAAAAATGATGTAATCACTTTATTACTTTATAAAAATTGTAGTTTCAGATAATGAAGGTTATCCTAGACACACAATCAATAACATGAATTATTATTTAATCTCTAATAATTCATGACTGAGAATTTCTCCTCAAAACTTGATATCTTTTATAACATTATTGTATGATGAGTGTTTTATTCTCAAGGAAAATCTTGGAAGATCATTTTCCATGTTGTCTCTGGGTACATATGTTGGTGAGAAATTTGTGCATGCACATTGTTGTAGTTTGAGAAAAATGGATATATGCTTCAAATTTTGTTCAAATTGGAGTATGAATTTCACATTCATGAATGACATGGGTGTTTAGCAACATCTTAGGTTGGAGATACAAGAATCGATGTTGATTCATCTTTTTCCATTACATGTATGTGTGAAAAATAGAGTTTGCAACTTTAAGATATATTTATTGTAGACTTAGATAACCCTATTGGGAATAAGTCCACTAGCTGGTGAGGATTACGGTGAGCCAGTGGTCTTAAGGACCAGAGGCCTCACACTCTATTGGTGATGAAAAGGATAGGTGAAAATGGTAACATATTTCTCACTTAGTTTTAGTAACAAACTAATGTCCAATATATGCAACATGGTAAATCTTGGCATAAGATGGAGAATTGTGGAAAGATCTCCTTTGTAAGCATTACATTGTAAGTTCTATTATTATTTTATTGTCTAGGTTTGTTTATTTTATAATTGCATGGTCTTATACATCAAACATAATTGATGTTCTAATTGAATGAAAGGGGAATTGTGAAATGATCCCAAAAAGGTGTTTTAACATGCAAAGAGTGTTGAAAGACTAGGAGTCAAGAATTTTATACGGATGGAAAGAAAAAATGTATTATGATGAGGAATACAAATTCATCAATTTCAAAAAATATATATTATTTCTAAATTTCACTAAGTTGATAAGTTCAAGATAATGCATGTACCCTAAAGGAATACACCTTAGGCATAAGTTAAATAGGACATTAGGCATCTAAATAGAACCAATTGGGTGGGAGTTTTAGCAAAACCACAATGAGGTATCAATTGAAAATTGATGTGAGAAAACTCAGTGTATAAGTATCTTGAGTTAGTTATGTCATGCAAAAACTTATTTTGACGTTTCATTTCATAGATACAAAACAATGCGACAAATTTGACATCATTTGTCTAAAAAAAATTATAGAAATACTCAACATAAAAATCTACAATATCTGTCTTATGATACATATTAATAAGACAGAGTGTCTTCATGAACTACATATTATAGATGACATGTTGTGTCTATTTTATGATAAAATGTAGGTGGCAAACATCTCTATGATGGTTTTCTATATTACCAATGCAACATATCTATTATTTAATCTGTTGCATTTCACAAACTAAACCTGCAAAAAATTTTAGGTTTATTTCACAACCTGCAAACACCAAATAGAAATGCAAGGCTCTAATTGATACCTACTGGTGCGCTCCCGCCAATGATGTTACACACTACTCAATTGCAGTTTTAAATAGATGCAACCCCGCAGACGAAAGCACACAGTGGATTCACTTTCGAAATTTATTAAACCTAAACTGGCTACCTACGTCTACCAAAACACTACACCCGCAAGCACATGGGGTCATGTCGTAGTATAGGTAAGCGGCAAGTATAGGGTCGATCCACAGGGAAAACAGGGGGTACTAGAGATAGGTTTAGTTTGGCTGGGTTCCTACTGCGGAGACTAGGGTTAAGGGGTTTGAAGGTTGTTTTGATTATTAAACTACTATGAACAAGCGAGGAATTAAAGGCAAGAATGAAATCTATGTTAATCCTAGACTAGATTAAGGCTAAACAGGCAAGAAAGGATTAAGCTAGGTATGAAAGGGCAAATTACACTAAGGCAAGCAAGAGAGAAGCAAAAGAGAAATTAAAGAGCTAAGCTAGCATGAACAAGGCAAGAGCAAGGAAAGAAGCTAACTAAGCAAGAAAAGAACTAATTAAGCTAAGCAAGCACAAAACTAGGGTTTTAAGCAGTAAAGAGAGGTGTGGGCTGTTTAGGGGTATGAACTTATCACTTAACTTGGGGGTGACATAAGAATATTATGATTCCATTTAGATTATCCAAAACAAACAACAAGTTATAGTCTAATGAATTAACCTAAGATACTAACTGGCCATGGATATGCTAGGTTCTGTATAGGGGAACTAGTCCCTAACACCCCCTACTACCCTTACGAGGATCAATTGGGTTAGAGATTAGGTTTGATTCAAGTAGAGTCTAATCAAGTCTAGGTTTCTAGATTATACATTCCTAGGGCAATTAGGGGCCAAGGGTAGTAATGGGGAGGTGAAATTAGGGTTTTGGACCCCAATTCCACCACATTCTAGCCTTGAGAAGGCTCCATTCTAATTGCACTAGAATTATCTAATCTAGCTACTTAGATCTCTCACTTAGGTTTAAGGAGATTTATTAGGATGTAGGAATATGGGAGGAAACCTAGGGATCCAAGAATTGGACCTAGGGGCAAATCCCAAAATTCAAACATATAAGCAATTTGCCTAAATTCCTAGGTGATTTCACACACAAACCAACAAGAAATTCATGGAGAATGAGATAGAAATAGAATATAATCATTAACAAATGGAATTACAATGTTTACATGTCATTTTCCCCCAACATGGTATCAAAGTAACATAATTTCCCCCAAACTGCCCACCCAAGGGGCCTAGCTACTCATAGACATGGAAAATACAAAAAGAAAGGAGAAAGAGGTAGAAGTGGCCATGGAGCTCATTGTAGACGAGGGTCTCCTCCCTCCAACTACTGTAGGAGCGTCCTCCTTCTTCTCCTTGGATGAAATGGTGTGGAATGATGGAGGGAAGCGGATGGAAGGCTTAGATATGGGGGTTATGTGGTGGAAATGGTGAAATGGAGTGGATTTGAGGTGGATATGGAGTGGAATGGAGTGGATGGTGATTTTGGGGAGCTAGGAGGGAGTAGAAGGTAGCTAAGGGTGGCCAGCCTCATGCCCCAACCGCCACCTAGGTATATATAGGTGTGGGGGAAGCACTAGGTCAAGTAGGGATAGGATAGGAAAATCAGTGTAAAAGTATAGTAGGGTAGGTTGGTCACCACGGCCGTGGTGAGGGTAGGATGGAACGGTCATAGATTAGGAACACGAGTGTGGTATGGAAAGGGTGTGGATGTGCTAAGGAATGTGGTGGACACGGCCATGGCGAAGTGTCATAGTCATGGTGGGTGAGTGGCACCACGGTCGTGTAGGATAACACGACCGTTTTAGAGGAGGAGGGCATGGTCATAGAGCAGCAGCATGGGCGAGTTAGTCTTTAGTGGCCACAGTTGTGGCAGACGGCCACGGTCGTGGAAATTTGGGGGTCAACTACCTGTTGGCTCTGTTGTTTTTTCATAATAAACAACACGACTATGGGGGGTTCCCACGGTCGTCTTTCACTCTTCTGACCACGATTGTGAAGATGGCCACGACCATGGTGTCTTCAAAGGGCAACAGTCGTGGTAGACGGCCATAGTTGTGGCGATCTGGGTGCAAATCCCCTATTGTCTCTATTGATCTTTCATAATAAACTCCACGGTCGTGGGGTAGTGCCCACGGTCGTTTTGGGGTATGGATCACTTGATTGTCCTATTACTAAAGATGATGTTGTGATACTGCATGTTGAGTTTGGGATTCCATGTGATCCACCACATATCCCCTTTGTAGGTCCTACAATCCCTATTGTTCTACCTCATGTTCATGCAAGTGCGGAAAAAACTAGTGATCCTCCATTCGTAGAAGCACTAGATGAGCTAACGGAATTGAAAAGGAGGAAAAATCACAATGTTGATATTCTTGAGGTTTTTCGCCAAGTGAAGGTGAACATTCCACTGTTGGATGCTATCAAGCAAATCCCATCATATGCCAAGTTCCTCAAGAACCTATACAATGTGAAAAGAAGGTCAGCGGGGAGGATTCTAAAGAAGGTGAGATGAACTGAACAAGTGAGCTCCATCATATAATACTCACTTCCTATGAAGAGAAAGGACCCAGGAGCCCCACTCATACCTAGTTACATAGGGGGACATCACATAGACATGTCCTTACTTGATTTGGGATCTAGTGTGAATTTGATGCCATACAATGTATATGTTGAGCTGGGCTTAGGAAAGTTGAAGCTAGCACATTGCACTCTCCAGTTGGCAGATAGATCCATAAAAGTGCCTAGGGGTAGAGTGTATGATGTTTTGGTGATGATAGATAAAGAAAAAGGTGTGGTGTTCCCATCGGATTTCATTTTACTTGATATGGAGCTGGAAGATAGGATTTCCATCATATTGGGAAGGTCGTACTTATCTACAGCTGATGCCGACATTCATGTGTGCAGTGGCACTATGACAGTCTCATTCATGGACATCAAGATCAACATCAACATGTACAAGACCTCAACCCAGTGAGTCTGAGATAGGGATATTGGATATGATCACTTCACAACTCCAAATGGGCATTTGAGAGGATGCCAAGGTGAAGAAATTGGTAAGGATTATTGTGATGAAAGGGATGAGGAAAACAGATTGAGTGCAAATGAGGGATGCATGTTTTGCAAGAATGGACACATGAGAATTCCAAATGGGTGAATGAATGAAGAATCACCAATAAGCCTAGCTGAACGCAAGAAACTCAGGGCTTGTGGGAGGCAACCCACCTAGGTTTGGGAATTTTTGACCCAACCTTACATTTTTGATACTTTTGCTTTGTTTTTAAAATTTCCAAGAAACCACACACACACACACTTGTATTTAATAGTTTTTGTGCAGCTTTGATGATGTGGCAGGTGCTAGACACTAGAGAGAGAAGGGATAAAAGTTGAGTCATGGTCATTAAGGTAGATTTGTGGCCAAATGACAAATAAAATTTAAGTTCTTGTTTTTGGTTTGAGAAAACTGAAGAAGTACCACCAAAACGGCCATGGCAAAAGTGTCCAAGCATGACCGTGGCTATCCTCCATGGTCGTGGGTTTTATTGCTTCAACTTGGCCAAGTTACAGGTTGTTTTGGAAGAATGGCCATGGTCGTGGCCACCTGCCACAGCTATGTCAAGAAAGCATAGCCACGACCGTGGGCATCCATCATGGTCGTGGGGTTTATTTCATCAAAGTTACAGAAGATGCCAGGTTGTATTGGCAAGAATGGCCACGACCGTGGGTATTCGCCATGGCCGTGTTGAAGTTGATTGGCCACGACGGTGGCGAGGTCAGACTGGGGTGTTCTTCATCGAAAACATGACTGTGGCACCCACCACGGCCATGCCACCAAGCCATGGCCACGACCGTGGCCACCCACCATGACCGTGGTCGAGCTCGGTTCAGCAAAAAAAAATATATACCTTTTTAACATCCAAACCTGACCCCTACCTTCATTTGTTCATATTCTTCCTCCAGCAAATGGCCGTGGTGGCGCGCAGCTCCCCCGTGCTCCCCCAATCTCCACCTTCGACCACCAAAAACACCCCCGATCGGCCTCCAATTGATCCCAAATCATTCTCCAGCAATCCCCCTTCCATTTCCACCACCCATTCTTTCTCAATCGGCCCTCCATCTCCACCTTCATCTCCAATCCGCCCAACAGCCCCCCCCCCCCCACTAAAGCTCCATATAAACCCTCCATTTTCACCAAAATCCACAAGAAACCCCACATCCACCATCCATTCCACACCCAAATCCATATTTGTATCACCCCCTCCACCAAAATCTGAAATTCACCTCCACTTCCAAACCCAACCATGAAGAAGTTTGGAAAGGCTATCACCAAGGGGGACAATATCATCACCAGAGGAAAGTGGCATTCTAAAAATTCCTCCTCTGATGCTTCCGTGCCCTCCCAAACCCCTTCACCAACCACCTCCGCATACCAATCCCTCCCCCGCTCACAATCGGTGAGCGCATCCCACTCCCACTCATCCGATAGTCATCTCATGACCAACGCCACATACGAGGGGGAAGAAGAAGAAGAGGAGGAGTCTGTGCAAATCGACTTGGACAACATCATAGATGAGGTCAAGACGGTGGCTGCAAAAAGAAGCCAAAGATCTAAAGCAGCACCGTCCTCATCCAAGCTACCACCAAAGCCCACTCCGGGCCACCACTCGACGTCTCATGCGGCGGCAGGGCGTAGTGTGTAGCCGCAACCTTCGCGGAAACTACTTCATGATGAAGAACATTCAGCACACTGGTACAACCTTGACACAAGTTCGGGGTCTCAATCATACAAAATGGAGGGACGAAGATGAAAGTGAGGAGGAAGAGATGGAACTGTGCCCAAGGAAGATGATTTTCTTGAACAATTGGAGGCAGATAGAGTGAAGGCCTTAGGTAAGGCCACAACAGGAGTGTCCTATGGAAGAAAACACAGGCAAAGAAAGATCACTCTCACATACCCGGAATGCATGACATGAAGAGTCATCCCCACTCGATATGGTAGTGAGAAGGTCATTGATGAACTAGGCTTCATGGAGGCGGTGGAAGGAAGTTTAAAGCAAATGGGGCTGTGGAATGTCCTTTTCACACCCCAAGCAACCTACGCCACTCTTACTAGAGAATTGATTGCCACTCTAGAGAAGAAAAAGGTGAGAGGCAGTGAAGCTATCAAGTTTGCCATGATGGGCAACATGCACACCCTCACATCTACTGAGTTAAACTATGTTTTTGTTGCAAATCCTGAAGAGGCCGAGAAGATGGATGACGACCTGCTAGAAAAAGAAGCAGATTTTGATTATGCATATTGTTGGAAGACTTTGATAGGCAGAGATGATTACAACGCAGGGAGGTCCAAAATATCTGCATTAAGCAACCCCCTCATCCGTTATGTCCAAAGGTCTTAGCAAATACCATTGTGGGAAGGTATGATAACCAAGGCTCCTTTTCTCAAAAGGATATGTTTGTCTTGATGGCAATGAACCACAAAAGGTATATAGACCTTGGAGTTCTACTGATTGATCACATGAGGTCCATACCCTTCAAGAGCACAACACCTTTTGTTATGGGAGGGTTTGTCCCTTCAATTGCACTCGCTTTGGGGTATGATCTTTCTGGGTTTGAAGACACATGTGAGGCAGAGTTTGTTGACCTCAATTACCTTATGTGCTCGCACACTATTAAGATGAAGGACAAAAGGATGATTTATCTCACAAGTAGTGTGTCGAACATTGAGCTTGAGCTTCCATACCATGCGGTGCCACTTGTATCTGTGTTGGGGGTTTTCTATAGATTGAGGGAAAAATTACTGAAATGGAAGCAAGAAAACTCAAGAGAGACATACACTAGGGGAGCCGCTGCTGCACATGAAGATATAGTTGAATCCAATGTGCAAGGGCAGGATCAAGAAACTGAAGGAAATAGGCAGCCTCGAAGAATAAGGAGGGATGAAGGGACATCCCAGCTACATCAACCCTTAGTGAACGCCTATGACATGTCTACCATCCAGGTGCATCTTGAGAGCATCCAGAAGACGCAGAGTGATATGCATCTTATCCAACAATACATGTGGTAAGACCAACAACAAATGCACCAACATGTCAACCACTTGTATCACTACCACCATGCCCAAGTAGCAAGAAACCCCAAATGGGGTGGAGATTTTTGGGGTGGCATTGCTGGATATCCAGAGACATACCCTCCACCCCAGGATGACTACTGGGGGCATTACTACTAGCATCTTCTGACAGGCTCAGCTCCTCCCTCATCTCCTCCTCTATATCCTCCACACATGTCAAACCAGCCACCACAGCAGCCGTGACACTTCCCCTATCTACCCTAAGCTATAGTTTCATGTCGAGGACAACATGATTCTAAAGTTTGGGGTGGGTAGGGAGGTATGCACCACCCTATCTTTATCTTAGTCATTTTGTTCCACCTTTTCCATTCAGTTTAGTTGTCTTATTACTTCTCTTTTTATTGTATTGTTGCATAGCATGTAGTTAGTTTCATGCAATTTTTGCCTAATTTTTCAAAAAATTTGCTCTTTTGCTCTTTCATACCATGCATAGCATTCTCATGTAATTTTTCTTGTAATTTCTTATGCATCTTAATTAGGATTTGCTGCTTTATGTTTTAAATTTCCCTAAAGTAGGTTTAGATGTGATTTAATGCAAATTGGTACCATTTTGGCCAATTTTGCCCAAATTTGAATTTTCTTGCCTAGAAAGTATGCTTTGACCCAATCTCTACTATTTTGAGTGAAAATGACCAACTTTGGCAAATGAAAATGAAATGTCTTACTTTATTTCTAAGTGGTATCAATGTTTTGACTTTTTACATGTGCATCACCTCTCTTATGATTGTGATTGATTTGGTTGAATTGTGAAGTTGAGCAAGCTTTGAACACTTAGTGTTTGTGGAATCACTTGATTGATATATCGATTTCATCTTGTTCATTCATGTGGTGTGATATCTAAGATGAAGTATTGGATTAATTTTCATGCATGATGTCTTATGTGGAAAATCATACCAATGACCCCTCTTTGATCCGACTATTCTTCCACCATATTCATACCCCTCCGCCTCATAAAAAGATGCCCTAGTGCACATAATCAGTCTTGGCCACCTCCAAAAGTTTGGGGTGGCCATATCTTTATCTCCTCACTTCACTTTATCCACCATATTCCCTATCTAAACCAAGGGCAAGAAAAAAGGGAAAAGAAAAAGAAAAGCAAAAACAAAATAAAAGGATGCTCATGTTTAATAACATTCAATTAAAGAAAATATGAGTGTGTAATAGCACTCCAAGAATCTTACCACAACCCTTTCTTCCAATTTCATACCCATTGAGCTAGGAAACATCAAACCTAGCTCATTTTGCCCCTTTCCGCAGCCACGTGGTTCATTTGGTGTGATTTGAAATATAAGATCGAATGCATGAAGGTGAAACAACACTCCTAGTCATTCTTGATTAACGCCACCATGAAACGGTTTACCTGGAACTTTATGGAAGAAATATGGATAACTTGTGTATTCTATGTGTTATATTTGAAGTTCATATGCTTTGTGCTCTCTTCATGATTGGATTGTGAAAGTAGGAGAGGAGAGAGGTGAAATGCATGTACTCAGTCATCTTTGATCCCATTTAGCAATAATTAGCTTTTACATTGCATTCGTCATTTCTTGTTTGTGGAAAATTTGAAGAGAGATTGAGTTGGAGCATACTTGAGGACAAGTATGTTTTAAGTTTGGGGTGGTGATGTAGCCCTATTTTAGGGCTCCATCATTTGCCATTTTGTACTTAAATCACATCTAAACATGATAGATTACAAGCCTTTTTCCCCTAATATGTTTATCATTTCCAAATGCACTTATGGATGTTCTTTGCACTATTTTCAGGTACTTCGACCATGCCTTAGATGGATGAGAGAGAAGGAAGGAGTTATAGGGCTCCTCCACTCATGGGGGGGGGGTCCAAAGAAGGCTCCAAAATCTCCCTCAACCTACCTCCAATGGCCAAGGGTCGTCATCAAGTAAAGACATCCATAAATGATGACTCCTTAGAACTGTCACAACACTACCTTGCTCATGGTGGAGAGGGGGAGCATGTTGTGGTTGTAGAGGAGGTGGAGATGACACTTGGGGTTGAAATTGAGGTGGAGAAGAGAATTGAGGAGGAGGAGATAATTGGGGTTGGAAAGTGAAGTTTTGAGAAATTTGAGGTGAGGGAGGTGGTGGAGGAGTGTAAGGATTGGAATAGCCTTGGAAAGACTGAATGGGATGTACTTGCATGGGGGTGGACTATAGAAAATGTGGGAAGAAGGCATAGGTATGCTTGCTTCATGGTAGATCATGATGGGTTTTGAAGACAATTTTTCTTCTTAGAGAGCGATTATGGAAGATAGATACTCTATTCTCTCTTCTAACCTTACAACATCTCTTTGAACAACATCAAATACTTTCAATATAGAGAGAACCTCTTCCTCAAACCTTGAGCTATATGTGGGACTTTGTGGTTCCTGGTAGTTATAGGAGTGAGGTGTCTTCTTTTCTTCCCCATAGAACTCAATAGCATTGACTGAATGACAAGGAGGTTTGGTCACTTGGTTTCTCATGAAGCTCACCATTTCACCAAACATTTTCATCAATTGTGGGCTTGAATCATCATGAGTTGGAGATGTCACACCAAAAGATAGGTCACTGCCACTAACCATACTAGAAGCTTTCATACTTGAACTTTCCGCCAAACTCTCAAACAATGGCCATGTCTCCTCAGGTGGTTTAGCCATAAAAACTCCCCCACAAGAAGAATCCACTATAGATTGACTTGCATGAGATAGATCGGAGTAGAAGGACTGAACTAGATGCCACAAAGGGATCTCGTGATGTGGACATTCTCTCAACATATTTTAAAATCTCTCCCAAGCCTTGTGGAATCACTCATTATCTATTTGACTGAAACTTGCTATGGCACGCCGCATTTGTGTTAGCTTTTCTATAGAGTAGAATTTCCTTAAGAAAGAATTTTCATCTCTCCCCAACTCATGATGTCCTTTCTTGAATAATACCACTCTTTGGTTTTGTCTTCGAGGGAGAAGGAGAACAAAGTCAGCCTGATTGTATCATCACTTATTCACTACTACAGAACCTACCTTTAGTGTCGGTTATTTAAGGCCTTTAGTGTCGGTTTCTAAGCGACACCTATGTGGGCGACACTAAAAGCTCACCCATTACGCGTTGGTTCCAAAACTGACACCCAAACTCTTCCCGCGCCACCGAAAGCGCGCCTGTTTACTGTGGCGCAAAGGTATAGGCGTCAGTTATTAGATAAGAAACCGACACCATATACCTTCGCGCCACAGAAAGGGCGCCATCTTGGCCACTATCAGCGTCAGTTATTAGATAATAAACCAACGCCATATACCTTCGTGCCACAGGGAACAGGCGTCAGTTATTTATATAAAACTGACACTATAACTTTGTGTGTCGGTGTTATACAAATAACCGACGCCTATTGTTTTTTTTTTCTGTCAGTCTGCAGACCTGCTGTGGCTGGTCGTAGGATGAGAAACCTGCAGTTAACTACGGGTTTTATGACATCCATTGATATCAGCCAACAACATGCCACAAACCTACAAATTTAACAACAAAAATATTCACACATGCATTTAGCAATACAACCTGCAGTTCCATTTTATTTTCACACATTTAGAAACATTCATGTAGCTAGAAATCTGTAGTTCCATTCATTCACATTCACACATGTAGAAACATTCATATAGCAACCAACACTTTCATTCATTTTCACTCAAACACATGTAGAAACATCTAGACATGTAGAAACATTCACACATATATTATAATTCAGAAATTCATTTACAAAATATCATTCTTTAGTCATTATTCTCTATCAACATCCCAATTATATTTTAAAACCCCCACTATTTGTATGGCTGTTGCCCATTCTTCTCTTACTTCATTTAATTCTCCCATCGTATAGGGAGCATGTACATCTGGTAAGTCCGTTCATGTAGTGGGGTCAGCTTTAAACACCTATAAAGAGAATGATGTATATATATAATTAATGAGCTATAAATAAGATTGATATATTTCATATTATCTAATGAGACTATATAATACCTGAGCAATACAATCGATGTCCATACATCATGATAGGCTAACACATATATAGTACATAACAACAGCAGCATCGATTTTACATACAACACTAGCTTAGTACACATATAGTGGGACTAAGGTGACGATCCCACCTGCTAAAATAGGTTACCGACAACTACATGTTATGACTGGGAGGTCGTGATTCAGCAACCGTATTCATTAGCAGGAGGACAAACAGATCCACCTGCTAATGCATACGGTTGCTGAATCACGACCTCCCAGTCGTAATATGTAGTTGTCGGTAACCTATTTTAGAAGGTGGGATCGTCACCTTAGTCCCACTATATATGTACTAAGCTAGTGTTGTATGTAAATTCCGAGCTGCTGTTGTTATGCACTATATATGTGTTAGTCTGTCATGTTGTTATATGAATATGAAGCACTTGTGTGTGCTGCACTTTGTGTATTGTATCTATATCCTGCTTCTCTTCATTGGGGCTTCTTTTGCTGTTTCATGGCTTGCTGCTTATATATCTATATAACCTTTGGCGAACGCCTGCATATCCTCTTGGACCCATTGTGTGGTCGTAACATGTAGTTGTCATTGAGCATCGTTGATATCCTAGTTAGTTAGCACATCGATTTGGTTAGTAACAATAAAGGTTAATCTTGAATAGGTGAATACATAAAAATGTATATTAATTAAATTGGGAGTGGCGCTTAATACCTTGAATTAATCAATTTTTCTTTGGGTAACAAACTCCTCCCAGTCTTTGGGGTCCAAGTAGTTCCATTGCTGTGTGGCTTCCTTCTTCCTATATTTATTTTTCAAAGAGAATACAAACAAAAATTATTAGTGTAGAGTTAGTGAAATACTGATCAATGTCTAGAATTGGAATCAATCAAGAACCTATTCTCAGCTTCGCGTATGTAATCTCAGGTGAGATTGATCCTATAGTTCTTTAGCACCCTCCCACAATGTTTAGCATTTGTATTAACTAGAAGATAATGAAACATCAAATCAGAAAATGATATTGATATTAAAAAAGTAAACATTTAGCTTCAATAAAAAAATATAAACATGCATGCCTCTAAAATTGTGATCTTTTTATCAATTAACAATCCTTCATTGTGATCTCTGCACACATATAAGTCATCATTAGCTTCAATATTTTGTGGAGTTGGCAACCCAACTGAGAATGGACTGGAGTCATCATATTTATCATAGTACTCTTCTTCATCTATAGGATCTTCAATGTACTGTCTTTTACCATGAAGAACAACCGACCATTTATCATTTGCAGGATCATCGATATAAAATACTTGTTTCACCTGTGATGCCAATATGAATGGTTCAGCCTTCTCACCAATCTTTTCAAAGTTCACTAAAGTGAAACCCAATTCATCCACTATAACTCCTTTGGTGTTATCAACCCAATTACATTTGAAGAGCAGAATTTTGAAATCTATGTAGTCAAATTCCCATATCTCTTCAATGACACCGTAATATGACATTTTAGCTTCACGTGGACTCTTATCCTTTGCACTTGCAAAAAACATAGTCGATGCTTGAAGGGTGACCCCACTATTTTAGATGACACTCTTATCATCTTGGCGCTTTGTGTAATATGTGAATCCATTAATGTCATACCCTTCATAAGACATAACAGTCAACTTTGGTTTAAAGGCGAGGCATTTGATAGTTTCAGTAATATCATCTGGTGTTTGAGATAGTTGATGTAAGACTTTATCTTCAAACCACTTAATAAAAGTCTTGTTATTCTCTCTAGCAAACCACATTGTATTGGCTCGAGGATATTGTCTTTTGATGAAATTGGTATGTTCCTCGATATAAACGTTCACTTCGTCCATGTTGTGTAAAATATACAAATGACCTTATTCCAACTGCTCACGGCTGATTACTTTCACACGTGATCCCAAAATTCCTTTGCCAAATAGCTCGTCAATATTCTTGTCATTATCAGGAGTGTCATTACCACTGAGAAAGTCATTGCAGAAATCCATAACCTCTCTCACCACATAACCTTCAATAATACTCCCTTCAGGCCGATAACGGTTTCGAACATCACCTTTAAAAACACTCATGTATCGTTCAAAGGGTTACATCCAATGCAAGAAAACCGGTCCCAAGATTTTCACTTCCCTAGTCAAGTGGACAACAAGATGTACCATGATATCAAAGAACGAAGGAGGGAAATACATCTCAAGCTGACATAGGGTAACAACCACTTCTCTTTGCAAATTATCGAGAGTCTCAAGGTCAATAACATTGCTGCAAAGACTGTTGAAAAAGAAACAAAGTCTGGTGATTGCAAACCTTATATGCTTCGTCAATATAGATCGAATTGCCACAGGCAATATTTGTTGCATTAGAGTGTGACAATCATGAGATTTAAGACCTATCAACTTTAGATCTTTCATTGATACCAATCTACGGATGTTGGATGAGTAACCATGTGGCACCTTAACATTTACCAAGCATTCACAAAAAGCTTTCTTCTCCTTTCTAGACAACGTGTAACAAGCGGGAGGTAAGTATGTTCTTTTATTACCCATTTCACGTAATTCTGTTAATTCTGACCTTATTCCCATTTCACGTAGGTCCAGTCTGGATTTTATCCCATCTTTAGTCTTACCTGGTATATTTAACAGAGTACCAATGATGCTATCACAGACATTTTTCTCAACGTGCATTACATCGATACAATGTCTGACTGTCAAAGAACTCCAATAAGGAAGATCCCAAAATATTGACTTCTTCTTGAATGAAGAATTGTCACTCCGTGTAGTACATTATGATCTCTTACCAAATTCATTGACAAAGTCTTTTACTCTTTCATAAACAACCTCCCCTGGTATAGGTTTAGGTGCATTGCGTTCCTCATTCAATCCATTGAATGCTTTGTGCTTCCTACGATACGGATGGAATTTTGGATGAAACCTTCGATGACCGAGATATACATTCTTACCGCCATGTTTTAGTCTTGTTGAATCAATGTTCTCTTCACATATAGGATACGCTTTAGCTCCTTTGACACTATATCCAGACAAATTCCCATATGCTGGAAAGTCATTAATAGTGCAAAACAACATAGCATGCAAACGAAATGTCTCTCTTCGTGAAGCATCATAGGTCATCACACCTTCACCCCAGAGTTTCTTTAAGTCATCAATCAGAGGTTCAAGATAAACATCGATGTCATTTCCAGGTTGTTTAGGGCCCGATATCAACAACGACAACATTACCTACTTATTTTTCATACACAGTCAGGGAGGAAGATTGTATATAACAAGCATGACTGGCCAAGTGCTATGTTGGCTTCTCAATGTCTCGTACGGATTCATCCCGTCTGTACGAAGCCCAAGTCTTAGATTCCTGACTTCTTCACCAAATCAGGGTATAATACATCAATCTTCTTCCACTGTGGGGAATCAGACGCATGTCGTAGGATCCCATCATTATTTTTCTTAACATCTGCATGCCACCTCAAATTCTTCACATCTATCGGATTGGCAAACAAGCATTGAAACTGTGATATTATAGGTAGATACCACATCACCTTGGCAGGAGAACCAATTTTGGACTCCCCCGGAGTCATCAATTTATACCGTGATGCACCACATTTTGGACAATCTTTCAAATCCACATAGTCCTTTTGAAATAATACACAATCATTAGGGCATGCGTGTATCTTCTTGGCATCCATTCCCATTGGGGAAAACAATTTCTTTACATGGTATGTTGAGATTGGCAGCTCGTTTCCTTTAGGAAGCATTTCTTTCAACAAAGACAGCAATGACGTGAAGCTTTTGTCGCTCCATTTATTGTTAGCTTTCAACTTATACAATCTCAACACATCGTTAAGCTTTGTAAACTTAGTACAACCTATGTATAATGGCATCTCAGCATCATGCACAATGTTTCTAAAAATGGGAGGTGGATCGGTGTGCTCTACCCCACAACTATCCAGCATCACATCAACGATGGCTACTGGAACTGGTTCATTCACATCTACGTCATCATAGGCAATTTCTTCTTCCACACCAGCACTGCTATCGACATCCACTGGTTTCGGGTTTGAAATCTCTCCATGCCAGTGCCATTCTGTATAGCCTTGTATAATCCCGTTGCACATGACATGAGTTTTAATTTCGTCACCAGTGTTGACTTTCAAGTTGTTACCGCAATGCCTACATGGACAGTAGAACCTATCTCCAAGTTGTTTCCTATGTTCCTCGACAAATCTAATGAACTGGTCAAGACCAGAAATAAACTCTGGGGTGCAACGATTGTGAATGGACATCCATGATCTATCCATTCTATGATCAAAGAGAAAACAAGTATATATTAGGACAAGATTAGGGTCTAGGGTTAACAAATACATGTGATGTCATTATTATATATAATAAATGTGTACCACCTATCCATTCTTGAACACCTAATCTCACTAGTAAGTGTATAATGTGTATTGGGTTTTCAAGAAAATTTCGGCAGCATTTCCCCACTATTCTCCAAGTACATATGTACTTAGAGAACAAACGGGGAAATGTTGTCGAAATTTTCTTGAAAACCCAATACACATTATACATTAACATCCTAAGCGAGTTTAGGTGTTCAAAAACAGTCCCAAACTGGGGACTATCCAAGATTTACTCCTAATGAGTAAATCTTGGACGAGTTTCTAGGGCAACAAATAATGTGTTGGACGGGTTTCATGTAGCAACTTTCAGTTCCATTCATTAATCTTTTTTTACATCCACACACAGGGGTGTACCCCTAAACAATAACTAAACAAAGGGGTTGGTGTACCCCTAAACATGCACATAATTAAAAAAACTATTAATACAGACAAGTCTAGATAGATAGACAACTAAATACTACACCAACATGGTCCCGCATCAGTAACTTCGAGGACTTATCATTGTGGCGATCTTCTCCTGAAGTTCAGAATAGAAAGCAGCTATGAGTATTGATTGCTTGACAATTATATTTGTTAATTGGACTTACCGTGGTCTTTTTGATGATGAAGCGGTGTCACGAAGCTCCTCACTATATTTAGACGAATCTGAACTGACAGGGGCCTCAGATTCAGATTCGTCCGAGCTGATATGCGACGACGTGCGCTCATACCACAGTAGATGATCGGGGGTCTCACAGTTACTATTGGTTATCCAAACTTTGATGGAATTATGGCCAACTGGACGGAGAAAAAGCATGTTGCAACGGACCACATGCATCTCTCTAATCCAATCACGCCAACCGGATTTTGATACAAGATTTCCCTCCAAATCATACTCAACCTCGATAACATGTGAATAATTGCCAAAAGTTAGGGTCACTTTACCAGGCATGTAATGTCTTCCTTTTAGAAAACACCAATGTTTGGGTATGACCAATTGGTTTAAGGAACGATCATCTAGGATGATGTCCAATTGTTCTTCAATAGGGAACGTTAACATTGACATAGAGGCCCAGTTCATAGTGACTGTTATGGGTGGACAAAGACTGCATAATATTAGTATTAACAAAGTGTAAGTACATATAACGATGTTATATATTTTCAGAAAAAGTTGTATAATATCAGTTAACATTTTATTGCTTGTCATAACCAACTTTATTGTGGTAGACATGATAGATTGAAAAGAAGTCTACATAGGTACTTAGAGAACAAACGAGGAAATGCTACCGAAATTTTCTCGAAAACCCAATACACATTATACACTTACATCCTAAGTGAGATTAGGTGTTCAAGAATAGTCCCAAATTGGGGACTATCCAAGATCTACTCCTAATGAGTAAATCTTGGACGGGTTTCTAGGTGCTTACTAAAATAGAACCATTATATGGAACTAATCCTACATTATACACATACTTTTCCTGAGTAAGATAATGTGCACTTCATGGAATTATTAAGATCTGAATGTATATAAGTTGTTTCTACCTACTTTGATGGGATTTTATAACATTCGAGTCTTCCATTTAAGGCATTAGATGCATATATTGCAGTCCATTGTGTTGAGATAAGAATCCCATGTGATACACACGATTGAGAATCTTTCACGATACTAGGAAAATTACATGTATTGTATAGACAATAGAGGATTCAACTCAGTAGAAGCACAAAATCAGTACCTAAACCCTAAACACAAATAAGTAAATAACTTAAAAAAAATGCCCAACAGCTGCTTGGGCGTGCCTTGGCACCGCCCAAGTAGCCGCTGGAGCAGAGGAAGAAGGAAGAAGGCAGGGCAGGCGGGCATACCTTGAGGGAAGAGGAGAGCAGTGGCCGGAGCACAGCAACCACCGGCGGAGGCGGCAGCAAAGAGAGGAGAAGCGCCGGTGAGGACACTGAGCAGCGGCGGTGAGGGCACAGAGCAGCGGTGAGGGCGCGGAGCAGCGGCGAGGGCACGGAGCAGGAGCACGGACGACCGCCGGTGAGCACAGACGGCAGGAGAAGGAGCAGGAGCACGGCCGCCGGTAAGCACGGAGCAGCGGCGAGGGCAGGAGCAGGAGCATGGCAACGGCGGCGGAGGAGCAACGACTGGCGGGGGCGAGCAAGAAATCGCCGGACCTAACTGAAATCGAGAATGAAAAAGGGAAAGGGGAAGAGAAGCTCGCGTTGGTGAGATATTAAGTTGACAATAAGCGTCTCTTATTCTAAAAAACCGACAAATAAACCAATTGTGTCGGTTCTATATCAAAAACCGGCACCTATACTAGATTATAGTCATCGGTTTTTAACTAAAGGACAATCGACAACTATTCCTATCTCGCGAATACCCTTTAGTCGTCGGTTATTTATTTATGAACCGACGACATATGTCAAATTTTGGAGGTAATTTTTTTGCTGGAATTTTGGTTTTGGCGGTTGATTTTAGGTGTTGGTTTTTTATTAATTAACCGACACTTAATAAAAGCGGTACCCGTGTCTGGTCGACCTTCATAGATTGTATGTCGGTTTATGTTATAAACCGACAATGTAGAGTTTAGGTGTCCATTTATGTATACAACCGACACCTTGAAAAGTGACTTTATAAGCCATTTCTGTAGTAGTGATTGTCGGCATCCTGAAGGTGGAGCATACTTCAAGAAAGGAGTCTAGATGCTTGTAGGGGTTCTCACTCTCCAAGCCGTAGAAGATGGGCTAGAGCCCAAGAAGACCTGGAGGGATGGAGAATTGCTCCCCTGGCATCGGATCAACCCTGCTAGCAATTGGCGATTTGTAGTTTCTAGGCATGAAGTAGTCTTGAAGTGGCTTGTGAAGTGCATTTTGGCACTAGCACAAGGTTTAGTTTGGCTGGGTTCCTACTATGGAGACTAGGGTTAAGGGGTTTGAAGGTTGTTTTGATTGTTAAACTACTATGAACAATCAAGGAATTAAAGGCAAGAATGAAATCTATGTTAAGCCTAGACTAGATTAAGGCTAATCAGGAAAGAAAGGATTAAGCTAGGTATGAAAGGGAAAATTACACTAAGGCAAGAAAGAGAGAAGCAAAAGAGAAATTCAAGAGCAAAGCTAGAATGAATAAGGCAAGAGCAAGGAAAGAAGCTAACTAAGCAAGAAAAGAACTAATTAAGCTAAGCAAGCACAAAGCTAGGGTTTTAAGTAGTAAAGAGAGGTATGGGATGTTTAGGGGTATGAACTTATCACATAAGTTGGGGGTGACATAAGAACATTATGATTCCATTTAGATTATCCAAATGAAACAACAAGTTAGAGTCTAATGAATTAACCTAAGCTACTAACTGGCCATGAATATGCTAGGTTGTGTATAGGGGAACTAGTCTACTACCCTTACGAGGCTCAATTGGGTTAGGGATTAGTTTCGATTCAAGTAGAGTCTAATCAAGTCTAGGTTTCTAGATTAGACATTCCTAGGGCAATTAGGGGCCGAGGGTAGTAATGGGGAGGTGAAATTAGGGTTTTGGAACCCAACTCCCCCACATTCTAGCCTTGAGAAGGCTCCATGCTAATTTCACTAGAATTATATAATATAGCTACTTAGATCTCTCACTTAGGTTTAGGGAGATTGATTAGGATGTAGGAAGATAGGAGGCAATCTAGGGATCCAAGAATTGGACCTAGGGTCAAATCCCAAAATTCAAACATGTAAGGAATTTGCCCAAATTCCTAGGTGATTTTACACACAAACAAACAAGCAATTCATGGAGAATGAGATAGAAATAGAATATAATCATTAACAAATGGAATTATAATGTTTACATGTCATTTTCCCCCAACATGGTATCAAAGTAACATAATTTCCCCCAAACAACCCACCCAAGGGGCCTAGCTATTCATAGACATGGAAAATACAAAAAGAAAGGAGAAAGAGGTAGAAGTGGCCATGGAGCTCGGTGTAGATGAGGGCTCTCCTCCCTCCAGCTACTACAGGGGCGTCCTCCTTTTCTTCTTGGATGAAATGATGTGGAATGATGGAGGGAAGTGGATGGAAGGCTTAGATATGGGGTTTATGTGGTGGAAATGGTGAAATGGAGTGAATTTGAGGTGGATATGGAGTGGATGGAAATTTTGGGGAGCTAGGAGGGGGTAGAAGGTAGCTAAGGGTGGCCAGACTCACGCCCCAGCAACCACTTAGGTATATATAGGTGTGGGGGAAGCACTAGGTAGATTGGGGGTAAGATAGGAAAATTAGTGTAAAAGTATAGTAGGATAGGTTGGTCACCATGGTCGTGTTGATGTGCCACAGCCGTGATGAGGGTAGGATGGAACGGTCGTGGAGTAGGAACACGGGTGTGGTTTGGAAAGAGTGTGGATATGCTAAGGAAGGTGGTGGCCACGACCGTGTCAGAGTGCCATGGTCATGGTGGGTGAGTGGAACCACGGTCGTGTTGGATAACACAACCATTTGGGAGGAGAAGGGTGTGGTCGTGGAGCAACAACACGGGCGAGTTAGTTTTCAGTGGACACAGTCGTGGCCGATGGCCACGATCATTGTGATTTGGGGGGAAACTTCCTGTTGCTTTGTTGGTTTTTCATAATAAATGACACGACCGTGGGGGTTCCCATGTTCATATTTCACTCTTCTGACCACGACTGTGCAGATGGCCACGGCCGTGGTGTCTTCAAAGGGCCACAGTCGTGGCAGACGGCCACAGTTGTGGTGATTTGGGTGCAAATCCCCTGTTGTCTCTGTTGATCTTTCACAATAAACTCCATGGCTGTGGGTTAGTGCCCACAGTCGTGTTGGGGTCTGCATCACTTGATTGTCCTTCAATCTTCATCATTTATGGATGTCTTTGCTTGATGACGACCCTTGATCATTGGAGGTAGGTTGAGGGATAATTTGGGGCCTTCTTTGGACCCCCCCCCATGAGTGTAGGAGCCCTATAACTCCTTCCTTTTCTCTCGTCCATATAAGGCATGGTCCAAGTACCTAAAAATAGTGCAAAGAACATCCATAAGTGCATTTGGCAATGATAAACATATTAGGGGAAAAAAGCCTGTAATCTAACATGTTTAGATGTGATTTAAGTACAAAATGGCATAGGATGGAGCCCTAAAATAGGGCTACATCACCTACCAAGAGAAATTATGAGTTAATTGAAAAAAATAACATTGCACATTTGAATTTGTTTCCATATATCTAACTCAATTCGCAATCAATTGGGCATTCCCACAATCCTCCCTTTTGATAGTTTAATGCTAAAATGCAATACATGCAAACATTCCAAAAATTCCCAATCTAGACTATTAAATGGCAATTTATAATATATGTACCACAATCTAGTTAGTTTCCAAATCATACAATCCAACTTGATTCTAGTTACACAATACCAGTCCAAATGCAAAGTCAAATACCAAATTCCACCCTAAAAGATACAATCAAATTCACAAGATAATTACACATTCCAATTGCATACACATATCCTGCAATGATCTAATCAGATCTACAATCAATATTCAAATAACAAACCAATTCCCTACAAACGCAAATTTGAACGATGTCATTCGTTTAAATCCATAGATACATCATATTAAAAACATGAAACCAGAAGATTATGGTTAAAATAGGAATTTTAATATAAGATATGCATTATGAGTTAAATATATAGAATATTTCATTAGACATGTTACTTATATGAGCATTGAACCCTATAGTCTTATAAGATGAACCCACACCACTATTACATTATTTCAAAAATTTGAACTAATGTATAGGATTTGGTTGAACATATACAAATACAAAATGGATGACATACATGAAGTATAATTAATAAGTTATATATTTATCTAAAAGTTGAACTAACTTTGTTAGTTGATATTTGTCATTTAAGTCACACTCATTTGGTGCTATTCTTTCAAAATAACTTCCATGTACTTAGTTACAAAGTAAGTGAATGAAATATCATTTGGTCATATTGGAAACTAATAACTAGATATTTCACTTGAATATGTAGACCAAATCACAACAAACTGATAATAGTTTAGATGAGGGTCTAGAAACTTACTTTGATATTAAACAATTTTATATATTTTGTATGGGTTTTTTCCTCCTTTTCTACAAAATGGTATAGTTGTACAACCCAAAATTGAATTAACATAGTTCAATGAATCATATAAGTAAAACACAAAGGCCTTGAATAAAAATTTATTGATAAATAAGTATTGATCATGTGAAACATATGTCCTGAAGACATTTGTGTTGATAAATCAATATTGAGAAAAGAAATTTTTATGTATACCACAAGGTTCAAAAGAAACCACTATCACTTTTAGAGAAAAGATGATAAGCAATATCGAATGATTTCTCTAGTGGTGGGTCTTGATAAGAAATGGTGGGGGCACAAAAACACCTATATATAGTTGAGGTTTTATTAAAGTGTGATCAAGTTCAGAGCTAATGTAGTATTTTCTTACCTTAGGTGTTGGTAGTTCATCTAGAAAGACTAGTGGAATAGTTTGTTGCCCATTTGTCTTCCATATCAATGTAAACTCTCTTTAAATTTATATATAAAAGTGAACTTAAAATAATAAAATAAAAATATAAAATATTGTATCATTTTAAAATAAACAAGTAGTTTCAAAATTTTCATGTAGCTTTTTTACTACTAAAATTTGGCATTTTATTATTGAAATGTGAACAATGAATCATGCCATTTCCTAATGATGAGCTAATATCTAGTTTGAAATATACAATCATAGACAAGAAACTCATTATGTATTTTATTGTGAAACTTTAACTTGATATACATTCTCTAGATATTCACACACACTAGAGGCGATAGAAATCAAAAGAGTCGGGAACAAGATCAATACATACAAAATGTTAAATTTTATAAAAGAAGAAAAATGTTGATATACCTAAGATTGACTAACATGTATTCCTTGAACATGTTACTCTTAAATTCATAAGCTAAAGGTGTTGTGCAAAAACATATGCCTACTATGAAGTGATTAGTTTGTTGGAGAACTATAGATGTATTTATCCATGTTGAATCATCCAACTATAAATATCCAACTAACAAACCTTAGTAATAGCTTGAAAATGGTGTTGATATGGTAGGAGGGAAATTAGGCCTGGGAACAAAACCAAACTTGACCATCAAAGCAAAATGAACTTGACTAGACTTCCTAATCAAGTTTGATTCTAATGGATATTGAGGTCAAGGTTAAGTTTGAAAAATATTCACACCAATCTTAAGCATTTTGGTCACATTCTGGACAACTAGGTAACTGATCAAACTGAACTTGACTAATGTATGTATAATTTTATATCTAGTAGATTTTATTTTTATAGACATATGTATGCATATTTAATATATATATATATATATATATATATATATATATATTAGTATATTAATTCACTAGCGCAATAAATTTTGACTAATATCATCTGTTAAAGAGACTTCAAAAATAAAAACTAGAAAATGAAAAACTAACATATTATAATCGTTATCAAAAGGGTAAAAGAAAGTTACGAAGGAGAACAAAATGGAGACGAAAAATTGTCAAAAAAAAAAAGAAATCCATATCTACGTTCTTTACTGGAAATGGAAAAATAGAATTCGGCAAAGCAAATACATGATAAAGAGGTAAGATGCTATGCTTTTACCGCTATTGGCTCGAAACTTTCTTACCATAGGGAAATGTAGTGAGTTTATAACCTAGGCTTCCTCTTTGGGTATCTGCATGAAAGTCATAGATAATCTAGTAACTGTCTCCTTCCCTAGTCTGTGGTTTATTTCACATGCTCTACTTTGTGTGACACACGTGCAATGAAAGGATCAAATTATGACTTTCTATCATTGATGGTCAAAGTTGATTTCTATACTCAAGTAGCAACTACAATATAGTCATCTTACTTCTCCATGTGTAGTGATCATACCTTCTATCTCTCTATGTGGCACACAAGTAGTCAAAGCATCAGTCACCAACTATGTACAATAAGTGCATCCAACACCAAGGGGGGTTCAGATGACTCAACAAAACTTCAATGCCTCTCATGAAGAATCATATTAGGGACTGATATCATCTTTCTTTCATAATCATTTTTATCCCCTAATCATCCTTGTTTGTAAATTTAGTTCTAATAAGAACAATAGAACCTTAAATGAATTCTCAGTAGGATTTTATGCTACACTCACCTAAGTCTTCCGCCTTAATTTTATATCATGATATATTCTTATAAGTGCATGATACACTACTACAGAAATAGCATTCAGTGTCGCTTTTCTGGGCGTCGGTTGTTTACGGAAACCGACGCCGATACTATTAGATGTCGGTTATTTATACAAACCGACGTCTATATTTGAAGACCAGCCAGACACGGGTACCGCTTTATATTCAGCGTCGGCTGTTTATAAAAAACCGACGCCTAAAAGCACCCGCGAAATCCAAATTTCGAGCAAAAACATTTTAGGTCATCTTTAGCGTCGGTTTTATAGGTATTCACCGACGCCTATTTAAAATGAAAATTTGTGCAAAAATGTCCCACTTTCAGCGTCGGTTGTGCCAGATAACCGATGCTGATTATGGTTCCCGCCAAAAAATTTAGGGTACAGGTTTTCTAAACGGGCGTCGGTTTTTTACAGACAACCGACGCTAAAGAGTTAGAGGCGTCAGTTTTCTAAATAACCGATGCTGATTACCAAATTAATAGACCCGATCACCCAGCTCTTCCCCCTTTCTTCCTGTTTCATCCTGCTGCTCGCCGCTCGCTCTCTGCCCGACGACTCCAGCTGCTGCTCTCTGCCGCTCGCTCTCCGCTGTTGCTCTCCGCCGCTCGCTCTCCGCCACTGCTCTCGGCCGATGTCTCTGCCACTACTGCCACTGCCTCTCCGCCGCCGCATCTCCGCCTGACGACCCCCGCGTCTCCGCCGCTGCTGCCACTGCCCTACGCCGCTGCCGCCTCCACTGCCTACACCGCCGCCTCCACTGCTCAACGTCGCCGCCTCCACTGCTCTTCTTCCTTAACGAAGCTCGCTACTGACAGAGCTACTCCTCTTCTTCCTCCACGAGCTTGCTACTTACAGGTTCGATTTTACTCTGTTATAGGATCCTTCAATGTGTGTTCTTTATAAGGTCAGATTGGTTTCTGAGTTGTTGGTCAATCATTTGGTTATGAGTTTTTATACCTAGTTACACAGCTCATTTTTGCTTCAATCATATTCAACATGTTGTTGTTTTTTATTGCAATTTGGTTCATTTTGTCATTTATATTTGCTTGTAATTTTTCAAAGGAGAACGGTTTAATTTTTCAATCATATTTGATTGTGATTGAGAGAACCCCCTCCCCTACCAAACTGCCAGGTCGTCTTTTCCTATGTCAGATTGTGAGATACAAGGATGCTCAAAACGCAAATCTAATTAAAACATTAACTATTAGAAACTGATGGGTCACTTTCCTATACCAAAAAGGAAACCCAAGAAACATATCCTAAACATAAATAAACACTCTCTCTACGAGTACCTATCTATTTGTTCTCCCAAACAAAAAGGAAAACACCGTTTAATCTGTTTGTAATTAGATTTTACAAGTCCTGAAAGTCGCCTCAACGTAGAATCATCCCTACAACATTATTAAATATATTTTTTAAGATGCAAGACGCGCATAATGTATTGAACACAATCATATATGTCTAATTTCGTAAATAATCAAACTAAATTAGTATTACTACTCCGAATTTCACCAAATCAAGACATAACTATTATGTCACAAAGTATCAATATTAAAATCCACTTATTCACCTATATAAGCACCTCAAGGATGGAAATTTCATACCCTCATATATAATATCTTTTTTATCCATCCAAAAATCTTCAAGATCAGATAGAACATTATTATCAAGATCTCAATCAATACTTAATTTTACTTGAACCTCTATAAAGTCATAATGTGGTCATATACGTTCAGCCCTATGGTCCCTCTAACTAAAAAGGGCTTAAAATATGAGTGAAATATATTATAGTTGGGCATGAATTTCTCAATCTCAACCAACAAAAAATTCATCAATGTCATCATCATTCTGATTTTTGCTTTGACCTTGCCCTGAAAGTTGTTCATGTTCTTCTGATAAGTTGTATTGTGGGTGAACCTAGATGACCGACCTCAAAGATGGACCTTCAACTCAAATTTGTTCATGTTCTTCAACTCAAATTTCACAATGTTAATCCTGGGACAAACGACCAACTTCCTTGTTCATTGGCTCATATGGTAGCCAAGGACTGCAAAGATGGACCTTCATCATCCTAAGATGGGGGGTTATGAGGGTTATGAACTTCTAATTTGTGCATATATTTGTCATACATTTGTGCTTGCATATATGAACAAATCTTTTGCTTGCATATATTTGTCATATCTATTATTGTGTTTGTTGGCCTAGAAACCCGTCCAAGATTTACTCATTAGGAGTAAATCTTGGATAGTCCCCGGTTTGGGACTGTTCTTGAACACCTAATCTCACTTAGGATGTAAGTGTATAATGTGTATTGGGTTTTCGAGAAGATTTCGGTAGCATATCCCCGTTTGTTCTCTAAGTACATATGTACTTAGAGAACATCGGGGAAATGCTGCTGAAATTTTCTTGAAAACCAAATACACATTATACACTTACTAGTGAGATTAGGTGTTCAAGGATGGGATAGGTGGTACACATTTATTATATATAAGAATGACATCAAATGTATTTGTTGGCCTAGAAACCCATCCAAGATTGACTCATTAGGAGTAAATCTTGGATAGTCCCCGGTTTGGGACTGTTCTTGAACACCTAATCTCACTTAGGATGTAAGTGTATAATGTGTATTGGGTTTTCGAGAAAATTTTGGTAGCATTTCCCCGTTTGTTCTCTAAGTACATATGTACTTAGAGAACAACGGGGAAATGCTGCCGAAATTTTCTTGAAAACCAAATACACATTATACACTTACTAGTGAGATTAGGTGTTCAAGGATGGGATAGGTGGTACACATTTATTATATATAAGAATGACATCAAATGTATTTGTTGGCCTAGAAACCCATCCAAGATTGACTCATTAGGAGTAAATCTTGGATAGTCCCCGGTTTGGGACTGTTCTTGAACACCTAATCTCACTTAGGATGTAAGTGTATAATGTGTATTGGGTTTTCGAGAAAATTTCGGTAGCATTTCCCCGTTTGTTCTCTAAGTACATATGTACTTAGAGAACAGCGGGGAAATGCTGCCGAAATTTTCTTGAAAACCAAATATACATTATACACTTACTAGTGAGATTAGGTGTTCAAGGATTGGATAGGTGGTACACATTTATTATATATAAGAATGACATCACATTATACGCTTAGGATGTAAGTGTATACCCTAATCTTATCCTAATATATACTTGTTTCCTAATATATACTTGTTTTCTCTGATCATAGAATGGATAGATCATGGATGTCCATTCGTAATCGTTGCACCCCAGAGTTTATATCTGGTCTTGATCAGTTTATTAGATTTGCCGAGGAACATAGGAAAAAACCTACAGATAGGTTCTACTGTCCATGTAGGCATTGCGGTAACAACTTGAAAGTCAACACTGGTGAGGAAATCAAAAGTCATGTCATGTGCAACGGGATTGTACAAGGCTATACAGAATGGCACTGGCATGGAGAGATTTCAAAATCGAAACTAGTAGATGTCGATAGCAGTGCTTGGGTGGAAGAAGAAATTGCCTCTGATGACGTAAATGTGAACGAACCAGTTCCAGTAGACATCGTTGATGCGATGCTGGATAGTTGTAGGGTAGAGCACACCGATTCACCTCCTATCTTTACAAACATTGTGCATGATGCTGAGATACCGTTATACACAGGTTGTGCTAAGTTTACGAAGCTTAGCGCTGTCTTGAGATTGTATAAGTTGAAAGCTAACAATAGATGGAGCGACAAAAGCTTCACTTCATTGTTGACTTTGTTGAAAGAAATGCTTCCTGAAGGAAACGAGCTTCCAATCTCAACATACCAGGTAAAGAAAATGTTGTGCCCAATGGGAATGGAGGCCAAGAAGATACACGCATGCCCGAATGATTGTGTATTATTTCAAAAGGACTATGTAGATTTGAAAGATTGTCCAAAATGTGGTGCGTCACGGTATAAATTGATGACTTCGGGGGAGTCCAAAACTGGTTCTCCTGCCAAGGTGTTGTGGTATCTACCTATAATATCACGGTTTCAACGCTTGTTTGCAAATCCGAAAGATGCGAGGAATTTGAGGTGGCATGCAGATGTTAAGAAAAATAATGATGGGATCCTACGACATGCGTCTGATTCCCCACAGTGGAAGAAGATTGATCTATTGTACCCTAAATTTGGTGAAGAAGATAGGAATCTAAGACTTGGGCTTTGTACAGATGGGATGAATCCGTACGGGACATTGAGCAGCCAACATAGCACTTGGCCAGTCATGCTTGTTATATACAATCTTCCTCCCTGGATGTGTATGAAAAATAAGTACGTTATGTTGTCATTGTTGATATCGGGTCCTAAACAACCCGGAAATGATATCGATGTTTATCTTGAACCTTTGATTGATGACTTAAAGAAACTTTGGGCTGAAGGTGTGATGACCTATGATGCTTCAGCAAGAGAGACATTTCGTTTGCACGCTATGTTGTTTTGCACTATTAATGACTTTCCAGCATATGGGAATTTGTCTGGATATAGTGTCAAAGGAGCTAAAGCGTGTCCTATATGTGAAGAAAACACTGATTCAATAAGACTAAAACATGGCGGCAAGACTGTTTTGAGGAGGGCAAAGGAATTTTGGGATCACGGGTGAAAGTAATCAGCCGTGAGCAGTTGGAACAAGCTCACTTGTATATTTTACACAATATGGATGAAGTGAGTGTTTATATCGAGGAACATACCAATTTCATAAAGAGACAACATCCTCGAGCAAGTTCAATGTGGCTTGCTAGAGAGCATAATAAGACTTTTACTAAGTGGTTTGAAGATAAAGTCTTACATCAACTATCTCAAACACCAAATGATATTACAGAAACTATCAAATGCCTCGCCTTTAAACCAAAACCGAATGTTATGTCTTATGAAGGGTTTGACATTAATGGATTCACATATTACACAAAGCGCCAAGATGATAAGAGTGTCGTCCAAAATAGTTGGGTCACTCTTCAAGCGTCGACTATGTACTTTGCAAGTGCAAAGGATAAGAGTCCACGTGAAGCTAAAATGTCATATTACGGTGTCATTGAGGACATTTGGGAGTTTGACTACATAGATTTCAAAATTCCGCTCTTTAAATGTAATTGGGTTGATAACACCAAAGGAGTTATAGTGGATGAATTGGGTTTCACTTTGGTGAACTTTGAAAAGATTGGCGAGAAGGGTGAACCATTCATATTGGCATCACAGGCGAAACAAATATTCTATATCGATGATCCTGCAAATGATAAATGGTCGGTTGTTCTTCATGGTAAAAGACAGTTCATTGAAGATCCTATAGATGAAGAAGAGTACTATGATAAGTATGATGACTCCAGTCCATTCTCAGTTGGGTTGCCAACTCCACAAAATATTGAAGCTAATGATGACTTATATGTGCGCGGAGATCACAATGAAGGATTGTTAATTGATAAAAGATCACAATTTTAGAGACATGTATGTTTATACAAATGCTAAATGTTTGCCTTTTTCTATTTAATACAAATGCTAAATGTTTGCCTTTTTCTAGTTAATACAAATGCTAAATGTTTGCCTTTTTCTAGTTAATACAAATGCTAAATGTTTGCCTTTTTCTAGTTAATAGAAATGCTAAATGTTTGCCTTTTTAATGACATTTTCAGATGGCTGACCATGATGAGCATGATGTCCATGATGAGCATGAAGTCCATGATGAGCATGCTGTCCATGACGAGCATGGCGAGGATACTAATGTAAGTTCTAAAAACATATCCTGTATTTCTATAAAATTCATTATCTTCTAGTTATGTCATATATCCTATATTTCTATATTGGGCTAAGTTAGTGTGTTTTATTTTTGTCAAATTTTAGGTTGATGCACCTGTACCCACTGAAGCACTGGAGCAACTTGATGCGCAACACCAGACACTTAACAAGAAAAGGGGCATCACTCTGTTGAAGAAGTTATTAGCGCTAAGTGGTAGTGGATCTAAATTGGTGGTGGAGTTTGATAATGGAGGAAATCCAATTGGAGTGAACCGCAATAATTTTGTGAACTATCTTGGTGTACCACTCGGAGCCATTGTGGTGTTAAGTATGACAATTGGCATAAAGTTCCTCAAGGGAAAAAAGACTTGATATGGAAGGATTTATGCGTGAGTTATTATTATTTGCAATTCTATTTTGTAGATTACAAATTCTATTATTTGCAATTCTATTTTGGATACTAGTTAATAACATTTCTATTTTACAGAATCTGTTTGCATTGGATGAGAAGTTGCATCGTAAAAATGTGATGCAACGCACTGGAAAGATGCTTAGGAATTATAGGACAAATCTGAATAGAGAATACATAAAAGAGGGTGATAAGAAGAAGAAGTCAGCCCTTGAACAATGGAACTTCTTGGACAAAGAAGATTGGGACAATTTTGTTGCTTCAAGAAAATCTGAAGAATTCAAGGTATTAGGTGTCACTCCTAATTTAATTAATATACATTGTATTCACCTATTCAAGATTAGCATTTAGTGCTACTAACCAAATCATTAATGTGCATACTAACTAGGCCCTCAGTGACGCACAAAAAGCAAGGCGTGCACTGAATGTGCATGACCACACTATGGGTCCAAAAGGCTATGCAAGCGTTCGCCAAAGACTACAGGCGGAGTCTGCGGCTACTCAGGAGTCTGCTCCTACTCAGGAGTCTGCCACACCCATGCCTCGCCATGATATCTGGATAGCTGGCAGGCAAAACAAGAAGGGTGAAATAAAGAAGCCTGTAACTGCTGAGGCGGCTGCAAAAATGGTAAAATACAACTCTTAGAGAAATCGTTTGAATATTGCTTATTTGTGGTGTTAACTTACCAATTTCTGTTTATGGTGATTAGCGGGAGCTGCACGAGCAGAGGAAACAAGGCACGTTCATCCCTCAGGGCACAAGGGATGAATTGACAGTTGCTCTGGGTAACCCAGAGCATCCTGGACGTGTTAGAGGTGCCGGCGCTGGTGTTGGCATCAAAGCATTCTTTGGGCCATCCCAGCGCAAACCCAGAGCGGGATTTTCTCAAGAAGAGGTAACCTATTCTTTTTTTAGAATGTTACTGCAAAAGGAAATTCATTAATAAGAAGCTAATGTTTCTTTTATCCATGTATAGGAGAATAAGAGAGTTGAGGATTTAGTTGCTAAGAAGATCAACGATGTAGTTGCTGAGAAGGTCAAGGAAGAATTGCTGCGGTGGCAGGCATCTCAGGCTTCCAATACGCCTATGGCGACCCACTCTTCTCCTGATGCACAGACTGCGAGTAATCCTGGAGACCCATCGCCTAGCACGTCTGCTGTAAGTATTGTTTATGACATTGTAGTTAGTCTTTTCAAGTTGTTATGTTTTCAAGATGATATGTATATATGTATAATATTCTTTACGTAAATTTGTAGGCATTGAAGCCATGCCGCTTAAGAATGAAAGACTACGTTGTTGCAGAGGCGCAGGCTTACCCGTCCCTTCCTGGGGCAATGTTTCACGGGACTCCAATGCCACAGGGCTACGTTCGTGTGAGCCCGATACGTGTGTTACCTGATTGGAGAGAAGCTACATTGCCATATCCCCACCCGGATATTGATAGACTTGCTGATGCAGAAGGCGGGGTGATATTGTGGCCCAAAGCAGATGTCGTCTACACGACTGAAATTGTAAGATAAATTTACATTGATTTAGACTGTTAATGTGTATATATGATGTCAACTGATCTGAAATTATATGTACAGGTTAAAAAGAAGACACCAGGAGCACCTAGGCCTCCACTTCCACTTCCCGCATTACCCGATTGGGTTCCAACTGACCTAACATACCCGTTAGGTCCTGCTTGTAGGGGAATGGCATGTTGGCTACGGGCACATAATGTACATTGCCCTATAATTATTTCTTTAGATGCAGATTATGCAGGTCAATCATACGATAGCTCTTTATTTATACAAGATATTATTGAGCTGTTTATGTATGATTGGCTGAATACATCAATGATAGAGACATGGATAAGGTGAGATCTTGTTTATACATCCATATACCTTGTGTAAGATCCGGTGATCTAGTTTCTTATATATTAATGCATACGCCTATATGTTTTGCAGCTACCTAGTCGAAGATCATTGCAAACAATTTGCATTTGATCATGTGGGATTTTTGATTCCATCATTGATTAGTTTGGTAGCTAAAGACCCTGATAATGTTCAACAATACTGTATAGATGCTTTTACAATTTTTGGTCAGCAAAAGAAGACGATAATAATAACTCCATTCAATGTCAAGTAAGTTTACTTTATTTATAATTTGGACTTAAGAAAATTCCATTTTTATTTTGCATTTTGAGTTATTAATTGTTAACTTCTTACTTCTAGCGGTAGACATTGGGAGTTACTAGTTATTGTCCCCGGGACATTCACTGTTTATTATCTAGATCCTGCGGGGAGTACATTGAACACTAAAATTGGACACGTAATGAGAATGCCATTATTCTGGTGAGAAATATTTCATTTTTATATCCGTTAACATCTTTTATTACATTACTATTTACTTATGCAAATTATTGTGTTATATTAACATGTAGGGGTTTAGATGCATTCAAAAAGGCTGGAGGAACGGTCCCAAGGAAAAAGAACCAGCCAATAAATTGGCAGAACGTACAAGTAAGTTCCCGACTCGAATATATATATTATTGATGTGAATTGTGCTTAGTTGTATTATTTTGTATGTTTCAATTTATAGTGTGCTACACAAGACAATGGCTGGGCATGCGCATACTATGTGATGCGATTTATGCAGATGATTATCAAATATGTCGCATTGGACATCGATACCATACATGAGGTATTATATATAGTCTCATTAGTTAGTATGCAATATATCAATCTTATATTATTTTTATATTATTACTTATATATATACATCATTCTCTTTGCAGGTGTTTAAAACTGACAACACTACAGGTAAACGTTTAAAAAATATACATGCTCCATATACGATGGAAGCATTAAATGAAGTAAGAGAAGAATGGGCAAAAGCCATACAAGCAGTGGCAACTGTAAGATATAATTGGGATGTTGATAGCGATAATGAATGATACTATGTAAATGAATATTTCTGAATGTTAAAACATGTATTTGAATGTTTCTATATGTGTGAATGTGAGAATTGAATTGATGTCTGAATGTATGTACTTGTGTAGAATTTTGCTTGTGACTTTTGCAGGTTTGCGGCCTGTTTGTAGGCTGATATCAATGGATGTCGTAAACCTGCAGTTCAGAAAACTGAACTGCAGGTTCTCATCCTGCTGACCAGCCACAGCAGGCCTGCAAACTGATATGAAAAAAAAAATATAAATAGGCGTCGGTTATTTATAGAAAACCGTCAGGTTAGACCTACAGCGTCGGTTTTTTTCAATAAACCGACGCCTGATGTGGCCAAAGCAGTCCTGGAAATGGCGTCGGATATTCATATCAAACCGACGCCTATTTAACCTATAGGCGTCGGTCTTTTGGTATATAACCGATGCCAAAAGTGTTCGCGCCACAAAAAATGGCGTCATCTAGGGCACTTTATGCGTCGGTTATCTACTAAAAGACTGACGCTATATTCCATATAGGCGTCGGTTGTTTAGTAAATAACCGACGCAGAAAGTGCCCTAGATGATGCCGTTTTTTGTGGCGTGAACACTTTTGGCGTCGGTTATATACCAAAAGACCGACGCCTATATGGAATATAGGCGTCGGTTAAAAAACCGACGCCGAAGTGTTCGACCTTTAGCGGCGCCCACATAGGCGTCGGTCAGAAACTGACGCCAAATGGGGTTAAACGACCGACGCAAAAGTCCGTTTCTGTAGTAGTGATATTTATATATGACTTAGAATTATGGAGATGGAATCTTCTATGGACACTAATGTAAGTTCATCTAAGAATCTAAAGGTTACACTCTAGAGAATCCCAAACAAAGAGTATGCCCACTGAAAAGGAAAGTTCAAAAAACTATAATTTGAAGTGTGGTTGCATTTTACAAAGGTAAAAAATTGATATGGAAAAGTTGGAAAGAAAATATGTAGTTATTGTACATGTGTATATTGCAACAGATTTTGAACTACATCCTAAAAGAACATATTGGAAAATTCTTAAAAAAATCCTAACAAGAATATAGACAAGAAATAAGAAAACTTTAGGGTTTGACATCAAAGATGATGGCTCCTCAAAATTGATCCCATGGAAATGTGATTAAAAACTCAGTTGTGATGCATCACATAAATGATTATTATAGATAAGCTTCCACTTAGATATTGGGATATGAGGGATGTGCGACTTTCATGAATGCAAGACAACCAAAATTCAAGTCCATTCCTCACAGAGAAAAAGCTAGATACAATATTCAAATCCACATGACTGAGAAAAAAATTGAAATTGTTGTTTCAAATATTACTAGAAGAGTTTCAATAGTGATAGGTTGTTAGACAAGCTCGAAAATACCTCTTATGTTTGTGTTAATGTCCACTTTATTAACAAATATTGGGACCACAACATTATATGGTAATATTCAGATTGTTTGGAGTGCCTACAATTTGAAATGTTTGGAATAATGTTTCTTGGGTCCTTCATTTAAAATGTATGTGGTTACAATATGAATAACCATTTATAGTTTCCTTTTTATGAATTCCTAATGTTTTCTGAATGATTGGTCATACATATAAAAACTTCTTGTATTTTTTATTTCAGTTTACTAAAATTCCCTATGTTTATCACATATGAATGTAATGTTTCTCGGAACCCAGTATTGTTCCTCATAATGGTGATAATCTTCTCAGGAAACTACAAATCTAGACAGAGGCTTGGATATTAGAAGAAATAAAACAAATATGGGTTATAGAATAAAATGAAAATACAAGTTTTGTTATTATAAAATAATTGATTGATATGAAATGTAAGGTGTTAACCATAATTGTAGACAATTATGTGTGCACCCACGTACACAATATAAAAATTTATTGAGCACATATTTATTTGTTGAAGTTTTAGGTTAGCTGTTTAATATTAATATTGGAGATATGGATTGTGGGGATAATGCATGAATATATACTGAATCTAAAGATTCCTGGAGTGGTAGAGAGTAAATATGATGTCTCCTTTCATGTAGTAATTTTCCCTTTTTTTAGTTTCACTTTTCCGTTTAGAAATATATATAAAACCCCTAGAGGAGGACTTATTCCCATTGTTTTATCAATCAAAGTTTACAATTTGAAATTATTAAAGTATTATTAGTTATTTTTTTAAATGGGTCCTAGAAAAGTAGTGTTGATCATTTCCTCCTTTGTCTACCATTAATGGGGATAATAGGAGGAGGGGTCGTCACATTTATATTAGTGCACAGATTTAATAAGTAACCCTCAAAGTAACTAATTTTAATAATTAACCCTTAATACTTAATCATTTTTAATTTTTGAAATCTAGGTTGTTCCCTTCAAAAATAAAGTATCTTGTCACTATGGTTGGTACACTATGTGATTCCAATTTCCCCTCTAGTCTATGAGTAGTCGGGGTCAGGGGGTCACACTGTTGGGGTGGGGTCACTGAATTAGCTCTTCCTCAAGATGTTCCCCATTACATCCAATAAATATTTAAATATTCCTTGCATCCATAATGGAATTATTAGGGCTTTTTCTAAAGGAAATAGTATCTAGAAAGGATCACAACATGGGAGCTAGCAAGATTCTTCTCTACAACCCTAGCCAGTTTATGAGGACTCTGGGACCACTATGAATCAGGCCAAGCTAAACCCTAAGATATTAGTTGGAAATAAAATAGCTCAGGTATTCTCATCTTAAATTTGGTCCTTTTAATGTCTAATTGTTTTCTTAACCCTAGAATTTACTTTTTTCCTCAATTCAAATAAGGATTTAAAAAATAAGTATGGTTAAGGCATCCTCCTCCAATCAAAATATTATGATAATCAAATAAATATATAAGAAAGTTGTTTCATGTAGTATATGATCCTCTAGTAAAGATAAATACTATAAGGGACTAGGTATGGATTGAGATAACTTAACCATCTATGAAAGACTTGAGTGGGTTACAAGAAAGATAAGATTCTTCAATCATGATCAAAAACCCTAATCTTAGGTATATAAGACAATGGAAATAATGTCCCCACATGTGAAAACCCTAAGTGATAATAGAATAAAGAGAAAACCAAAATATGCTTGGTAACCTAGCTTAGGTACCAATATTAAGTATTAATAATTTCACATGCATGCAAGTACATAAGATACAAGAAGTAATGCATGTACATAAAATCTGCATAAATGCTTATGCATATATTTAAAACATAGATAATTTGTTTTTGTATAAGGAAATATGTAAGACATTATAGGAGTGGTGTTCAGACTTGTTGACAGTCACCCTGAGCAAGGGAAAAGACCTATG
>OY856409.1:1236724248-1236741748 GCA_963693085.1 Alisma plantago-aquatica | reverse complement strand
TTTTATGCGATGATTGTGTGTCAATGGAATAATAAAAAGTTTGAGAAATGTGCGAACCATTGATTTGAACTTCTTGTACATTATATTTTGTAAGTATCCACATTTATTGTGTGCATCCTGATTTTTCATATACTTCCACAAAAAATATGTTGATTACGTTAATGACAATATGTTTATTTGTAATGTACAATGCACCAAATACCGAAACATATGCCATACAATGCATTACAATATGCATGGTTTTTTAATCGAATTAGGATGCACCTGTATAAGTGATCTAGATAAACTTGTTTTCTCTTAAAAAATTATGATTCATTTATTTTAGTTTTTTAGGAGTGATGCAATTTATATAACATCTAGATGACATAAATTCTTTTATAAAGTATTTATGTAAATAAAATGCTATAATCACCCCAAACCAAATGATTTTCAGACAACACATTAGGTCCTTGGATTACATACTAATATTTTTCATATACTGTAAATAGTTTTTGTGTTTATATAAAACTCAAAGATTATATGGAAAATAAAAATCTCATATACATAGAGAAAATCACAACTACATGAATGTATAGAATTTGTGAATATCCTCCATTTTTTTTATCAAATATGTGATTTTGATGGCTAACATATATGTTGTTGATGTGATTTCATCGCTCAAAATTAACTCTGTTTACTAAAACTTATTTAGTACAACATTTATGTACAACGAAATATATAAAATAAGTATAGAGTCTATTACAATCAAGGGGTATGAAATGTATACACATACCACTTAGTGGAATCCAAAAACATTGAAACATTCATTCTGACTATGTAATGATTTATATTTCCGTTATGCTTATTAGTAATAAATAAAATCTATCCAAAAGATAACATATGATTAGTAGGAAATATCTTACTAACAAATATATCTATTCTTAACCAAATTATTTTTTACCTTTTATTCTAGAACAAAATGATCCATACATTTATGCAAGTCATTTTATGTTAATTATAGCTCATGTTAATATATATGATCTAAAATATACAACTTTATGTACACGTATAATTTAGCTTATGAAACTTTGTACTAATTTATAAAATTTATAAATATTGATAAATCCCACACATGTACTAACTTATCATTAATATATCAAATATATATCAAAATTCATTTTGATGGTCATTTATATTATAATATGAGGTTATACTTAAAGATAAAAAGACATGTAATATTTAAAATTTTCTTAGATTTTTCTCAAGAAATAAAAAATTAAGCATTAAGTACTTTTTAATAATATATTAATAAATATTATAGATATTCTTAATAAATTATAGTAACATGTTTGAAAAAATATGTTTCATATGTAGTATTGAGAAGATACATTTATGACATTATTTTATACTTATTTGAAATTTTATCATGAATAAGTTGAATGACTTATAAGAGTTTATCAATAAAATGATGGTTTTATTGTTTTACCCTCAATATTATATTAATATTATAAAATACTTTTGAAAAATACATATACAAGTTATAAAATGTGTCTATTGTAGTAAGTAATTTTTTATCGGTTCTCATTAAGAAGTAAGAAACATGTGATAAAATGTATTTTAGAAAATGACAAAATGATAATTATTGGTTAATTTTAGTCATGGTTTTCAGGAGGGATTATTTTCAAATAATTGAACATGTTAAAAGTGAGATAATAATCATATGGTTGGTAATAAAGATAACAAGCTCCTACATTAGTTTTATATAAATTAAATAGAAGACGTGCAAAGCACGTGCATAAACTATATATATATATATATATATATATATATATATATATATATATATATACTAGAGGTAATAATAGGTGAAGGATAACTTGTTCAGACCTAGCATTTCACCTTCACTTGTTAAGACACGAATTGAGGTATGTTGCTTCTCTCTTGAGTCATATTGGGCAATGATTTATATTTTCTCTCTCTCTCTCTCTTTGGTTGTATTGTAGCATATTTCTTTGTATGCCACTTGGTTATACATATTTGACATCATTTTGTCCAATTCACTGAAGTTTATCTTGTAGACTATTGAAAGTGCAACTTGAATCCATTTTATTTTATCATGTTGGTGTTCAATAAGTTTGCAACACATACTTTACTATCACATTTCATTGCTTCATTCTATAATAGAAACCCTAATTTATTTTTACTGGGACTAAAATTCATTTTCCTCACATTTGATGCATGTTTATGAAATAGTAGTGCTAGAGTAGTATAATTTCTAAAATTCTTTTTATGTATTTTGTTATGGAAGATATGAGCCCCATACATGGGTTATGTTCCCATACGTTAAATATTGAACACGAGGAGCTAAGAGCTTCTCTACGGAGGGCTTGGTTATGTGACATTATCTATCAGGTTGTGGATTATGCACTCTGACTGCCATAAATTATTATGTCTTCATTAGTATTGAAAAATTTTCATTAGATATTGTTGCTTTATTATTTGGGTGGGCCATATTCCATTGATATATTTTGTTATGGAAAGTATTTTCCTTACACTTCTCTTTATTTCTTAATATATTATGTGAATGTTATTATATGGAAATCCTTTGACATCTAGTTTGATACTATGCTTCCCACTTTATTGGGAACCTTGTTTATTTTAACTTGATGTACTTTATTCATCAATATCTTATGATCCCTATTTGTGAATGTACCATCTTTTTCTAATAATTTCCATCTATTATTCTCTTGTCGGGACATTTCTAACCCCTTAGGTGGTGCAAACCTTGGTTGTAACATCCCAATTTTCTAAAACATATACATTAATGATCTATACTTATGAAAGCATGAATAAACATAAAATAAACCGTTCTTTTGTAACAAGTGGCGAAGTTCATTATATAAACATAATATAAGCTATACTTTTGAAAACTTGAATAAATATTGTACACTATGCATATCATATATCTTTATTTTTTAATTTTATTTGTCACTATAGTTATTATCTTGGGTTGAATATGTTATCCTCCATCCATATATTTCTCTCCTAAAGCATATATGCCATGAAGGATGAACTACTTCCAAGAGCTCATTGCTCACACAGAGCTTATCCACCCAAATGCTCATTTCTCATATAGAGATTATAAGTACTTATTCCAGAAGTCAAATGACTTGGAAGGAACAATCATACATAAACCATCTTCTTCTTAACATTGAACTTGAATTGAAAAACATGAAAAACTAAATCTAATCATGGAAGATGTCATATCATGATCATTGTAATGGATGTGAATTGCATAATGGAAAAGGCACAATCTGATTCGTAAGAATTTATCTTGCGAACATTCATTTAAAGTATATATTGTATGTCATAATATTTGATGCCCATAAATATAGACAAATAAAATCCCTTTATCTGTATTTTATAACTCAACATGAATGTCCACTTACTAAAATGATAAGATGTACTATAGATTCTCCTAGGATTGATGAACACCCTAATATCTTGAAAGCAATAAATTTCCAGGTTAATTGACAATTAGACCCTAATATTGGGTTGTTATAAAATTAGCATCGGTTTGAGTGAGAACGGAGTCTGAAAACCATTAAATGAGGTTATACTCTAAATTCCTCTCCATATCATATTTATGTGTATTTTTTTATAAAGGATTGATTTTTTATGAATTTCTAAAAATCCACCAATAGAAAATTCAAGAAATTATGCAAATCAAATTGTAGATAAAAATATGTATCGTGGGGCCCTTACCTACCTACCCTAGTCAGGAGAGAATATGTAGGCTAGGGATACTCAACTCAAAACATGCAATCAAAACAAATCAAAGCAGAGAAATATCAATTTTCCCATGTGGGTGTGATAGGGATTACATCTGCTTGATGGAAAAACTAGAAAACAACTACCTAGAATCTTCGTTCCCTGATGGGAAGCACAGAATAAGGGGCAGTCCAAAAAACCATGTCTTCAATTATGAGTTTGTGATGAATACATACTCTAACCTCGGTGAGACAAGATCGTCTCGAATATCCTATTATGTTCCTTTTCCTGGTTTAGTATCCCTAGGGCATCATCCTACCATGGCCAAAAATAGGTCAAGAAGGAAAGATGGTACATGGAATAACCACACTGAAAACTATCCACATATGCGAATCAACAACATCTTATTGAAGTTTGAGAAGGCCAAAACATTGGCATATGAAGGCTAAATTATGGGGATTAACTCTATCAAAACAAACAATAACAAGGATATTGAAAGAGAGAATTTGGCAAATCATGTGGAAATGAATGCCAAAAAAACTTGATTAGGTCTCTGAGGATCTAGTGGAGCCTTCCCTTGGATATAAGGTGGTCATTAGCACCAACACATGTTTCTCATGGATGGAGATTGTAGGTTATCATCGGGGATGGGGTGACAGGGACGAAGGGGCAATTACGAGGGTTTGTTTATTTTCCTTAGTTCTAGATGAAGCTTTAAGAAGGGTTGTATATAAAGTTGATGGTATTTGGATGGTGTATTTACAAGGAAGGGGGTTGATATTAGTGGTATACGGTTCCCTCCTCTGACAACCCTAATTTTGGGAGTTTGACATATGATATATTATTTGACGACATACTAGGAGCAAAATGGTTGGTTTATGGATCATGTATTCAAATCAAACAAATTGACCTTAGGTTGATAATGTTGGAGGTTGGGATGTACATTTTCAATTCAATATCCTTATACATGTTCAACTTTGGACTACTTATGATTTCAAGTATCAATTATGTAAATATGTCTACCAACATAGTTATATGTGAACCTTAGGATGCAAGATGGTCAACCTAAGTGCATTGGACCTGTTTGATGAAAATTTGATGATTACTTGAATTGAATTCAAGGTTTCTACACATGTTCTTAAGGTTATTTGAAGAATTTATCCACATGATAATACAATAGAACTTTGTTCTCAAACTTTGTTGGATGTGAAATTATATGATAGAAAATCTATGTTGGAATTTCATAACAAATTGAGGTTCCTTATAGGAGATATAAGTGTTGGAAAATATGAATGATTCATTGAAATAACATAGAGAAACCTTGTTGTCAATCATTATCAGTTTAGGTATGTGACAATGTATGCCACGCTACCCAACTTTGAGTGGGAACCAAGGATTCTAGATGTGCCAATATCCCAGCCACCACCAGGGAGGATCGAACGTCTATTCACTCGTCTTCAACCCCTGATAGATACAGGATGAAGGAGGACCAGGCAACCAAGTGCTCCCGAGTGCCTACCACGAAAACCTCTGACGAGTGTGAGTTTCTAGTGGGGAAGTTAGACTCAGTTCACTTAGATCTACCTAACAACCCCTAGTTTGGGGAATGCGAGGGAGGGAGCAGTGAGTTCCGACTTCATCTTTTGCTCTCCCTCTCCATCGCCATGAACACAACAACCATGTAAAATGACCGAGGTGTTACAGAGCCAAAGATAGAAGTTTGGACTTTAGGAAGCTCTACCAAAGGTAGAGGATGACAACACCACATCGTCTAAGTGGATCCCATGCAGCGTGGAGCACTTCCTAAAGCTCCCCGACCCTATTTCTCCAGTCATCTGGGGCAGTCTCAGGGCCAACGTTCCCTGCATCCCCATTGTTTTACTAGACCCCTTCGAGTTATGGAGTCAGGGGTGAACCCTTTCGACACACCCAATGCAAGAATAGGGCTTGGGGTGAAGATCCCCAAATCAGCATAGCTTCCTCTACCGTGGAGGAGAGCTCCCACCACCATAACTTTGTAGACTTCTACTGCGTGAGGATATGAGATGCCTTAAGTTTTCATCCAAATCTTGCAAATTTTCTAGTAGCCAAAGAAGAAGATGGTGAAGCCTTCATAGTGGACGATTTCCTCACGATGCACATTTTCCTCGGCGGCAACTGCTTCCCTCACGGCAGCGGCTCCCTATGGCAAGAACAGAGAGTCGAGTCTAATAATGAGAATGAGATTGAATGTGGACCAGAGATCACAGACCAAGTTTAGACTGAGAGATGGCTAGGGATGCCCTGCCTCTTCTCCATCGATCACCATAGATGGTTCCATGGAGGAACTTTCTGAAGGAGATGATCTCTCTGTCCTTGTATGGAGATGTGTGAGGGGGGCGAGACATGAGTCGAGTTGGACCGGGATCAATGCCATTCCAAACCGGCTGAACCCCAACCAAACCAACCTAGGGCACGATCTACAGAACTGGTCTTTCCAGCATGAACCAATCAAGCGTCGCCACATTAGGCAATGTCAAGGTAAAATACTTTTGATATCCAGAAAATGACATTTTCTTAGAAAATGCTTAACAAATAGCTCCTTTGGCCTAAATATCCCCCTAAAATATCTCTAGACTCAAAAAAATGTTCTTTACATTATTGGATCCTTAGACCAGCCTTTTAAAGTACAACTACTGATGATATTTTATTTAGATGATAATGCTTCTTTTTGAGATTATATTATTGGTATAGTTAGCATATCATTAAAATTAAATATGATAAGATTCTTTATGAGCCCTACTATTGTTTAGAGACCAAATATGAACTCTGATCAAGTAAAATTTGAGAATATTAGCTCTTTTTGCATTAATGCATAATTAGATACTTTAAACCTCATATCAATTCTAGAAAATAGACCAATCATCAGAAAAATATGAAATTTGTATCCGACCCCTATAACGACCTCTAGATCAGTAGGAAAATATTAGGCACCATTTACGAGAAGTTTGAACCTAGATTTGTCTAAAATCTAATTTCGACCTAAAATACATAGAATATTGATGAACATTTATTAATGATGATTAATTTCTATTAATTAGGTGATGAACAAATTATCTAGATGATCATGGATGTGATAAGAACCTCTAAACTCAAGTACGTGAATATAAGTATATGACTAGTTTTGCTGGATGTTAATTATAAGTATCTGCTTGCATGTATTTGAATACATTGATGGATGTATATCTATGTGTATTGCCAATTTCCACCTAAATACTAAAGAACATTAAGGGAATGAATAATGAAATGTAGTTACTTATGGTGTTCATTAATCTTCCTATTAGAGAGGGAAAGATTTAATGTTGACTAGCACCTCCCTAATGGTACAAGGTACATAGGGAGATCCCTAATGGTACAAGGTACGCAGGGATAGGGCCCAAATAATTTATGTTTGTGCTAAATCCACCATAGTAATACATATTCATTTGAAATAGATTAATAACTTGGGTTTACCTAATTTTCTACCTTTAAATAATGTTTTCCTCTCTTTATTCTTATTTCAACAATTTTCAATATGCCAGCATAGTATAGCATTTTTACTACCACGTACCAACTTTATGTTGATGTTTTTTTTTCTCATATTTTCTAGATTCAGAGCTAGCATGGGATAAAAGAATAGGATGTGAGCAATATATACAGGTTGTACCTATTGTCTAAGATCCTAGTTAGCATACATGTTCATAGATTTGTAATTTTTTTTCAAATAATGTAAATATAAGTTGTAAATTTAATTCCTTTGTAATAAATTACAAGTTGAATGTTGAGAAATGTTATGGTGTCTGCCTATTGTTGTATGTTCATGTATGTGTATGTACGCTTCCGCATCACTCTCTAAAACAATTGCCTAATGTTTTCAGACTCGTCCTCTCGGGCCTTCTAAGTCTCGAGATGATGGAAATCTGGGGACATTACAGTTGGTATCAGAGCATGAACAATAGCTACACCTAACAATTTCTCACTATGAAACATAAAACTAAATTTCACCTCTCACTAGAAAACCTAGAAACTTAGTAAGTTGTTCTATAGGAATAAAGTTTGACTTAGCCTCTAAGTTAGAACCTAGATGTCTGAGAACTAGGGTTAGAAAAGTGGCTGAAACCCTTTCCATATAAAGCTCATATGTATTGGGTAGTTGCACTAGTCTACACTGTGTTCTCACCATTTCACTAGGTGACATGACACTGGACTATCTATTATATGTGGGACATTCGTTTTGCTGATTTGGTTTTGTTTTCTAATTAGCTCGAGCCTCGATAGTTTTATCTGACGTCTTCTTTCTCAGAGAAAAACTATATAATATTTTATTATATATTCGTAAATACTAAAATGTGTTTGTCATATTGGAGAGTACTTAGTGTGCATGCAACCTAAATGAAAGGGAGTGACATCAGTCTAGAAGAGAGAGTAGATCTAGATTAGATGTCTAGAGCCATATTAGATATTGATAATTGGAATAGATGGTAGCTAAATAGATGGATGATGTAAGCAAGGATAATTAGATATTAGTTTTGTTCTGATGATATAAGTTTTGTTCTGATGATATAAGTTGTGTGATACCGATCAAGATGTGTATGAGGTCTGATCCAATTCTAAGAAAAATAAGATAAGTCTTGATGATGAAATTACATTCTCTTTCCTTACTTAAGATGATCTAAGTTAAGATAAAGTTGAATACGCATGGACCTCAAGCTCTTTTACAAAGGAGGACCTCCAGTGTTAGGATAAGATATGTGGTGAACTCCAGAGAGAGTGAGACCCACAAGGAGAGGGTCACATGACCTACCCTATAATATATTAAAAAAATTATGAGACATGTGAAATGATGTGTCCTAAGTTGGGTTACTCCTGAGTAGCTGAGTTGAGTCCTTATGCATGATTCTTACAGTTTCTCTAAATCCTATATGTGAGAGATGGGTAAAAATTAAATTCTATGGATAGAAAACCCCATGATGTCAAAGTCAATCTTTTTGATTGAGCTAGGTCTAACCTTGAGTGACATATGTTTGTGAAGCTCATCATTAGCTGCAAGAGAGGTGATATATGAAACTTTGGTTCTAAGAGTAAAATTTCTTGTGCATAAGATGCCCACAAATGTTGTTCCCTCCTTATCTCTTTCTTGATATACAATGCTTGAAACCTCACTTGAGCTAAATAGATGATTTATGTATGAAGAGTCACTCATATAAGCTTAACCTATTCAATATTCCCTCCCTATATTAGGCATGTGATATAAAGTTCAAAATTACGATAAGATTGGCTTAGTGTATGATTTTCCCTCTATATGATACATAAAAGATATAAGTTTGAAATCATGACAATCTTGACTGAATATATTCTCCTTTCCCTCATATAATATATGAAAGATATAAGTTTAAACTATGTGCTTGAAATAAAACACATATTTGGATCACATATTACAACATCACGAAATATAGTTCTCCTCCCCGATCTTCTAAATCTAAGCTTATAGTTTGATGGCAATTCACAAAATAGGGTGAAAACCCTAATACCCTATAATGACGAAATGCTGGTATGATGTTGATTAAACCCTAATAATGATTCTATGTGAGAAAATTCCAAATATTAAATGACATGAAATCATGATATCACCTTACAAAGGTGAGTAGGATGAAATATAAAAACTTGAGTGGTACCTCTTAACCTCATAATTATGAATAGAATTCTTATCCTTAAGGGACTATGATGATGCAAATCCTAGAATGAAAGAATGTCCTACGATGATTGATATGATAAATGATGCATTTGTCTATATAAGGTGGGGTGGGTACACTCTTAGATGCTCTATATCCTAAGATGACAACTTAAAATGCATATAGAGAACTTTGGAACCTAGAATTGGTGACCTATATGAAGTTGGACCTTATGCTGACATAAGGAAAATTTTGAGGACGAAATTCCTTATAAGGTGGGGTGAATGTGACAAACCTAATTTTGGGAGTTTGACATATGATATATTATTTGATGACATACTTGGAGAAAAATGGTTGGTTTATGGATCATGTATTCAAATCAAACAAATTGACCTTAGGTTGATAATGTTGGAGGTTGGGATGTACATTTTCAATTCAATATCCTTATACATGTTCAACTTTGGACTACTTATGATTTCAAGTATCAATTATGTAAATATGTCGACCATAATGGTTATATGTGAACCTTAGGATGCAAGATGGTCAACCTAAGTGCATTGGACTTGTTTGATGAAAATTTGATGATTACTTGAATTGAATTCAAGGTTTCTACAAATGTTCTTAAGGTTATTTGAAGAATTTATCCACATGATAATACAATAGAACTTTGTTCTCAAACTTTGATAGATGTGAAATTATATGATAGAAAATCTATGTTTGGAATTTCATAACAAATTGAGGTTCCTTATAGGAGATATAAGTGTTGGAAAATATGAATGATTCATTGAAATAACGTAGAGAAACCTTGTTGTCAATCATTATCAGTTTAGGTATGTGATAATGTATGACACGCTACCCAACTTTGAGTGGGCGCCAAGGATTCCAGATGTGCCACAATCCCAGCCACCACCAGGGAGGATCAGACGTCTATTTACTCGTCTTCAACCCTTGATACATACGGGATGAAGGAGGACCAAGCAACCAAGCGCTCCCAAGTGCCTACCACAGAAACCTCCGATGAGTGCGAGTTTCTAGTGGGGAAGTTAGACTCAATTCACCTAGATCTACCTAACAACCCCTAGTTTGGGGCATGAGAGCGAGGGATCAGTGAGATCCGACTTCATCTTCGGCTCTCCCTCTCCATCTCCATGGACACAACAACCATGTAAAATGACCGAGGGGTTACAGAGCCAAAGGTAGAAGTTTGGACTGTAGGAAGCTCTACTAAAGGCAGAGGATGACGACACCACATCGTCTAAGTGGATCCCATGCAGTGCGGAGCACTTCCTGGAGCTCCCCGACCCTATTTCTCTAGTCATCTGGGGCAATCTCGGGGCCAACGTTCCCTGCATCCCTGTTGCTTTAATGGACCCCTTTGAGTTATGGAGTCAGGGGTGAACCCTTTCGACACACCCAATGCAAGAATAGGGCTTGGGGGTGAAGATTCCCAAATCAGCACAGCTTCCTCTGCCGTGGAGGAGAGCTCCCACCACCATAACTTTGCAAATTGCTGCTGCGTGAGGATTTGAGATACCTTAAGTTTCCGTCTAAGTCTTGTGAATTTTCTAGTAGCCAAAGAAGAAGATGGGGAAGCCTTCATAGTGGACGATTTCCTCACGATGCACGTGTTCCTCGGCGGCAGCTACTTCCCTCACTACAGCGGCTCCCTATGGCAAGAATAGAGAGTTGAGTCTAATAATGAGAATGAGATTGAAAGTGGACCAAAGATTGCAGACCAGGTTGAAACTGAGAGACGGCTAGGGATGCCCTTCCTCTTCTCCATCGATCACCGTAGATGGTTCCGTGGAGGAGCTTTCCAAAGGAGACGGTCTCTCTGTCATTGTATGGCGATGTGCGAGGGGGGCGAGACATGAGTCGAGCTGGACCGGGATCAATGCCCTTCCAAACCGGATGAACCCCAACCAAACCAACCTAGGGCACGAGCTACGGAAGTGGTCATTCCAACATGAACCAATCAGGCGTCGCCACCTTAGGCAATGTCAAGGTAAAATACTTTTGATATCCAGAAAATGACATTTTCTTAGAAAATGCTTAACAAATAGCTCCTTTGGCCTAAAAATCCCCCCAAAATATCTCTAGACTCAAAAAAATGTTCTCTACATTACTGGATCCTTAGATCAGGCTTTTAAAGCACAACTATTGATGATATTTTATTTAGATGATAATTCTTATTTTTGGGATTATATTATTGGTATAGTTAGCATATCATGGAAATTAAATATGAGAATATTCTTTATGAGTCCTACTATTGTTTAGAAACCAAATATGAACTCTGATCAAGTTAAAATTTCAGAATATTAGCTCTTTTTGCATTAATGCATAATTAGACACTTTAAACCTCATATTAATTCTAGAAAATAGACCAATCATAAGAAAAATATGAAATTTGTACTTGACCCCTATAATGACCTCTAGATTAGTAGGAAAATATTAGGGATCATTTAGGAAAAGTTTGAACCTAGGTTTGGCTAAACTCTAGTTTCAACCTAAAATACCTAGAATATTGATGAACATTTATTAATGATGATTAATTTATATTAATCAGGTGATGACCAGATTATCTAGATGATCATGGATGTGATAAGAACCTCTAAACTCAGGTATGTAGATATAAGTATATGACTAGTTTTGCTAGATGTTAATTATAAGTATTTGCTTGCATGTATTTGAATACATTGATGGATGTATATCTATGTGTATTGCCAATTTCTTCCTAAACACTAAAGTACATTAAGGGAATGAATAATGAAATGTACTTACTGATGGTGTTCATTAATCTCCCTATTAGAGGAGGAAAGATTTAATGTTGACTAGCACCTCCCTAATTGTACAAGGTACGCAGGGAGATCTCTAATGGTACATGGTACGCGGGGATAGGGCCCACATAATTTATGTTTGTGCTAAGTCCACCATAGTAATGCATGTTCATTTGAAATATGATTAATAACTTGGGTTTACCTGATTTTCTGCCTTTAAATAATGTTTTCCTCTCTTTATTCTCTTTTCAACTATTTTCAATATTCCAGCATAGTATAGCATTTTTACTACCACGTACCAACTTTATGTTGATATTTTTGTTTCTCGTATTTTCTAGGTTCAGAGCTAGCATGGGATAAAAGAATAGGATGTGAGCAAGATGTATAGGTTGTACCCATTGTCTAAGATTCTAGTTAGCATACATGTTCATAGACTTGTAAAATTTTCTTCAAATTATGTAAATATAAGTTGTAAATTTAATTCATTTGAAGTTGAATGTTGAGAAATGTTATAGTGTCTTCCTATGGTTGTATGTTCATGTATGCATATGTACACTTCCACATCGCTCTCTGAAACAATTGCATGACATTTTTGGACTCATCCTCTCGGGCCTTCTAAGTCTCGAGACGATGGAAATCTGGGGATGTTACACCTCCAGGCTTTTGTTTTCTAGGGAAAGAAACCCTATCCAGTCTAGGATGATTTTTATTGGGAGGAGAGGGAAAATCTTCTGGAGATGTTTAGATGAATCAATATCTACGAGAGAGGGAGCAAGGAGTTGAGAGGATTCTATGAGACTATGGAGTCCACAAACAATCTTAGAGAGGCTAGGATGTCAACTCTTACCATTGCTATTTTTCTTGGGTGTGACAGTATGATTCAAACTCTAACTAAAAAGGGCCACACAACAACAAATTAATCAACATAGCAAATCGGCATATTAATATCAAAACATTGCAAAATCTAGGATTCAAATCGGGAAAAAACTTGAACTACGTACATAGAGATTTAAAAAAAAAGGTAAAGCCCACAAAAATATAAAAATGGGTTCTATTCCAGATACACCTCCCAATTTGTCAAGTATACTTCGAAGAATGGCATAAATCGATAGGAAATACCATTCTGGCACAATATGAGGTGGGGTAAACATAAGATTTGTAGGTATATAATTGTCGGGATGCCCAAAAACATTAGGAGCATAAAAAATCCAAATGGAAAAAAAGATGAAAAGGGCTGCAAGACGCGGGTCATGCACAAATCAAAGACAACCAAACACCTCTGGTGGTAGAGAAAAGGGCATGTGGATGACGGAGTTGAAAAGGAACATGATTCTCAATAATAGATAGTGGAATACGGTTGAGGAGGTAATTGTCTAGGGTATACTACATCAGGACAAAAAATTAGGGACATGCATTTGAAAAAGTAAGGTACAGACAACATCGACGCAGGTGACGATTTTTCCTTTCGGCAACTCCATTTTTTTGTTGGGATCTATAGGGACATGAAGTTTGGTGAATGATTCCACACAAAAATCAAATAAAGAAAGATAGCTATGCTAGAAAGACACCGGGAGCCATACTCCACTCTATAGAAGAAGGGCAGAACACTTGTCTCTTTGAGGGGTACCGGTCGGTAGAAGGACTATGGGGATGGGATGAAAAGCCACGTCCCCATTTCTCGAGGATAGGAGGATGATCAAAGAGAGATTCTTCCATCTAATTGTGGGTAGAGAAGGTCATATGTGCTTGAAATTGATCCTCACGATTTGAATCGTTTATCCCGTGTCCATTTCTTGTCTTCTTGTGAAGAGAAGGTGTCATATATATTTTCTTGGTTTCTATATCTTTGTGACAGCTCTATAGGTGAGGTGGTTTAGGTTTGGTTTGATGATTCTATTTTTATCTACCTGTTCCAGGTGTTTACCTGGATCGTCACATTATTTTCCATCCTCGATGTTCACTTAGGAGTGATTGTTTCATAGGTCTTTGGTTGTTTGTCTTTGATTTACTATATAACCAAATGGGTTTACTGTTTGCTTCTTTTCTATAATCTATAATGAGAACATGTCTATGAAATTGGTATTTGTCCATGTAAGTATTCTAATTTTGTTTTTTTCTTTTTTCATTATGTCCTCCTTGGAATGGGAAATGATCTCATCTATGAGGGGAGGAGGGTACCATATCTTGGACATTATCATGTCAATTTCACTTTACACCCCAAACTGACACTTCAATTAATTAGGACCAAAGTTTTGCTTATTTACACTATAAATGCCTTAATATTAATTTCAACCCTGTTGAATTTTATGCAACTAATTTTTAGTATGTAAACGAATTGATTGAAACTTAACTAGAGTCACATATTATCCAAGTATTACAAATGGATCTTACTTAGGTTAAAATTGTATCTGAATTCTTCAAAATAGGTTTTAAAGTAAATTTTAGATCATATCGCAAGCATAGGGTTGTCAAAATTCTACCCACTTATAGACATTTTATCCATAGATTTTGACATTACTACCCATCTTAGAGTTTTACTTATTCCATGTTTTCTATACTCCACATGTATCTCATTTGAGTAAAACTAGGATTGGCTCTAGAACATACCTTCTTTGTTACATTCTTCCTCCTCATCATCAATTATTACAAATATAATTGCTTATTTCTTTTCTCATTACTTTGGTTAGGGTTTTTTCTTGGATAGTAACCTAATTTGACATTGGCACATTATAGTATCTTATGACTTGGTTCCCTAGAAAACTAGAAAACTCGTGCCAAACTTGCATACTCCACCATGGATCCTATTACAAGTTGGGCAAGACTTCGAGACATATGGTACTTCTACAGATTTTCTCTTCTTGTCATTATGGTTGTTGGAGTTTTTATGGGACTGGTTGTGATTATATTTCATCCATGTCCTTCCTGGGTGATCCTCTAACTCCAAGGCAGCCTTGAGTTTCTTGTTTCATTGTCTTGAGGCCACATCTAGTTAGAGTGTATCCTAGATCATACTTCAAACTGTGCATCACTTTTCTTTCAGATGCGTCTTGTTCAAGCCATATTTGTAATATATGACATAGAAAGCTTCTTTGCATATTTGTTTATTGTGGTATTTCATGCTATTTTAGGTGGTATAACTTACCCTCTTTCATCTCAAACATAGCCTTAGAGATGTAATGATTTCAGAAGACAGTTGTGAACTCCTCCTACATTAACAACTACGCATTAGGTCCTGAATCATTGGTGAAGTTCTCCCACCACGTGCATACTGCACTCTTTGACATATGCATCCCAAAGTGGAATTTGAATCCTTGGGGCATATCAAATTGTAAAAATAGTGCTCGATTTTGAGCATCCACTCTTCAACATGACTAACTACATTTGTCTCAACTTCACAAGAGAAGGTCTCTGGATTGATCTTTACATAATCTACTAGGCTTTCCTATTGCTTTCTATAATGTTGAGGCCTCCAATTTTGGCCAGTTAGGACATAGGTAATATCCTTGATAAGCACATCTAAGGGTTCATTAGGGTTTCCATTAAGCTTGGCCTCTATAGAGGTATCATGCTCATTCTCCACACTATAGGAGCGTTCCACTACATCAATGTGCTCCTTGCCATTATCAGATCTCTTATTAGAAGCCATCTACAAGAAGTGAATATAAAATACAATAATCCTCATGTAAAACTATATTTTTCACTCCAGTACCATAGTGTAAAATCCCTATTTTTTGAAACTTATACATTACTAAGCGGAAACATAAATCTTATTAGGAATGCCACAAAATGATAATAATTACATAAAAATAAAGTTATATGAACCAACAAATGATGAAATTTTCAATGTCTCACATCTCAAGTCCAAGACAAAAAAATCATATCTAAACTATAACATGTCTCATAAACATATAGGAAATTGAATTTATGAATAGTCGGCGTGTCCAGGTTTGGACTCGTAGCATTCTCCTTGTGATATAATATCCTTGTTTTACTCCTTTATTCTTTTTTCATGTGCACATCACATCCTAAATGATGCAAAGAAAAATGAAACACACTAGAATAAGTGGCACAAAGTTCATTATATAAATAGGAAATTACCTATACTTTTATAAACATGAATAAAGGCTGCCCACTTTACATATAATATATCTTCACGTATAATTTCTATTTATCATTAACATTATTGTATTCGGTAAAATATGTTATCCTCCATCCATATATTACTCTCATAGAGATTATGTTCCATGAAAGATAATTTTCTATAAAGAGTTCATTGCTCACACATATTTTATGCATCCAAGTGCTCATTGCTCACACATAGCATATAAATAATTGTGACAAAAGACAAATATGTGGAAGGAACAATCATATATTGCCATATTATTGTAAACATTGATCATAAACATAATAACTTGAAATATTATATATAATCATGGGAGATGTCATATCATGATCATAATAATTAAAGAGAACTTTATAATACAAGTGTCTGATCTGATTAAAAAAGAAAGTATTCATTAAAACTACATATTTTGTATCATATATTTTACATTCATAAATATAGATAAATAAAATATGTTTACCCACACTTGATAACTCAATGTGCATGTCCACTTATCAATATGAGAATATGACATATTTCTTCTCATCATATTGATGGAGACCCTAATGTCCTGAAAGTAATATATGTTTGAATCAATTTTTATGTATTTGGCAATTAGACCCTAATCTTGGGTTCTCATAAAATCTAGGTCCATTTAAGTGAGTTAGAGTCTAAAAACCATAAAATCGGGTTATACATGATAAATCATTTCCAAATCATATTTATATGTAAATTTTGATAAAGGGTAGATTTGTTAGGAATTTCCAAAAATCTAATAATATAAAATATAAAAAAACCTAATAAATAAAATTATAAAGAAAATATCTCGCATGGGGCCCTTGCCTACCCGGACCAATAAGATCTAACCAAGTAGGTTAGTGCGGCTCAAATCAAAATTGTGACCAAAACAAATCAAAGTGGAGAAATCATGATCTTTCCCATGTCAACATCACAAGGAAAAACATTACATTGATGGAAAAACTAGAAAATTACTACCAAGGATCTTCACTCTCATATGGGAGAAGAAGAACATGGGACACACCACAAAACCTCTACTTCAATCATGAATTTTTGAAGAATGCATACATGTTCCAACCTTGATGATGGATTCCTGAGCTAAGATTGTCTCAAAGACCCTATACTCATATTCTCCCATAGCTTCAGCAGCCCTAGGGTATCAC